>UYYG01000007.1:0-594896 GCA_900625125.1 Dracunculus medinensis | reverse complement strand
GTTCTTTGTAAGATTCAAATGAAAAGTAACACACATTGTTAAAGCTATATCATCCTCGTACAGGGATTTTTTTATTTCAGCATTGTCGTTATTGTTATTCACTTCAATATCCTCGATCCTCTAAAAAAAATTCCATATGCCATAGACTTTTTATTACTATTACTATTTAGATTCGTATATGATTATATTTTATAGTTAATTTGCTCTAAACCAATTGTTTTTTTAAGGATTTGTCATTGATAGAGATGGCTAAATGTTTAACGTATACTTTTGGTTAGAAATTCTTGCCAGGAATTTTCACAAGGTATATTTGTTGATGGAAATGCAGAGGAGTGATCAACCCGATGTTAATGATAGAAAAAAAATCTGAATTGAACTAAGGGTTAAATAAATGTAAATACTAAATAGTAATTTAACATATAATAAACAAAATTAAATAAAATAAATAAATTAATTAAAATCAAATATTTATACGCTTCATGGCGAAAAACTTATTAAATTTCAAATTTCGAAATTTCGCGACGTACTTATAATCATATCCTAAAGAGACTCTCTAGCAAAATAGCCTCGTCCTAAAAGGCCAGAATACTTAGCTAAACGGGAAATGATGAGGAAAAAAGGAATGCTGCTAGAAGAGGAAAAAGATGAAGAACAATTTTCTGTGAAAAAAAATTACCAAATCACCGAAAAATTACCGATAACAGCGTTAGAGCATTTTGATCTCGAATTTTAATTGCAGTATGGTATGAAAATGATTGCAAAATGATGGTTGAATATAAAATATATCTGAAATTATTGGATGACTTTTACCATAAAATTAATATAATAGGTCAATAAAGCTAATAAATCCTAACAATACTGATAAAAAGTTAATGATAAAATAAATAATAAATTATCTTTTATTTTTATGTTCACAAATATTTTCGTTATTTATAAAAGAAATTTTTTGCTTTCAGCAATATTAAATTATATTTACATCAAGTTAAGATTTTTACTCTTCTAACTTCTCCAGTCTTCTATTTCATACTGATTCTTTAAAAACCCTACTATTCTACTGCACTGAAATTCCTGTTTACTGTGTTAGCTCCATCAGATTTGCTTTGCCAACCTTTATGCTGACAAACCGTTGCACCATTTCGTTACAACCCACTGATATCCCTTTTCATCGAGTTGAAACTTCTTGATCTTTGCAAAATCTAGAGAAAAACCTTCAAAAACCAACCCCTTAGATACTTCCTTAATAGGCCATATGCCACATCATCCAGAAAATGCCGTAATATATTAGTAACAGTAACAGTCTTAAACTGCTTTCTTTCACTACAACTCTCTTATATTTAGCTATATATATATATATATATATAAGTGGATTATATACCTTTTTATAACGAGCGCTCGAACAAGCATCGTCAGATGTAAGGAGATTTTCAGTTTGCTATAGATAGTAGATAGTAGTGAAACTAGTGAAACCGAACTTCTCTTGAAAATTGTTGAAAATTACCGAATCAATAGGTAACTCAAGCTACTCTGAATAGATATGCATTTTTTAAAAAATTTTCATGAAAATAAACGCTTTTGTAAGAAAACAGAAAGATAAATTAATAATTTAAAAAGGTAGATTAAGGAATGAATTAATGATTAGAAAGTGGTGGATTTTCTCGCGGTGACTCGAAATGATCGCAACAAATCAAGCAAAACGAGATTATATATGGACATCTTTTCATTTTTCCTGTGGGTCAAACAAAATAAATACGCACGTTTTTTTTTTATACATAAAAATAATAAACATAATTATTGACACATATTCTTTCATTTTTATAAAAACTTTTAATTCTTCAATCTTTAATTAATTCTTTTTTACCGGTTATAATAAATTTTAGAAACACAATTTTAGAACAGAAACACATCAGTTCGTAAGTCGCTCAAGTGCATTTTTTGAAAGATTTTCGAGGGACGAAGAAAAATAATAATCAGAAATGTACAAAAATCAGCAATGAAAGATTCTTGCAATGCTTTTCATTGTTTTGTTAGGTTTTATTTCTTGCTTTTCGAGAAGTCGACAAGAATTTTCTTCCAAATGACCTGTCAAACATTTCTAAAATTATTCTATTTGAAAAGATTAAATGATCGAGGAATATTTATAAATTCTTGTAAGATATTTTATTAAAAGTCAGTCGTAAATTTGATAATAAATATTCCTTAAACCTCGAATTTGACTTACATTTCCCATGGAAAAAAGGAATAGCGCAATAGATGGTGAATCAGATTATTATGTTTATTTTCCCATAGCTTCAAATTTTTTGCGCGACAAGGTTCGACTTCTACTTTCAACATTATCCACTGAAAAAAAATCGGCGACTTTTGCCGATTCAGTTCTGCTTCTAGTTAATTGGCTACTAAACCATTTATTTTTCAAGCCAAATTGGCTGCCTGAGAAAAATTTTTGACTATTAACTAGCGAAGCTATCCTTGCCAGAAATGATGGACGCTAACCGCTAATAATTTTAAAAATCACTGACTCAAATGGTTGAGATTTTGCGATGATTCATCTTTATTCATTATTTCCTATTCTTTCGTCCTTCTTTTTCTTCCAACATTTCTAGCCATAAATGGTTGGGCTGGGTTCGCTGGCTATAAGGGTAAGACGATATAGCATCGCAATAAGCCCTGTTCTGTTCATTTACCGAGCATTACACTGTGCTTGTGACGACATCCAACTTTACACGGTTTGCGGCTCAAACTATCTATCTTGACCTTCACCGCTGTTTTCTGCCGGTTCCACCTACTACTGGCGACAACCCTTTATTCCTTTTTCCATCGTCTAAGTCCATATATCGCTGGTTCCCTATAAGTTCAAAATCTTTCCTAACTGTATCAGTCCAGGTCTTCATTGGCTTTTGACGAACCATCACAGGGTTCGGCAAGTAGCGAAATATGCGTCAACTTCTGTGGTGGATGACGGAGAACGTGCCTTAACCAGCGAAGACGATGCTCTGTGATAACATTGCTAAAACAGGTGGTGTTAAGCAATAGTGGTATTTGAGCAATAGTGGTATATAATTAAAATATTAAAATATATAATGTAATATTACTTAATTAACGATAGCCTTTGTCCGCTATTTTATTTTATTTTATTTTATTTTATTGATAACCAACCAAGCAGGGCGACAAGGCCATGTGCTTGTATTAATAATAACAATTAAGATAACAGAAAAAGAAAACACAAAACAAAAAAAAAAAAAAATATATATATATATAACATAAACAAAATTAATTATAAAACAATATGACAGAAATTAACAATTTAAAGAGGAAATTACAGATCAATATAATATAGTACAATTCGAGGTAACATATATAACCTGAAGATAAAATCGAGATTTCTCACTTCCTGCAGTTCTTGCCTGGTGTAAACTCTTCTCTTTTTTTTTTTTTTTTTGTTTTTAAATAATATCGTAAATGATATTATCTAGTCTTTTTTTAAAGACAGCTAGGGATGACGCACAAGCTACATCGTTCGGTAATTTGTTCCAGTAGTTAATAGTACGAATAAAGAAGTCATGGGTCCTTAGTTTAGTTTTGCATATAGGTTTTAGTAATTTTAAGCCATTAGTTCTTGTTGGATTCAAATTTAGTCTAAAGTTATAATATTTCGAGCAATCTAGTTTAACATAACCATACAGAATCTTATATGTGTAAATTAAATCTCGTTTAATTCTACGAACTGAGAAAGAATCCATGTTATATTGTAGAAGTGTTCTTTTATAATTAAAATTATAATTTTTATTAGGAGAGAGGCGTCTTAGAAAATATTTTTGGAGTCCTTCGATTATTTTGCCTGTTTTGCGATGTCTAGGGGAGTAACATATAGTATTGTAGTCAAGAAGAGGCCGAACGAATGCTTTGTATAGTTTGATAAGAAAACTTTCAGTTTTGTTCTTAAACGAACGAAAAATAAAATTTAGTATCCTTGAGGATTTCTTTACTATGGTTCTGCAGTGAAGATCGAAATCGAGATTTTCATCCATGATTATTCCAAGATCGGAGATGTGTGAGACTCTATTGATTAAATTACCATTTATAAAAAGGTTAGGAAGATCGAATCTTTTAGAGTTGATGTGAAGAACGCTACATTTTTGAAAGGAAAGGGTAATTTGCCTGTCGTATAGCCAGTCAGCTATTCTGTTGAGGTCCTCCTGCAGTGGAGATAGACTATCCGTTCTACCATGAGAATAATAAATTTTACAGTCATCAGCATAAAGATAAATAGTAGAATTTATTACCACTGTGGTGATATCATTTATATATAATAGAAATAGCAATGGCGCAATACAACTGCCTTGGGGAACGCCTGATTTAACAGGTGTCATGTCAGAAAGAGTGTTGTTAACATATACAGCCTGGTAACGATCTTTTATGTAATCTGAAACCCAGTTATAGAGGTCCCCTGTTATGCCATAACTATTAAGAGTGACCAATAATTTGCTATGGGAAACAGTATCAAAAGCCTTAGCCAAATCTAGGTACACAACTGATACTATTTTTCCATTGTCAATTGATGCTGACCAATCAGAGAGATTTGCCAATATTTGTGAAGAAGTAGATTTTTTTGTACAAAAGCCATGTTGATAAGAAGATATAAAATTATTGGCATCAAGATAAGTAAGCAATTTGTTGCAAATCAACCTTTCAAGTACCTTGCTACCAACACATTNATTGATTAAATTACCATTTATAAAAAGGTTAGGAAGATCAAATCCTTTAGAGTTGATGTGAAGAACGCTACATTTTTGAAAGGAAAGGGTAATTTGCCTGTCGTATAGCCAGTCAGCTATTCTGTTGAGGTCCTCCTGCAGTGGAGATAGGCTATCCGTTCTACCATGAGAATAATAAATTTTACAGTCATCAGCATAAAGATAAATAGTAGAATTTATTACCACTGTGGTGATATCATTTATATATAATAGAAATAGCAATGGCGCAATACAACTGCCTTGGGGAACGCCTGATTTAACAGGTGTCATGTCAGAAAGAGTGTTGTTAACATATACAGCCTGGTAACGATCTTTTATGTAATCTGAAACCCAGTTATAGAGGTCCCCTGTTATGCCATAACTATTAAGAGTGACCAATAATTTGCTATGGGAAACAGTATCAAAAGCCTTAGCCAAATCTAGGTACACAACTGATACTATTTTTCCATTGTCAATTGATGCTGACCAATCAGAGAGATTTGCCAATATTTGTGAAGAAGTAGATTTTTTTGTACAAAAGCCATGTTGATAAGAAGATATAAAATTATTGGCATCAAGATAAGTAAGCAATTTGTTGCAAATCAACCTTTCAAGTACCTTGCTACCAACACATGTTAGGCTAATAGGTCTATAATTAGAAGCGTCATAGGTGCTTCCTTTTTTATGAATGGGAACTATATGGGACAATTTCCAAATTTTGGGATTAAGGCCAGACTTCATAATATCTTTATAGGGGAAGACTCAGAGAGACTGCGCATTTTTTATAAATTATTTGTGGAATGTTATCGGGACCAGCTGAAATGGACGGCTTAAGTCTATTTAAGGTATCATAAACATCCAGTAGTGTTATTTCAATCTCGCAGAGAGAAGTGCAACAAATTCGATTTACGTTAAAACAGGAAGTATGAGTATTATCTTCTATAAACACACTAGAAAAATACTGATTAAATACATTTACAATATCAATATCAGAGGTGATCACATTATCATTATGTTGCAGAATTAATTGTTTACGTGGATTTGCAAATTTTTTTTTGATATAGGTCCAGAAAGAATTTCTATCAATATTTAAAAGTTGTTCTTCTTTATTTGAAAAGTAATTATGAATGGCGCTACGGAAACTTTTTAAGCATTCTTTATATGCAGAGAGGTCATTTGGCAATTTGGTTAATTGATATTTGTTATAAAGCTTCTTGACACTTTTCTTAAGGGATTTTAGAAAAGTGGGAATCGACCTAATGTTCGTTTTTCTTAAAGGGATATATCGGTCTATTAGATATAAAATGATGCTATTAAGAAAATTAACTTTTTCATCGATAGAGGGAATTAAACAAAATAAGAAATCCCAGTTTATTTCTGCGAGGATAGAGTTAAAGATTTCATAATTACAGTGACGGTAATTTCTAGAAAATCTCAAGGGAGGTGAATAACGGCCTAATTTTAATGAAGCATGAATGATATTGTGATCGCTATTACAAAAAGGTTCCAAGACTCTAATACAACAAGAGAGGTAGAGGTAGCTAACACAACATCTAATATAGTGTTGTACCTAGTGGCGACCTTAACATGTTGTTCTAAACCAACATAGGTACAAAAGTTTAAAAAGTCCTCTTCAAATTTATTGCTACTTTTTAAACAACTATTTTCCCAATCTATGTTTGGCATATTAAGATCACCAACAATTACATAATCAGTACCAATTAATTTTAATTTGAGTAACAAGTTGTAAAGGTCCCTAGTGAATTTGCTTCCATAGCCCGGTGGGCGATATAGATTTAAAAGAGAAATATTACTGTTATTCGATAATGCAATTTTTTGCATTTTTTTATTTAGAATCTATTATGAAAAAAGTTATTTCATTCAATAAAACTGCTGCAGAGAAATGGTCAGCGGAAATGTTTCAATCATACATAATCGTTGAACAATTTTTGAACAATTCAAGAAAGAACCTATTTACATTGACGCAAGTGGCGATATTAATCCTCCATTAATATAGTGCTTCTTCAGTAATAGTAAATTCATTTTTATTTCTATAGCAGCTTTTTTCTCGTTTTTCTCATAAATTATTGAGTTCGAATGAGTTCTTTGAATAAAAGAAGCAAAGAAATTTTAAAAATTTTTAACTGAATTCAATGTTTTTCTGCTTGTCCGACTGGTTCAGCATCGCATTTAATTTCATTTCCATGAGCTGCATGAATTGCATTCCTAAAGATCCTAAAGAGAAGCAACAATTATTTTAGTTTCAGTTGCAACTAATTTCGGATTCGTGATTGCTGCAAGATTGATATGCTAAGTCATTGTGGTCGCATTTCCAATATGATTTAAAGAATACTTTTCAAATATTTATGTGGAGTCCGTGTAAGCGCAAATGAAACATTTTAAATCAAATTATTGGTAAATAGAATGTCTCTTTTTGAAAAATTGCACAATATCTTCATGTGTTTCGAAATTTTGCTCATTATTCCGAAAAAACAGATTATATATGAATATGTTAGAAATATTTTTAAAATAGCTATTAGAAATTTTACAAGGAAATTTTATTAATTATATATATTTTTAAGTACATTTTATTTTATATCTGAAATTTTCCCGATTGTGTGAATATAATAAATGAGATAAAAGTGATCTAAAAATGGCTCAGGAACAAGAATAATACCTTCTTGCGAATATAATTATGTGTTGTGAAGCTTGAGCAGAATGGAATTTGTTCCTGCCTTTGAAGTGATAAATCTATTTTCAACTGAAATCCGGGTGATGCAATATATTTCTATTCTATTTCTTAACTGTGACAATTAAAATATTTTGCAATATGTTCTCCTGCTATTCAAAAATTTTTATTGCTAACGGTCCACTGGATTTTTAGCCAAATGTTTCGCTTTGGCATAAATTTCTAACTGCATTAATAGCAAACATAACTTTATATAATGATAAATTCTGTATTTGCAATTATTTGCAATTTTTCATCTTTATAACCACATTTCTTCACATGAGAAACTTCAAATGCTAGAAAAATTTAAAATTCGAATTATTATTCAACTATTATTATCATTAACACCAAGTCATTAAGATTTTCTGTAGAGAGCCCAGAGTATTCAGCGTATTCATCTTGTTTTATATGCGTTTTTACTTGTTTTATTTAAAAGAAGAAGGATATAAAGTCATGCGCTGGTTTCAGTAAACGAAGAAACAAAAAAACTATAAAAATAAACAATGTTAGAAATAAACAATGTGAATGTAAAATCACGAAAAGAAGGATAAAAATGAAAGAATGAAAGTAAAGTAAAAAAAAAGCGCAAAACAAGTCAACAAGTAACTAAAAAAATATTTTATATTCCAGGTTATTCCAGGAATTAAAATTTTTTACAAAGAAGGGTTGTAGGCCAATGCATTCGTTCTATAAACTGGTTGGAACAACCTCAGTCCATATGTCGGATACGGAAATCAAGCGAAAGCCGTAATAATCCGCACTATTTAAATTAACATGGCCGAATAAAATCCTATAAATAAAGATCAGATCTTGTTTTGTTCTTTTATCTTTAAACGAATTAAGATTATAAAATTTCAACTTAGATTTATAGTTTAATAAAGAATAGTTTATAATAATATAGTTTAATATAGTTTAATTAAGAATAATATAGTTTAATATAGTTTAACAGAACAGATGAAAATGTATTTTTTGCTTGACAAAGAAAAATTAAAAAAAAATTTTTGAGGAAATTTTTTTTTTAATTTTTGAAAAAGCAAATTAGATAACTAAAAGTGCCAATAAATTATTGGCTTCAAATTGCAACTAAGCCTATATTTGCTTTAAAACTTTAATGCTTTTCTACCCAACATATCCAAAATTCTTACTTTGGTTATAAAATCTCTACCTTTTAAGCAGGTCGAAGAGCCAAGTGCTTGTGCTAATAACAGTTGCTATAGAACTTTTCTGCATATTATAAAATAATAGAAAAAACCGGTTATCCATTATACATTTTAAATGAATAATTTGTCAATTTACAATTCGCCAATAATATCATACAAATACAAAAACGAATAAAAATATAATAACAATAAAATGACTGATTTCTTTTATTATTTTATTCATTATTATTATTCATTAAACAAATATAGCTATATTATAAACGTAACTCGAATTTTACCATCTATTGATTTCATTTATATTTATCCTGACTTTGGAAATTAGTTTAGTCTAATCAAAATTTTTTTAACCCTGTTATTGATGGATTTAATGTGGATAAAACTATGGATTTGGTCGGCAAAAAGAAATAGCAATATTAAGATGGCTAAAGTTGAAATTGAATTAAGTTAATTTAGCTGTAAAAAAAAGAATTTGACCAATTTAAGGCAACCAAACATCCTTCATGTATTGCAGAACCGAATCCTGCTAATGAGCACTTCTATTTTCCTCTTACTAGCTAAGTATTGTAGGAAATATTGTATGATTAAATGGAACGATATTCAAAGCCAGTAAAAGGCAGAATGGAGATTTTGTGCATTAATTGACAAATAAATGACGCAATGTTTTTTCAGCCCGATTTATTCGGGCCAGATTACTTTTTAATACTTATAATTTTAATCATTACTGCTATTAACAGTAATCACTGCAGCAAGGGATTCGTCTCCATTAATAATTTGAGATTTTGATTTTTTTAAATTCTGAAGCTCAGAAGAAAATTTCATTCTAATCGACAGAAGTTTTCTAGAAAAACTTACTTAATTAGACCTTTATTATGAAGGTAATTGGCCGCATAAGAGAGAAGCAATTTAATATAATTTTCGTTGAAAATGCCAAAATGAATTGTTAAATTGATGATTCAGAAAATTGCAAATTTTCGTAAATATGCAAAGATACTTAAGCAAAATCACAAAGAATAAGTTAACGAAATAATCAAGGTCATCGGTTCAAAAAAGAACTCATAATTTTGCATATTAAATAACCAGTCTTGGGTCTCATTTTGCTTGATTTATGATACTTTTAAGCAAAAAAGCTAAAGCGAAGTGCATTTGCTTCAAAAAAAACCGTGGAAAGGAAGATAAAAAATTTGTTGCACAAAAAAATATTATTGAATTTATATATTTTTTAAAGTTGTAAATTTCATGATCATACAAAATAAGCAATCATTATAAAATGGGGAAGAAACAATTAAATTGAAATAATAATTACATAAATAATAAGTAAATAAGTAATTATACAAATAAATAAATGGTTAGCACTCATTGTTCTATGTTATGCTAGCTTCGCTAGCTGCTATCTTTACTGTCTTTATCTTTGCTATCTTTATCTTTAGCGGTAGAAGAGCACATGGTTACCAGCGCCAGCCATATTTTTACTGGCAGGTTTGCTCCTGGTGAATCAACCTATAATGCTGGTGCAAATCGAATCATTCATTTGGCTATGCCTTCTCTTAATAATTATGTTTAAATAATTATATAATAATTGATACTCGACAATTAATTATTAAATTTCAGAAAAGCAGTTTATTTTATTAATATTTATAAAAACATTAATTATTTAATAGAAAAAATCGCACATTTATTTATTTATTGCCAACTCGAAGCAATAATGATTTCAATTTCATTCCTCCTTGACCTACTTGCTTCAATTCAAATGAATGAAAATGATTTCGTTCGAAAAATTTATTAGAAAAAGGACAAATGACAAATGGATGAGTTTAGAATTTAAGAAACCGTTAAAAGAAATAATTTTTTCTTGCTGGATTTTGCAATAAAAGATAGAACTACTTAGAAATTTTTTCCAATTTATTTTCTTTGATATAGAATGCAGAAATGTGAATGTTCAAACCAAATCTAGATTTGGGTAAATGTGTTTTTATAGTAAATAAAACCATGCAAACAACTGGTTATATGAGAAAAAAAGCTATCGAGAGAGTTCAACGTAGATATTATAGAAAAATAAATAAATATATTTATCGAGAAGTATATTGAAGTGTTAAATATGATCACGACATGCTCGTTTTACGCGAATTTCAAATTTCTTTCGCGGCTAAATTGCCTCGTTCCTTTACACTCTACTGTTACTTTTATTATGCATTAAGTGAGAAATTAGCTAATTCATCTTTCAAATTGATATGACTTTATTTTCTACTCTACTAGAAATTTGAATTAGTAATAAGAAGATTGTATTCAAAATTAAAATATAAAATATATTATTTGTATAAGTATAAAATTAAAAAATAAATATATAAATATACTACAAAATGTAAATGTATTACAAAAAAATGTAGGCTAATTCTAATCGCATTTATAAAAGTTAATTTAAATGAATAAATTATCGAAATCCTAAATTTATCAACGCCTATTAAGCTCTTTCAAACTCTTCTTTGATTAGATGCATATCAATTTTATCATTAATCATTAGAAAATTATCGAGACGATTAGATTAAAGTATAATTATTAACATCTTCCTAACTCTCTATCACAGTTCCAGATTTTTAATTGTAATTTGTGAGTGCACAATTCATTCGAATAAAGTTTTTAAATAATCGCTTCATAATATCAATTTTTACAAAGTTTCCTAGTTGTTATGAAAATTATTCTCACAAATCCTTTAGGGAAGATTGTAAACTATTTGATCAGCTAACCAGAGATTCAATTTCACTGGATGACAATTATTCTCTTTCTTCAACACCAAAGTTTGTAAATTAATATTTATAGAGTGATTAATAATTGTCGGTTTTTTGATATCAATAATAATTTGCGAAACGTTGCTTTTAATAATAATATTAATAATATTTAATCGTAAAATTTTAATGTATCTTTGTAATAGATTTTACAATGTATTTTATTTTTATTTTATTTTTTTAATCCTTCTAATCTTTTCAATTTCGAAATTCAAAGTAAAGTGAATAACTAGAAGATAGCCAAAATATAACAAATTATTATTGATAATTAATTAATTAATTTCATAAATGTCGGTGAGAAAGTATTCGTTTAAATTGAATTATAATGATTATGCCAAGAAGATATTTCTCTACAAGAAATTTAAGTTTTTTGAAAAACAATATTATTTTGAAATTGCATGGTGACATTATGGCAGTAATAGTCTGATCAAGCGTTATAAGCATCGTACAAGGTTTTGGCCAAGGTCAACCATTTTTTTCTTCCTTCGACTTTCATTTCTTTCCTTAACGATTAACTTGTTATTAAAAATGAAATCTGGGCGGTGCTAAGGATCCTAGGGATTTGTATGGATTTGTACTCCTTTTCTCAAATAATTTTCGGATGGAATCAGTAAAACCAGCCAAGCCAGAGGTATTAAGTGCCGTATGAATTTTCTATATGAAATATCCGCGCTAGACCAATTTCAATTTTTTTCAAAGTTTTTGGAAAAATTTATAGCCTGTTCAGTAATTTATCAATTATTAATGACTTTTAACTTAGACAAACAAGCTAGTTCAATTTATTTTTCTTTTTTGAACAATAACAACGGTGGTACGATGATTATTGCTGTGAAAATAACGGAGGAGATCATTATTGCCCATTCTTTTTTGCAACAAATTTATTTTTAACTATTATTATCTTCTATATAAAACTGATAACTTCGAATCGAGCGCATTGAAGGCACCATGCCCTTGCAGTCAATGGAACCAGCCCAATCAGCAATGGTGCAAGGAGCTAGATGTAGAAGAAGGAACTGAAATTTTCAAAAAAACTTAAAGTGTATAATGGAAGTAAATGATTAGCGCTTACTAATGGTTAGGCTAATTTTATAATTTTTTTGCCACTTAGCGACGGATATATGAATGAGTTGCCAGCAATTTTTTAAATGCAAATTTTTTTCAATGCAAATCGAGGAGAGCAATATATAAAAATAAGTATAAAAATATAGCTGTAAATATTTATATAAATATTTACTAATAATTTAATAATTTAAATTGCCATGATTGTCCTATGTAATACTAATATTTCAAGAAATAATATTTGTAAGCATGTTTCCATGAATGAAAGAAATTTAAGCAAGATAATTACAAGGGCAAGCAATAACAATTATATTTTAATTAATCGAATTTGTCTGTAAAAGCTTAAAAATCTGGTCAATCTTCTTTTTATTGAGATGAATGAGATAAATGTAGATAGAAAATTTTTTAAATTTTACATTAGAATTCATAATAATTTTCGCAGTTTTGGCCAGAAGAAAGAAATAATAATCAAATCGAGACGAACAGCTTTAAAAAAGTTTTATGGGATAATTTTTTTTATATTTACGAGAATTTTGATGATTTCTTAAAATTTCTGATAAATTTTCCATCTCAAATTGTTTATATAACGAAATAATGAACGCTAATCATGAAAGCAAACTGAATCAGCAATTTTTCATTTTCGCAGATCTGTTTAATCACTTAAATAATTTTTACTAAGATATATTAAATGTATCATAAAGTAAGCATATCAGAGATTAACATTCATCAGTTCTCGTTAAACTATTGTTAGAGATATGAAGCCAGAGAGTTTTAGTAAAATTCAAACTTGATTTGTCATCAATTTTGAGAATGGTGGTTTTTTTGCAGTGTTTATTCCTTTTAATATGAATTATGATGTGAAACTTATTTTTTCTCTCTACAGGTTTTCTTTTGGATTTTCTCATTTATGGTCTTTTTATTCCATTTCACAACAAATCTTTTTTATGTGCGAAGTCCAAACGATTGTCCTTGGGTATTTTTCCTACCATGTTTGTTTCACTTTCAACGTTTACTTTACCTTTGTTGCACTAATTTGTTCATCTATTTCTTTTTTTGCATCTTCATTTTCTCGTTGACACTCATTTGCTCGAAAGTTTTTTTATAGGAAAAGTATTGCTTTATAAAATTGTAAGAAAAATTTGTTACAAATTTATTGTTCGTGATGAATAACTTTCATTTCTATTAATAAAATATTTAAACTTTAAATTAAAAAATAAACCTTCTCTTAAATTGTACATATCATAAGATATCATAAGTTATCAGTGAATAAAGAACAACTAGTTAGCAGCAAAAATCCAAAACTGTAGTATATATCTGGATTCCTCTTTGTCGATAGCTTAAATAAATATCAAAATATAAATAATTCCATACATATATATATATATATATATATATGTTTTAAAATGGATTTTCGTAAAATCTGTTCACAGATACTTATTAATTTCCTATTAAACTGGATTAAAAATAATGTTCACTGGATTAATGCTTAGAATGGGCGCTTAGACTTCGTTTAAAAGAGAGGATTTTGCTGAGTTAAAAAACAATATAAAATTGCACCGTTTCAATCCTAGGAGAATATTAATTTCAATGAAATAACAATATTAACAATAACAAATTGGTAGTGCGCAAGAAACAGCATCTCTCAAGATCTTTCAACTATCTCAAACTAAAAAATTCATGGAGAATGAATGCATTACAAATAAATTATTAAAGCAATGGTGTAATAGGTGATAGAATGGCTCAGTGGGTTGTTGCTCAATTTAGAGCTCCGATGCAGAGGTTCGATTCCTCAGGAGTAAATCTGTCCAAAAATCCGAGTGATGCTGGTGATTCACCTGACTTCTATCGCCAAAGGACTTGTTAGCATATTTGTCTAATGCGACAAGCCAGCAGAGTTAACTAGTAATGGCAGGATTCTCAAAAAAATTAATAAATATTAATGACTTTTCTGAAACGGCGAATATTGGTCCAAATTGAAGGAATGTTTCCGGATGCGCTAGCCGAATGTATTTGAAGGAACTGCTCAACTGTCTAAAAATTCTGCCAAAGCACGAATGTCAGGAGACCCTGTATCAAATGCTTCGAAGAATTGCAAAAACAGCAACTTTGCTGGACAGAAATCACTATTGGAGTGACATGCCCTTGAGATTGGTGACTCGATTAGACGGTAATAGGAAAATATTTCTTCTTTTTCACAAAACAATTACAACTCCAGAAGGACTCAGTGAAATGATATGGGATATTAATGGAACGCCTGTTAAAATTACTTAGGGTTGCCTTATAAGATGGAAAGAATTTTTTGAGAGCAAATTTAACCACGATGAGCAGCATTCTGTTGCTCCAGGAATAGCTGATACGCTCGTCAAACCATACAAAACAATTTTCCAATTCTTAAAGAGGATGACAGGTCATACTGCGACAGTTACCGAGGAATCAACCTAAATCTGACTACTGGACACCTCCAGAAAAATTCTCGTCTCTCTCCTGCTAAGTAGACCAATGACAACGAAATAGCAGAATGCGTCCTAACCAAGCTGGATTCTGGCTGGGAAGCAGTTGTGCTGATCAGATATTGAAGCTAAAAAGGGTGATAGGATATCCTTTTAGATACCAGCAACCCACTGTACTTGCTTTATCGATTTTTCAGCTACTCGATTCAGTTGATAGAGCAGTGCTCTGGAAAGTAATGGAATGTGACCCAGAGAAGATCATTCTGGCTCATAATGGCATTTTATCAGCATACCTTAGCGCAAGTCTGTGTATACGGAGGAACCAACTGACCCATTCAAAATAAAAACTGATGACAAAAATACGTCCTTCCCCTACAATATTTAACTACGTCATAAATTGTATAATGGACATCGCTTGTTGGCACTCAAGAGATGTACAAATTAAACCGGATCACAGATCTTGAATAAGCTGATGATGCAGCCTTTTTGTTGATAATTATGACGAAATGCAAAACTACGTGTCAGCGAGAATCGAGCTTAGAGTCAATGTAAATAAAAAGAAAGTGTGTTTTCATTTAAGAAGCTGATAAAATGCACCATTTTATAAACTCACTACCGATTAAGGAAGTGCCCGATTTTAAATATCTTGGATCCACTCATCCACTTTCGCCGAATGGCCAGGCAAAAGACGATAATGCAATCCGGATAACGACAGCTAGAAATGCGTTCTTCGGGTTCACGAAACTTTTATGGTACCGTCGCAAGATCATCACAAAAACTAAAGTCTGTGCCTATATAGCTACGACTCGTTCGATTTTGCTATATGGTTGCGAGACATGGCCAGTTACAGTGGAGGATATTAAGAAGTTATCTGCCTTTGACCACTCATATCTAAGAAATAGTTTACGTCGAGCAAATAAAATCTTACATTATCGCATGCACCTTCGTTCAAAGGCCACTTACATTAACCATCACAGAAAGTCATCGACATAGGGCATGTTCTTCGTCACTCACCACAAGAGTTAGCACATATTTTGTTACTTGCTAAATCCTATGATGAGTGGCTTCAGAAGTAAGATGGACCAATCAAGACCTGAACATGATTAGGAAAATTTTTGAAGATTTAAACGATGGAAAAAAGAATAATTTCTATTACTGCCGGCGATGGCATCAGATGGCGCAGCTTGGAAACTTCCTACCCTTGCAGCCAGTGGAGCCAATCTAATCAGTAATGGTAAGAACTGTTAGAAGAAAAAGAAACAATAATAAATAAAATTAATTTCATATTTGGTTTATGGATGAATTTTCAGTTAATAAATTCAATGCATTCAATGTTAATTATATGAAATTTGTCGAAGATTTTAATTGATATTCCTCTCGAAATATTAAAATAGATCGATTTTTTTAAAAGGAGATGTGGGTGATCTAACGACCTTGGCGCCTGAATGAAGCAAATATTTGAGCATTTTCAATAATGAGATGAGACCTTGTAAATATGTTAAAAGAGTACTTTACCTAATTTGCTGTCGTACTCAGCCACTTCAAAATTAATTTATTGCCAATAGAACGATTCAATGGAGCATGAAAACTGTCGTCATTTGTCCATGTTTAGATAATTTTTTTTTTTTGATATTTACTTATTTCTTTTTTAAATATTAAAAGGAAGAAAAAGAAGAAAATTTCAATTGAATGTTTCAAAATTAACCAGTTCTATGATTTTGATTTAATGAAAAATTATTTGCGCCACTTTAAGCCATTTGTTATTCATCTGGCTAAGTCCAATCAGTAATTAGTGATAAAGAATTTTCTCTAGCACTATAGTTGAACTAATGCACCTCGTAGAAATAAATCTGCCACTTAAAGAAAATTAGATTTTAATGGGGATTTCTGCTGTCCGATGGAGTATAAATTTCTAGATTTCTGCTGCACGATGGAGCCGCAAACTAATAACCAATGGAGCCAGTCAAACTAAAATTGGTGAATGTTATTAGATGAAGATTATATACTTTTCTGTTTTGTATTTGTTTAGTTTTTTTATTTAAAAAAATGTTTTAACAACACTATAATATTTTTTGAGATAAATATTGATATTTTGCTAACTTGTCACATTTTTTTTAAGAACTATTTACATTTTTTATTACTTCTTTGTCAATATTTCTTTCCTCCATTTCTAAAGAATTCAGTCCATTGTAAAATTTTATCTATTTTTTACGATTCATTTCATCTTCTACTCTGATAATAGTTAAGCTGATAATAATAGTTAAGTTGCATGTTGTTTCGACTAAACTCATGCATGGTTAAGAGCTGCGTGATGTAAGGGATCTCATTGGATTTTTACCCACAGAATCCTTGCTATGAAACTATAGAAATACACATTACCAAAAAAAGCTAGCTAGATAAACAATAGGCCTAATCGCCGTCCGATTTTAAAAAATTTTTGTAGAGCATTTTCTTCTTATCCGGATTGAATTTCAAAGATCTTCCTATTCGTCCATTGGTTTCGAATTTACTCCTTATCTATTCTTATGAGTAATTTGTTATAAGTATATGATCTTCAGGCCGCATTTCGATCATTTTGTTCGAATCATTTTTCTTAGATAAATGCCAGTGCAAAAATCGACAATTTTAGTCATTAACTATTCACTATTCACCGAATTCTTAAATCAAATATTATTTAGCCATAATTCTATTACTTACTTATTAAATCTATTATCTATTTTCAAATATATAAAAATTCAACTTTCGATTATTTAGGTTTTAATTTTCTAATTTTCTGTGTTGTAAATTATAATTTGTATTTTAGTTCTCTTCAAATAATGAAAATTAAATAATTGTGATTTTTTGATTTTTTTAAAGTTAATTTCCAAACCATCATTTTTCATATCACGAATTGGCGATTCTTCCTTACTTCCCAATTTCACAATTTAATGGAATCTTAAGTCTAAAAGTTATTTAAACCAGATAACTTATACATTAACCCAACTGCTTGCTTAATGGCCTTTTTTTGCTTCTTACTGGGATTATCTTACACTTCCAATAGATGGTGCCACTACTTTACACTTCTCGATGTTAATATCGGCTTCGTTTACCACAAAGTGGCAGAACCTCACCTTAAAGTCTACCTTAGTATCATTTGCTACATAAAGATTTGAACAAAATAGTTTTTATAAAAATTAAGAATTATTTAAAATTAAGAATTTGATAAATGATCGATTGTGATATAAGTACGATAAAAACATGAAAATTATACTTAAAATTAATGCTTTCGTATTTGTTCGCAAAAGATTTTTCGATATAGCTAAATTTTCAATACATTTTATTTATTTAATCAGTTAAAAAGAATCTATCGTATTATGGTACCTCTTCAGATAACCTAGGATAACCACGTGATCTGATGTGACTACAGTTTATTGCTTGCACTAATTGAACTTATTCGATAATCAGCAATCAGACACTGATAAGTCTAAAAATGGATAGAATTAGGCTGGTTCTAAAATCTTGATTTGCCTATTGAAAAGTAAATATATATATTCATTATGAAGTAGATTTTTTCGTCGAAATTCTTCATGAAAAGTAATGAGTATTTCTTTCTCATTGATGTACAATGAGGAGTCCAAAATCCAGTTCGTTTAATTTGATAATTTGCATTCGCATTCATTACATTTACACAATGGGCACGATCCATAAACCATTGATTACTATCTTCAAAATTGGTACCGCCATTGCTACTAATTTAATTTGCTGGTACTATTAATTCATTTTTTTTGCATTTGATCAGCTATTTTATTCTAATGCATATTTTTTCAAATGGTCAATAAATTATTTTTATATTGAAACAATTGATAAAAAGAAAAAGATATGAATATTGTGCAAAATGACCTCCATTTTTGCAAATTTTTTTCTAGAAAAAAGAATAGAATCTTTTTCTTCTTCTTCTAACAGCTCTCACCATCACTGGTTAAGCTTGCTCTGCTAGCTATAAGGATAAGACGTTTTCAAGCTGCACAGTCTGATGCCATCTTTTTTCCACTTTCTAAGTCCATATATCCTCCTATACGTTTAAAATTCCAGGTCTTCATTAGCCCATCTCGCTTTTGACGCCATCCATCGCAATGTTTAACAAGTAACGATCTGTGGTGGACAACGAAGAATTCATGAGCTCTATTCAGAACTCTATTCAGTGGAGGGAACACTGCCATGTATAATGGTAGTGTTAATGTAGGTGGTGTCTGAAAGAAGATGGCTGCAATTGTGCGAGATTTTCTGCTCGATGGACCCCTAAAATGAATCTTAGATATGTCAAAGATAGATAACTTCTTAATATCACCCACTTATATGCCATGTTTCGCAGCCATGTGGCAAGATCGAGGTAACTGCAGCTATGTAGATACGAATCTTCGTTTTTATAATGATCATGCGATGACTCCATAAAGGTTTAGCTTTGCTTAGCTGCTTAGGATTAGTATAGAATCTATTTTCAGAAAAAGGCAATATTAGAAAAATGACTCATAAACGTATACGGTCCCACACTTCAGATACTTCATGGTATATGAATTATTGTGTCCAAAGAAGTGACAAGGAGTCGACGATTTATCAAAATGAACGAGTATGACATATTTTCTTGTTTTTGAAATCACATTTCAAAAAAATTTTTTTTCATAATTTTAAAGATGATTTGTAATTTAGTAATTATTGATTAATAAAAGACCTTTCGTAATTAATTAGAGAGATATCCTCCAAGATACTTTAGGATGAAATTAGTGTTCACTTAGATAAGAACCCACTGAATTATCTTATTAAGGAAAATTTTCATACAGTTATTCCTTTTTTTGTAATATTTCTGACAGCTCGGTTCATTTCAATTTTCCTGGAAAATTCTATTTGGCTTTTTTACACGTTTGTGTTCTCATAGATGATCGACCGAGGGATGAAATTATTTTTTAAAGTATTATTTTGATCATTTATAGTTTCATATAAATTTAACGATGGTTTTCAGTAGAAAAAATCAACTTTTTAAAGTTGAAGATAAGTATGCAAAATGAAGATAACTCCGATATTACAACAATCTCCAGATCTTTCTTTGTTTCAGTTGGAACTGAAAGCATTTAGTTTTTTGGAAAATGATCTCAAGAAAATGAAGATAAATTTCAAAAAACAAACACTGAGGCTAACTTTACTCTTGATATTCTGAATCAGACTTTAAGCAAATCATTTGCGCCACCATTTTTAGTTAAGCTAGCTGCACTGATTGTTCGTTGGGCTTGAAATTTTTGGGATTTACTTGATGATAATAGTGCAGGTTGGTCAGCAAAGTTCCTTTTTTTCAATGATATTCCTGTCGATTGGCTGAGCTGAACCTTTGCTTTCCAGTTAAATAATTCACTATCCACTCATTTATCCTACCTTTTAATCAACCTTAGCTAATCACTTTCAAATTTATATTTTATATTTGGGATTATTTTTATAATTTTTTTTCGAGTTTATCGCATCTTTATCTGTTAGGAATCCATATGCATTATTGGCAAATTATAATCAAATATCAATTTTAAGAAAATAAGCAAAAAAAGAAACATTTAGATTTCGAGATATTAAACATTTAGAAAAAATTTTTCGCGACAAATTTCATTGTATTTATTCGTAGGCAGCAATGCAACGATTAAGAAAGAAATTGAGACGATTTCGTATAGAAAATGATGGAATTCGATCATTTTGGAAACACTGGACAATAACCGGATTTCATAGAAAAGCATTTCACTCGACTCATATCCATCGTAATCTTTTTTTTGAATAGTTCTAATAGTATAATATATGAAAATAATGAGAATATGGAAAATGGAGAATTTTTAGCAAAAATCTGTGGAGAAAATGGATGAGGAAAATGTTTTAAATTCTTTATTTTAATTAAAAAATTAAAAATTTAAGTAATTCTGCTAGAAGTTAAAGGGCGAATCTTTCCGATTTATTAAAATAAATCTCGATTTAGTTTTTTAAAATCATCTTTATAGGTTTAAACTATTTTAAACCAATCATTATAGACATAATTCACTTTTATAAATTTTCATTTTTCTCTCTCTTCTTCGCAAAGAAAGATTCTCTTCAGAATTATGTGAATCTTCATAGAATTAGAAAAA
Source organism: Dracunculus medinensis (assembly GCA_900625125.1). Lineage (NCBI taxonomy): Eukaryota > Metazoa > Nematoda > Chromadorea > Rhabditida > Dracunculidae > Dracunculus > Dracunculus medinensis. The sequence continues at coordinate 573,858 of UYYG01000007.1, read as the reverse complement.
CGCATACGATTAAACTATATATATATACTCTTTGGTGAATTTATGGGGCTATTTGGGCGTAATTTAAATTTGGCACCAAATTTATTCATTCTACAACTAATTTATTGCATACTTTTCAGAAAAGTCAAATTTTATATATGCTTTAAATAAAGAAATTGTGGATGAATTACGCACAGATGTAATACAAAGCGAATTTCCATTTTATTCATCGAGCTGGAAGCCAATTAAGAAGCAAACTGGTAGTAAGTGAAAATTGTTAATTTGCTATTTTAGAATTTTCTTTCGAGTGATATTTAATTCATCGTTTTTTTCATCGTTTTCAGAATCCTTAAAATCCAATATATTTTTAGTTTTCCAGTCTTGCACTGCCTATTAACGTAAATTCGTACTTCAATAAGTGATAATCTTAAACTGATCTTATTTATTTTTAGTGATTGCTGAACTTCTTTCGTTAAACTTAGCTTCACTTATAGTTAATAGGAGAAAACAAAATACTATTTTTCTCCGGCAGTTTTAGACTTGAGAAATTTGAAAAACTTGGAAACTATAAATTTATAGTTGCAAAATTTTATTTCATGTATCGAGCATAATTTTTATAAGATCTATCATTGAATGAATTTTCGCACCTATAGAAATAATTTCCTATTGCGAAACGTGCTGAATAATACATGCATGAATCCAATGTTTTGAGATATGAAATCTAGTTGAGTCCTAATTATTTTTAATTGGTCCACAAATATTGATCTGTTCAATTATATGAACATATATTATAATAATGATGGTTTGGCGAAGATGATGATAGGTATTCAATGTGAATGACTGATTTGATTGAGCATGAGAAAAATAAATTTTCGCAAGGACTCTGTAACACTCGCATGGAACATTCGACCGCATATAATGAAAATTTTCTCCTCAATTTGATGGATTTGTCAATTTTGCGTTCAATTTTTTGCAGCAAAAAATTTTTCATCTGTTGCTAGAGATATGCAGAGAATGATGATGACATGCTTCAAATCATTGTAATAAAATTCCTGAAGTGTAAGCTTATTAAACGAATTACAGATAAATGCAGAATGCTTTATTTAAACTCTTTCATTTCGATATTCAACTTCTTTCTACCGTCATTTCTGGTTAGTTCCACTGACTACTAGGAAAAAACCTCGGGCTAGAAATGAAAGTGTGTTCGTAAAATCATGCGAATTTCACGTTTATTAATAGGTTTATTTCACCTCAAGGATCACAAGTAACTCATTATGCTTGACCTCAAAACGATCATGCACTGCAGTCTGCAGTCATATTTTGTTGCTAAAATAAATATTCAAGCTTAGCATAGTTTAAGTATCTTCTATAAAATTGTTTGCAGGAAAATAACAATATCCTTTCGAAATATATTACTTCCTTTGCATCGATTTTTTAATTCTCTAAGTTCGTTATTTTTTGAAAAAATAATTTTTTGAAAGGGAATTCGACGTTTATTATGCATTGCAATTTTTTCTACAGTTTTGATTTGCTAAATGTCTTTGCGCTTCATTTTGTACTCTGCCCTTCGTATATGATACATCAATTTTTTAGTCCTCTCACCCGAATATATGTGCAAGTTGAAAAAAAATTGTGACAAAATGGCCACATAAAAGTTATGTCATTGTAAAAGTTGTACTCAACATAATTATTTTTTCGGCGCATTTTTGCATTTTTTTGACGAAAACGCTCATTCCTAAAGCGAATCGATTCATTAAATGATCAAAAAACGCGATTTAGTGCAAAATTATTTTAGTTGCACGATGCTTTATGAATGAATGTCATTTTGCTTGTAATTTGTTTAATAAATATTTTAAATATATTGGAAATAATTTTAAAGAAAAAAAGCGAACAAATAAAGCAATTTCTTTTGCTCGAAATTCGATTAATTATTTGATGAAATATTTTTAATATAATGGCGATTTTTTAAAAATTATTATATTAAAAATTAATTATATTAATTACTTTTAGCTCTGAATGCACAACTGATTTAAAGCAGATAAAAATATGGTTCATGGGAAATAACTGTTATAGCCTGAAAAAAATCTGAAAGCTCTTTGAAGCTGAGATATCTGTGCAGATTAGAACATTAAAAAAAATTTTTTCATCGAATTAATTCATTCCATCAGAAAGATGCAACTTCGTTATTGGTTGGGAGAAATATAAGTATTTTTTCACTTTCTTCATTCTTCTGCCTATTGTTGCTGAAGAATGTAGAAATCTTCGCTTTTCTTCGTGAACACCAAAATTTTTTGTGGAAATTCGATTATGTTGAGATCAAATTATTTTTTGTATTTCTCGATTTTGGATCACTTATCATAAATCTTTAGTTCTGCCTTTTTCTACTATTTTGTCGATTTTTTCCTGAAATTTAAAAGCATGCGATATGCTACTAAAATTTACGATTAATTTGACAGCTTTTTATTCCTTAAACGATCAATCGAACCATTCTTTTACGTTATTATTGTTATCAGCGCAGACATATTTGCATGGGAGTAGAATGGCTCAGTGGGTTATTGATCAATTGGGAACGCCGATGCTGAGATTCGATACCCTGCAGGAGCGAACCTGTCCAAAAATCTGGATGATGCTGGACTCACCTGTATTTCTATCGCCAAGGGACTTCTTGGCATATTTGTCCAGCGCGACAAGCCAGTAGAGTGAATTTAACCAGTAAAGTGAGGATTCTTTAAAAAAATATATATGCATGTGCATGAATAACATGAATAATTGAACTACTAACAATCAAACAGATCGAGTTAAATTAGAAAAATTGAACTATGGTGTTAAAGTGGAATTAAAATCAAGGTACTATATGAAAGTTAAACCTAAATTTATCAAGCATTATAGTTCAAGTAGCTTATCATTCTGAATCGGGGTTACTAATGGACGAAAAAATTACGATCCATTAGATTAACCACAAATAAATTTTTTTCGCTATTTTAATCAATTTAGCAGTATCATTTTAAATTCATTTTAAATTTTTAAAAAAGCATTGAGAACCTGGCGAAAAAATCAGAATTATTTAATCATTTAATCATTTAATCACTAAGGAAAATGGTTCTTTTTTGATCATATATTTATATCTTTGGGAAATATTTTTAAATTAGCTATTGCAAATCTCATATATGTCAATATATCTCATCAAACCTATCAAATCTTATTTATTTTTTACTTCCTTTTGAGTTTTGCTTCCCTTTTACTCAACAGACTTATGGAAGTACGAGATAGAATGCGCCCTAATCAAGCTGGATTCAGACAGGGGCGCTGACCAGATATTCACATTAGGAAAAATGCAATATCGCTTCAGATATTTGCAAACCACTGTCACATCGTCATCGAATTGTGGTTGCTTTTGATTCAATTGATAGAGAGGTACTTTGGAGGGTGATGGAACGTGATGATGTTCCAGAGATGATTCGACTCATAAAGGCATTTTATGAGCGTATATCGGCGCAGGCGCGTATATATTTGGAGATCTGACAGACTCCTTAGAAATAAGAACTGGTGTCCATCAAGCTTGTGTCCTTTTCCCTACAATATTCAACTATGCGATAGACTGGGTAATGAACAGCGCTTGTCGGCACTCAAGAGGTGTCCAAATCAGTCCAGAGCATCGCACCACAGATTTTGAATACGCTGATGAGGTAGTCCTTTTTGCTGATAGCTATGACGATATGCAAGTAATGCTAAATGACGTGCCAGCGTGAATAGGATTCAGGGTCAATGTATACAAAATAGGACTCATACCTTCGTTGGTTAGGGCACGTTCTGCGTCGTCCACCACAAGAGTTTCATTACTTGCTAAACCGTGTGATGGATGGCGTTAAAAACGAGGTAGGCCAATTAAGACCTGAACTGAAACGGTCAGAAAAGATTTTGAACGTATGGGTGAACCAGCAATATATGGTCTTAGGTGATGGAAAAAGGAATGGCTTCTATTACTGTCGACGTGGCATCAGACCGCGCCGTTTGAAAGCCGTTGGAGCCAGCCTAACTGGTAATGGTGAGAACTGTTAGAAGAAGAGAAAATCTCATCTATTAGGTAAAAATATTGTATATCTATGTTTACTAGACCAAAATATCCCAGCATTGGTTTCTAGATTGTTTGAATTAATAAAATAAGATTATCTATATTACTTAAGTTTTTTCCTTTGTATTTTGTTACGCTTGTTGTTTTTATTATTTTTCGTTGTGATTATGAAATAGTAAGCATATTGGCCACTCATTCTACTTGGTGAAAAAGTAAGTCTGCTGCCAGATAATGAACAAAATTTTAGTAAATTTGAAATAAAAATTTTCATCGTTAATTAACTTTGGACTTCTTGCATACTCGAACTTATTTTCATAATGTTCCTTCATTATAAGGATGTTCTAAAATAATAAGTATTAATCTAACGTTGGCTTTGTCAAACTTAGAAACATTTTACAAACATTTTTACTATGAATTCGTCTATAAATTTTTTTATTTATTTATTTCCAAGGATTAAATGATAAGCCCTAGGTGGGTATTAAAATTTTTATTTGTTGAACGTGAAGTATAAAATGGATTTTATAACGAAAAAATTGGTAATCATCTTTAGCAATTTCTATTGTTTGTGAACATTTTCAAAAAAAATTAGGAGCAAAAAAATTAGGAAAAGTTGATAAGAGTAATAGCGAAAGACTTTTTATTCGAGATTATGTTGAAAAAAAATATAATATTAGAGATTATGTAATTGAAATTGTTGTGTTAATTATGGTACTATTGTTAATAAATTTTAGTGATTATTGATTATCATTCCTCAGAACGTTCGAAATGAGTTACCTATTTTTTCAATAGTAAGAATATAACGATAAGATATTAAACGATAAAATAAAATATTTTGTGGATCTATTCAGCAGTTGGATTTAAAGAACCAGTTACCTTATTAATCTTAAAATAACAAAGTGAGTAAGAAGCTCAAACCTTTAAGATTATAGTGACTCTCACTATTTGCAGCTTATTTCACTTTACTTTAGCCCATTTGATCTAAAAACAAAGTCATTAAATCCAACTTTTCCAGTTACACTTTGCTTAATTGTAAATTGCAGTACTTTGGAGAATCCAAAAATTAAAAATCTCTTATCTTTTTTTATAAATTTGAATTTTTATAAATATTTATATAAGTAGCTGTTAGCGGTAATAAATTATTGTCAAAAAAAAAACTTTCGACAGACTCCCATTGTATTTTTGTAAATTGCATCATCAAATATAAAAAGAATTAAATATAAAATATAAAATATGAATATGAAAAGAAAAGAATTAAATATATTATATGTTGTCCCATATATCGATGCTAAATTTTCATTTTGATGTCGGTCAAACAATAGGAATGAATCTTTTCACTGTTCAGCTGAATAAATAAAAATTGTCGAGTGCAACCATCGTTTCGAGAAATTATGTCGTAAAGTGGCAAAATTTCCTTAAGTTATATCGAACAATTAATTTCTTGATGTTTCGATATATTTTTTAGCGATGGTTTGTTATCTTTATTGCTAAATTAGCGTTAGCGACCAATCTGTATTTTCATCGACACTTGACTCTGTGATAAAAATTTCTGACCGTACTAACAACTAGTAGAATCAAAAGTACCGAGTGCTAGCCACGCACTTGCTAACTCTTCACTGATTTTTGGAAAACAATCAAGATTCTCAATAATATCAGTATCATGGCATGATTTACTTATTTAATAATAAATTCATAAAAATAAATTCAGTACTTAAAAGAGAATTTTTACCTTTATTTTATGGCTAGTTGTTTGCCAATGATCTTTTATAAGAGATTTCTAAGATTTTATAGATTTAAAGAATTTTTCAACACTTAGGTTGCAGTAAAACGTCTTTGTCCAATAAATACCTATAAATACTTTTAGGATGGCCTCACTGCTTCCTTAAGTGAATTCCTTCTCCTAGAAAATCAATTGAAGATAGAAATGTAGATGCATCACCTGGGTTACATGATTTATACTCGAACCAAACTTTTAAATTAATGTAAATTATGAAAAAAAAAATGAAAAGTTAATTAAATGTTAAAAGGTTAATCATTCATATATGCTTTGAATTTATTGAAAATTCGTGAATTGTGATGCTATTAGCAATTTTTTGCTAAATATCAGTGAGAATATTGTCGGCAATTTCTCTTTATTTTCTTCTTCTTCTGATAGCTCTCAAAATTACTGGTTAGGCTCGCCCCACAAGTTGTAAGAACGAGGACTTTCCAAGCTGCGCGATCTGATACCATCGTCAGCAGAAACTACTGCTTTTTCCATCGTCTAAATCCCTACATGTTCAGAATCCTTCCTGACTGTGTCGCATCAGGTCTTTATTGGTCCATTTTACTTTTGAAGCCACTCATCATAGGGTTTAGCAAGTAACAAAATCTTGCTAACTCTTGCTAACTTTGAAATCATTTTTTATTTTGAATGGGTTAGTTGGTTCCCCCGTATACATAGACTTGCGCTAAGGTATGCTGATAAAATATCATTATAAGCCAGAATGATCTTCTCTGGGTCACATTCCATCACTTTCCAGAGCACTGCTCTATCGACTGAATCGAGTAGCTGAAAAATCGATAAAGCAAGTGACAGTGGGTTGCTGGTATCTAAAACGATATCCTATCACCCTTTTTAGCTTCAATATCTGATCAACACAACTGAGTCCTCGTCAGTATCCAGCTTAGTTAGGACGCATTCTGCTATCTCGTGTTGTCTATTTAGCAGAAGGAAAATGAAAATTTTCCCGAATAAGCTGATTTCTCGGTAAATGTCGCATTATGTCCTACCACCTCTCTTAGAAATTGGAAGCAGAAATGTTTGGTTAGGACGTATTGCTTTGCTCCAGTCTTCTGGCATTCGGTTGAGGAAGTACCTGATTTTAAATACCTTGGGTCCACTCTAATACCAAATAAGCAGGCAAAAGAAGATATTATAACTCGGATCACTGCAGCTAGAAATGCGTTCTTCCGATTGACGAAACATCTATGGAATTGTCGTGAAATCACCATAAAAACGAAAGTCAGCTTCTATATTGCCGTGGTCCGTTCGATCTTACTATATGGCTCTGAGATATGGCCAATGAGAGTGGAGGATATTAAGAAGTTATCGGACTTCGACCACTCTTATCTAAGGTACATATTACGGATCCATCGAGCGGATAAGATATCACAAAATCGCATCCATCTTCGCTAATCAAGACCTGGACTGATACGGTGAGAAAAGATTTTGAACGTATAAGCGGACCAGCATTATATGGACTTAGACGATGGAAAAAGGAATGGCTTCTATCACTGTCGACGATGGCACCGCGCCGCTTGGAAACTTCTTACCTTTATAGCCGTTGGAGTCAGCCTAACCAGTAATGGTGAGAGCTGTTAGAAGAATAAGTCTTCTGGCATTATTTCCTTTTTCCATATCAGAGAATACATTTGTTGAAGATGAGTATTGAATATTATGGACAATATTTGAAGAGTTCGGTCCGAAGACCATCTTCTCCAGTTTTATTGGTCTTAAGTTTATGGATTACAGAGATTATTTCCTCTTCTGTTGGCGGTTCAGAGTTGCAAACGTAAGGCTCGACAAGCGAATTAGTTATAACCGGGATAACAAATGGCGCATCGTGGTTAAGTTTGGTCTCAAAAAATTCTTTTCATCTTTTCTTTTGAGACGATCCTTAACAGCTTTAATAGGCACCCCATTAATATCCCGTATCATTTCACTGATTCCTTTATGGGTTATAGTTGCTTTGTGAAGAAGGCGAAATAGTTCCTCTTATCACCTAAGAGCGCCACAGTCTAAAGTCTCAAGGCCATATCGCTCGAATAACTATTTTATCTCGCCGTACTGCTTGGTGTCTTTGCAATTCTTCAAAGCTCTGAATCTCATTCAAACTTTGTTAGCGTTTTTAGAGAGTTGGACAGTTGCTTCCGATACCAACTAGCGCACTTCCTATTAGTATGCCTTAACGCGAAAGCGACTGACTTTCGGAAATATCCCTTTAGTATTTCGCTTTATTTGGAGTAGTTTAACAAAAATTCTAACAAGAATAAATATCACTACAATACAAAATAAAAACAATTTTTTAATAAATTTTCTTGAAATTGTGAATGTTTTTCAAAATTAAATAGTAATCAATTTTCGAATAGAAAAACTACCATCGAAATTAATTCATAAAACGATAGAATAAAGAGAGAAATAGCAAAAATTTTCATTGATTTTTATCTAAGGAACCTTTTTCCATAGGGAAATTAAAATGAATTAGTCTACTCGGAAGCAACTGATGAACGTCGTAAAATCTTTTTTTGGCAGAAGGCTCACTTTATTTTTGTTGGATTTGGTTTTAATCTTTATTTGGAGTTTTATTTTAGCTTTGTTTCTTGATATTTGGTATTTTTATCATAATCATCCATATTTTATCAAGTTTGTTGTAAAATATACTTCCATAATTGGATCGCAATTCATCTGTCATGCCATAGGTACATACCACCAATCAAAACGACAATCAAAATTTATTAGTAAACTAGTTTAGCTTCCTCTTTACTTCTCTTTATTTTCTAAATGAAAAATTTTCATTTGGGCTAACTATGGTTTTTCTCCCCAATTGATTTTGAATGCTGGAATTTACTGTAAATATCCATCGTAGGTATTGTCCATTAATTCGAATATTAAAAAATATTGAAAACAAATTATAGAAATATGAAATTGATTTTGATTTAAGAATCGTTTGAATGGAACTTGATGATCTTGGTTCTTCTCCGTATTCTCGATTCGCGACTGTGAGGGGTAATTTTTCATTATTTTTCTATTATCTAAATTCTGTCCGCGAATTTCAAAGTTTAACTTTTAAACTTTTTTTTTCTTCGATTATTTAGTATAACTTCTATTTCTGCGAAGAATTTATTTAATTCATCTGATAATTTGCTAAAATGAATAATTATGCAGTATACTATAAAATTATGAAACCTAAAAATACGGCACAAATATCTGCAGATGAAAATTTGTGCAGATATAGTGTAATTTGTGTACTTATACAGTAAGATGAATTGATAAATTGAAAAACAACTATTTTTATAATAAATAATAGTAGTAATTCCTTGTAATTTTTTTCTACAAGTCTTGGAATTTCAAGCTTTGTTGAAATATTTAGCGATTTACTAGCCCATGCCGCTTATCGCGAAGTTTGTTTTTAAAAAATCTATCTTTTCAATTCTTTTTTGCATTAAACCACAATGAATTTTTCAATTGCCAAGTAATATAAGGCTTCATTATATCATGAATTTTTTATATGTAAATGATGGTTTTATCTCTATTCATTAGTGTACTAATTCTGGTGCCTCATTTGTGATGTTTGGTTAGTTGATTCATGAACGCTTATAGTCTTTCCCATTTAATTATTTTAAATCTTTGCTGGCGAATTCTGATGTTAGAGTTAATTTAATGTCTATTCTAATTCGATATATACCAATTTGTTTATTAATTTAGTGGAAGACCAGGCAAACAAGGCGACAAACGCCATGTGCTTATTAATAAATATTAGTAAAAACAGTTAAAATAACAAATAATAATAATTAATGATTCTTCTTCTTCTTAAGAGTCCTCACCATTACTGGTTAAACTCGCTCCACTGGCTTGTCGCATTGAACAATATGCCATGGAGTCCCTTGGCGATAGAAGTACAGGTGAGTCGCCAGCATCACCCGGATTTTTGTGCAGGTTTGCTCCTGCGTGGAATCGAATCGCAGCTTCGGATGCTCCAAATTGAGCAACAACCCACTGAGCCATCCTATCCCACAATAATTAATGATTTAAAAAAGAAAAAGAAAAAATAACAAAATTAACAATCTAAAGAGGAAATGAACTTACAAAATAATATAATATAGCATAATTCAAAGAATAAATATTATATATATATATACAATCAGATGGTAAAAAACGAGATTTCATACTTCCTACATGGTGTGAACTTTTTAAATAATATCATAATTAATATTACTTAATCTTTTTTTTAAAGATAGCTAAGGATGAAGCACAAGCTATATCATTCAATAATTTATTTCAGTAATTAATAGTACGAATAAAGAAGTAAATAATTCAATAATTTAATAATAGTTTAATAATTTTATCCCATTATTTCTTGTTGGATTCAAATTTAGCCTAACATCATAATAACATATTTTCAACAATCTAGTTTAACATAACTATGTAGCATAAGTATAAATTAAATCTTGTTTTATTCGAGAGAAAACTGAGAGAAAATCCAGGTTATATTGTAGAAGTTTTCTTTTATAATTAAAATTGCTATTAGGAAAGAGGTGCCGTATAAAATATTTTTGAAATCCTTCAATTATTTTACTTAATTTGCGATATCTCGGAGAGTACTGTAGTCAAGAACAGGTCGAATGAACGCTTTTTATATTTTGATAGAAAAACCTTCAGATTTATTCTTAAACAAACGAAAAATAAACTTTAGTATTTTTGAGGAATTCTTTATCATGGTTCTACACTGAAAATCGAAATCGAAATTTCCATCCATGATTATTCCAAGATCAGAAATGTGTGAGATTCTTCTAATTGTATAACCATTAATAAAAAGATTAGGGAAATCGAATCCTTTAGAATTGATATGAAAAACGCTACACTTTTGAAAAGAAAGGATAATTTGCCAGTCATATAATTATGTTGAGGTCCTGCAGTGGAGATAGGCTATCTGTTCTACCATGAGAATAATAAATTTTACAATCATCAGCATAAAAATAAATGGTAAAATTTAGTATCATTTTGGTGATGTCATTTATATACAAAGAAAAAGCAATAACACAATACAACTACTTTGAAAAACGCCAGATTTAACAGGTGTTGTCAAGAATATGTCAATAAGAATATGCTTTCATCTTTTCTGCAGTCCTTCTATTTTTATTAGTCTTTTGCGCAATAATCTTATCAATGTCAAACTTTTAAATAAAATTGTGATGGCATAAAGAGGGCTACTCTAGTTTTGCCTGACAACATTGCCTTCCAAGGCTCTGCAGGTTTTTTTTGTAACAATTCTCTTTCTGACAACTTTCGCCATTACTGGTTAAGCTGGCTTCGCTGGCTACAAGGCGAAACGTTTCCAAGCTGAATCTGATGCAGTCGCGGATTATAATAAGAAACCATTCCTTTTTCTATCGTTTAAATCCATATATCGCAGGCCTCCCTATATATTCGAAATCTTTCGTGACTGTAACAATCCTTGATTGGCTCATCTCGCTTTTGACGTTATCGATCGCAGTATTTAACAAGAAACGAACTGCGCTGACGACGAAGAACGTGCCCTAACAAGCGAAGGCACTGCTCTGCGATAATATTATTAATGCAGATGGTATATGAGCGAAGGTGGATACAATCATGTGCGATTTTCCTTAACGAATCCGTAAAATGTATCTTAGACATGATGGTTAAACACTCATAGCTTCTTAATATCTTCCACCCTCATTGGCCATTTTTCGCAGCCATATAGCAAGAACGAGCGAATTATAGCTATATAAACAGGATTTTCGTCTTTGTGGTGACTTCGCGACGTTGCATAAATGTTTCATTAACTGGAAAACATATTTTTAGCTACCATTATCCGGATTACGATTTCATCCTTTGCCTGGCCAATTAGGATTAGAGTGGATTCAAGATATTTGAAATATGGCATTTTTTAACCGACCAAGAATTGATAAAAATAAGTATTTTATCAGTTTCTTGCAAATAAAGCGAAAAGGTTTTGTTTCATTTACAGTGATCCTTAATCCGATTCTCGCTGCGGTTGTCCACACATTGTTTAGCATTATTTGCATTTCGTCGTAACTATCAGCAAAAAGGACTATATAATCAGTATATTCAAGGTCTATGATGCTATGCTCGGACTGATTTGCATACCTCTTGAATAGTGACAAACGATACCCATTATCCAGTCTATCGTATAGTTGAATATTGTTGAGGAAGGAGCGCAGCACTGACGGTCGCCAGTTCTTTTTTCTAAGGAGTCTGTTCACCTTCCCGTAATATACACAGACCTCTGCCAGGGTATGCTGGCAAAATGTCTTTGAGCTGAATGATCTTTTCTGGGACACCGCTACATTCCATCACTTTCCAGAGTGCTATAACAATCGAATGCAAGGCAGCTGATAGAAGAAATGACAGTGCGTTGCTGGTATCTGAAACGGTATCCTAGCAGCATTCTTAGCATAAATATCTGGTTATCACGAATGCGCCCTGTTCTGAATCCAGCTTGGTTACTCATTCTTACTCATTCTGCCAACTCGAGTCTATTTAATAGAAAATTTTTCCGGAGATGTCCAGTGGGCTGATTATTCGGTAATTGTCTTGTTATTTTTCTTAAGAATTGGAAGCAAAATTATTTTGCTCCAGTCTTCTGGTATTATTTCTTTTTATCATACCAGAAAGTACATTTGTTGAAGAGTTAAAGTTGCTGGACGATAGAGATTATTTCCTCTCCTATCGGCGCTTTGCAATTGCAAACTTATGGTTTGACGAGCAAATTAGCCATTTCAGGAGATGGCTGACCGTGGTTAAGTTTGTCCTAAAAAAATTATGAGACGATCCTTAAAAGCCTTAACAGGCGCTCTCATTAATATCCCATGTTTCACTGATCCCTTCTCGAGTTATAGTTGCTTTGTGAAGACGAAATAGTTTCCTATTACCGTCTAATCGAGTCACCGTCTCCAATCTCAAGGGCATGTCACTCCAATAGTGATTTCTGTCCAGCAAAGCTGCTGTTTATGCAATTCTTCGAAGCATTTGATGCAGGGTCTCTTGACATTCGTGCTTTGGCAGCTTTTTCAGACAGTTGGACAGTTGCTTCCGACACCCAACTAGCGCATTTCTTACTAGTATACCATAGTACGGAAGTAGCCAACTTTTATAGGCATGTCTTTAGTTGGGACCAGTATTCATTCGTCGTTCTAGAGATTTCATTGACATTTCATTATGTTATTTCAATAATAAAGTTTGAAATGTGCTTATTGTCCTCGGATCTCTTAATAGTTGAAAAATCTCTGGAGACGTTGTCTCTTACAACTTGTCAGTTTTACGCGAATCTTGGCCGGAACTATATCATGGTCTGATCCATGGCATTTACCAGTTTCAGCGCCCCGATGAGAATGATCCTGACCAATGTGTAGTCAATATGATTAAAATATTGGTTATCCGGAGAATTCCATGTTATTAGATGTCTTCTCAGAACAGAATAGATACAGAAAGCATGTATTAGTAACAAACAGCAGATGATTGCAATACGAAGACTTTCCCCAGTGGCGCATTAGGTCTCAATGCCATATTTGCCAATTAGCGAATTCATTGTAACGGCATCATGATCTACGCGCCATTTCCAGTTACCTTCAATTATGACCACGTCATCTCTCGATAGAGATGCTATTAATAATTGAAGCTCTGCATGGAACTTATCGTAATCATCTGCGTATGAAATTGGAGCATATGTATTGATGACCGAAATATTGCAGAATTTTCCTTTGAAACTCGTGTAGGCCATACTGTCTGGATCCCACTTAATCAGAGCGGATCGAACCTTTTTAGACATGATAATCATTTTTCCCCGAATTTTCCGAGATACCAAGTTTTCTCCGAGCTTACCACAGTGATATAGCCAATATCTTTGCCCGGAACCAGGTTTAATAATCACTCGAGAGCCGACATGAAGATGGACTTCTGACAATCCACGCAATATTTAGAAAATGTATGGACAATGATTGCTTGACTTGCAATATTAGCAACCTTATCTATTAGCGTTCCAAGTAACCGCCTCGCCGCACCTATAAAGTATTAACTGGTCGGTTCTCGTTCTCCCTTGATGGGTTCTGAATGGTTATTCCGTATTGTAAGCATATCCTATCCGTAAGTCTTGGAATTGCTTTATTGCTATTATTACGTCTGGATTGTATGTTTCGTATATACCACCGGATTAGAAGTATCATGCGTCGGAATATGAGGACGCCGCGTCTCAATTAGACTTGACCCTTTCACTATAGCGTCACGTAAGGATAGAGATACGGATGGGTCCCCAGCAGCCTCTCGGATTTTTGATGCCATGACAGGTACTGGTTTATCTTCTGTCAAAAACAAAATAAAGATAATCAAATTTAAAAAAAAATAGAATTTTATTTTAAGATAATTAAAAAAATAAAATTTTAAGAAAAAAAATCTTATCTGATTCGCAGAAAAAGGTAATACTATTAAGGAACAATACTACGTATCATAGATAATAATATTAAATAATAAATAAATAAATTATAAATTAATAAGGTGAATTGATAAACATTTTTAAATGAATTTATTGATTGATGAGCAGAGCTCATTTTTGGCACGATTCATAGAACAAAAATTCAATTTTTGATACAATATTATATATTAATATATATTAATCGCATCTGGCTTGGGTGGCTGCATTGCCTATTTGGATGAACCAAAGAATCAGGTAGGGATAGATTTACCATCTTTATTATCACTTCCAACTCGCTTTTATAGACAGGACTGAATGCTAATGATCTTATATAATTAACTAATTAACTAAAATTTTCATCCTTCTTTTCGTGCCAAAATAATATTTGAAAATAAATTGCAATAATAAAAAATTTCAATTAATTAGCGATCTGAAACGAATTTCTTTAGGCTGAAGAAAAGGCGAATTTGAAAGAAAAGTATAGGCAAAAAAAGGCGATTGTGCGACTTTTCCAAAAAAATTCTGAAATTAATTAGTTGCCGATCAATTCAAAAAAGTTTCAAGATAACTTATCGATAATGAACGCTTTTAAATTTAATTGTTTCAAACCATTTATTTTTTTGACTCAATAATTTAAAATTAATGAATAAAAAATCACACTGGTCACCGCTCACCAGTTTTTGGAAAAGTTAGCGCCATTGGTTGTTAATGCGGTTGGAAATTTTTGTCGGAAAGTCAGTCACTAGATGCTAGAAATAAAGGCGCCAGCATCTCCCTCATTTTACAATAATTGGCTATTGTTGTTTGGAGGGGCTCCGAGTTTTTTCTTGATCTAAGCAATGCCCTGTTCTTCCTAAAAATTAATAATTAAAGTTAATAATTAATTTAAATAGAACTTTTAGAAAATATTTAAATTGCAACATTTAAATTTTCAGTGCACTCCATTTGCTTCCTTTATTCATACTGATTAAACCATAATGAACTCAATTCATACTCACTCTATTATCTACTAAAAAGAATGGCGATAAGAAACTGTGGTCGTACTTTGCATAGAAAGTTATTTAGAAGTACCTCTTTTTAGAATTTTTTTAACCTTTTTTACATCTTCGACATTTCAAATTTCATTGTATGTGAGAAAACTGTGGCAGCGATTTAGAAAAAATAAAATTGCGAACCATATGGATAGCTTCCAGAAGTACCAATCTTTGGCCTTAGGATCTATTTGTTTAAAAAGTTTTTATTCACTTTTTAATACATTTATTTTTACTTTTGCTTACTTTTTAATACATTTCAACGTTTATTTACCTAATCGCTTCATTTATCATAAGTAATAAAATACTCAAGAATATTTCTTGGAAAAAATTTTCGATTTTTACCTATTAAATGTTTTTGGCAAAGAAACCTTTATCGTTAGCTATCAAAATTGCTATTAGTCGAAATTTCTCGTTATTTTGTTACAAATGTTCATAAAAACTTAGAATTTTTAATACAAAACGATTTCTGGCCAACAAAAATAGTTTTAACTTGTAGATACTTATAGGCTTTATGAACGTCTTATTTATTAAAATGCCTTTTTTGTCAAAAAGAAAGATCAGATTAATTACGCTAAGATATATCACATTTATCGATAGTATCACTAGTTTTATTAAGTAGGATTGGGAAGCTTAGAAACATTATATAAGTAGCACAAGCAGCCAGAAATAATGTTAGAAAAATAAGAAAATTAAAGCGGAACCTTTTGGAATTCTGGTGAAAATTTATATTCATTTTCTTAAATTTAAGGCTTAGAATGGTTTGCAATAAAATTCTTTGTCATCTTCATTTCATTACACTTTTTTTTCCTTCTTTATTTTGCAAAAAACTATGAATTGAATCAATGAAACTTAAACGTTGTTCAGGATCAATTATAATTAATTTTTATTTTAATTTTTACTTGGTTCATTTTATTAATTTTCGTCGCTCGATAATTTAAAAAATCAGTTTATTTTGCAAAATTTTTTGTCATTTCCAAAGAAGAATTTTTATTACCAGTGTATTCGCATAAATATTAAATATAGCTATACCACTGAAATTCGTAATCATTAACTCGTTGTGCCTTTTCCATGATCTCTAAGGATATTTCGCTTGCACCGAATCAATGTCTCTTTGTTATTTCATTTATTTCATTGCGCCACCTTTTTCGTTATTCATTGTTATAAAATGTCTGAGAGCACTTAGTAAAAGTGTTCGTTTTTAATTGTCGTTTCTCATTTTAATATACTTGATAGAAAAATAGTTTTCAAATCCATGAAATCCTTTATAAAATTTAGAGGCCATTATACACCATTTTTGACTACGCTCGTTTTATCTGCTGCCAGGAATTTTTGCAGAGAGTCATTTGATTACAGAGGTATAAATCGATCGCAAACAACCAGTATTTTTTTGATTGAAGGGTCTTGTGAGAAAGCAGAAGCTGAATATTTACCTGTCAACACTATAATCTGAATAATCACGAGATACGATAATCATTAACCACTCCTCTCTCTTGCTATTTCTCTTGCTCTCTTCTTTGTAGAATTTTCTTGATAAGTTTCCGATCTGCAATGGTCTTTTTTAAATATCTAATATTAAAATTAATCAAGTCAGTTAAAATCAATGGTAAATTAATGGTAATCTTTCCATGAAATGTTGATAAATATTGTAATTTCAGAGATTTTTTATCGTTATTTTAAATTGCCTATGATTTCAAATAATTAGAAAAAGTGCGAAATTTCGGTGTACTACGCAGACATATTAAACATGTTTCGAAATAAGAATAATTCTCAACGGAATAGAGCTGAAAATTTTAATTTACTAAAGGCATTTTAAGCATTCTTAATTTTATTATTCTTTTAATCCTATTTAATATTTTGTTTTAGTACCTTGAAAATAATTTTATTTTTTATTATTTGCCTTTAATTTTTTGTTTTTTGCTTAAAATTTCGAAGTTTTATTGAAATGGGTAATTTATTGGTATGACAGAGAAAAGACAAATTTTTATCTGAATCAGATAGAACTTTAGCGAGAGTCGATAAAATAATAATTAAATTTTACGAAATAATTTTTCTGAATGGATTGCTCCGGATAAGACAAAACTACCAAGTTAAGGTCGATTTATTGCTAAAAAAACCAGCAGATTCTTAGATTTCCTATTTATTCCATAATATTATTATTTCTTTTAGCTACATATTTTTCGTATTTTTTCGAGACCAATGTGTGATTAGTATTAAATGTATTTTCGATAATATGAAATGTTTACGAAGAAATGTGTTTGCTCGCATTTAAACACAAATGTGTCGAACCGGTTGTGCAATAAATAATATTGTCATGGCGATGTTGAACGAACTTTTGGATGATCTATTTTTATGATCAAATCGCAGACTTTGCCAACTTTTCTATATGATTATGAACTGTTAAGTTTTCAAGCGATATAATGATGAATTACTACTGATATGAAAATTTTTTTTCGAGAAGGCTGAGCACTTGCGATAATAGCTAAACTCGTCACGGGAGACTTTTCTAATGATTCTGCTTTCAACTATTTCTGGAATTTGGCACTTTTTTTGCTGGATATTTTCTTTAATCGTCCGATTATGGCTATTGGCTTCGAAGCTCCATTTTCGCCAGAGAATGGATAATTCTCGAACTAATCCGCAGAGTCAAAATGCACCATTCTTATGTCATTCTCCTGAAGTGGCTGCTGAAGGTGATATCGAATCACTTATTGGTAAGTTACAATATTTTTTAGGTAAGTAGTGGCATATATGATCTTATATAATATGATTTTATCTCATTTAATATTATGATAATATTTTTGAAGTTGCCCGATAATTCACAATTCATATTTATCGATGACAAGTGAAAATCTCGAAAATACTGATAAGACTATCGTTTCTATAGAATTGCCTGCTTCAGTTTGAATTGCCTATTAATTTGATTCCCGATAATACGACGATAAATTTGAAGCAATCTTATAAGAGCAATCTCCAGTTTTAATTAGCTCTAAGAAATGAAGAAATACTGGAAAAAATTTTTTTGCATAAAAATTTCGTCACTTGGATAAATGTAATCTTATTTCGTTTATTTATTGAAGATTTGAAGGTAAAAATGAATATTTTTTAGATTAACAGGTAATAAGACAAGAAAACCAGCTTTTCCAATTTCCTATTCATTTCTGTTCTTAATTTCCTCTGTTTTTGCCAAAATCACTGATGATTTCTAATTTTAAGATATAAAAATTTAGATAATTTGGTAAATTATTTCAGTAATTTCATAGATTAATCTGATGAAATCTGATGAAATCAGGAAAAATGTTTTTAAGGTCAAGTAATGACAGGTTCCGTTTCTGTCTCTTGAAATGAACAGAATGCGTTCTTTAAATCGCAGTGAGAAGGATGCTGTGGACTTTATTCCTCGAGTGGTTCTTTGACGAAAGCGTCTCAGCCAAATTATAATATGCTTTATTTTCTAGAAGAAAATATACTCTATAAATTCTACCTTAAAATATGCATCCCTATATTGTATCTCTAGAATAGAATAGAAGATTATCAATAATTTTGGTAAACGTATTGATTAAATTTAAATTGAGCGTATTTCAATCAGGATACAATCGAGATGTATTCCATTCGTATTCCATTGTCTCCTTCCATATAGAATATCCAGAAATGATGGTTACGACCAGCTTTTTTTGAAGAACGCTTAATATTTTTGGCCAGGCTTAGGCTTATTCCGCTAGCTTGTCTAGCAAAAAAAAATTTTATTGAAGTCAATCATTTGGCCATAGAAGGTTCGTCGTCATCATCCCGATTTCTGAATGATGGGTTTGCTTCTCCTCGGCTCTAGCATCAGCGCTCAAAATGAAAGAAATAATCGAGTGGGCCACTTTGGCAATTTATCTAAGTATATTTTGAGAAATGTTTTTTTTCTAACATATTGTCAAATATTTTTGAAATTACAATCATTTTAAGTGCTTATGTTTAATCCATCCGAGTTACTGGAAAATTTGCTGCCGACTTCGCTTCGATATATTATTTCCTTGGCTCCTATTCTTAAATTGGATCAATTTCTGCATTTTTTTAAGAACTTTCTTTAAATTTAAAGAATATTAAATAGGCCATGAAGAATCAAGAAAAAACATTGCTTTTACATTTAATCCTCAAAAATCAAGTTATTTTTGTTTGAGTAAGAATAAGAGATTTTTAAAACCGTAAATTAATAATCACATCGTAATTTTTCATAATTTTTAGTTAATTAGTGAATAAAATTTACCATACTCAAGTCTATTCCACTGGTTATGATGATTCGCCAGAGGATCAATTATACGGACATACAGATGAATTTCTAGCACCACATAAATTTTTTGGTGAGAGGCTTACTTCAACCAGAGATAGAAACAGAAATAATGCTGGAAATGACAATCTCATGGAAATTTTTAGATTACACTATATCAACTGGGTTATCGTAATGAATTTTAACTGTTTAATCTGAATGTTTTTTTTTAAAGTCTGATTTCTTGCAAATGTGTTAGCCATATATTTTAATTATTGTCGTCTATTCCGCATATTGATCTATATTTAAATTTCATCATTTCTGAACTTTTAATTTTATCAATTTTATCTTCGATATCTTATCATTTTATCGTCTAGCTTTTTTATTTTCTTGTTCGTTTTTTTGATTCCACTGGTTTTTTAATTTTTTTCAAGTTTTTTAATGTTAATCACTTTATCTTTTTTGCCGAAACTGCTTTATTTTCCGTCTAAAGAGGTTTTAGCCTGGCACCTTTGTTTTTTTTCAAACTCTTAAATACCGTAATTTTTAAACAATTGGAATTAGTTTTTCCGTTTATTTTTGGCAGTTTGTGGTTTTTTGGTATTTTATTCTTTTCACTCATTTAATTTTCATTCATTCATTGATGGACTAAAAAAATATTTTTAATGACCATAATAAAACGACAAATTTATAAATCCTATCTTTATCAATTTTCAGGTTTTCATTTATTTATTTTTTAACAGTACTCACCATTACTGATTAGACTGATTAGGCTCGCTTCACTGGCTTTTTGGAGTAGGCAAAAGGAATCCCTTGGCAATAAAAAAAAAGGCAAATCACGCTAGTTGCGCTGGCTATAATGTTACAATTTTCAAAACTATTCGGTCCGACACCACCTCTTACAAAACAAGAGACATTCCTTTTTCCATCGTCTAATTCTATATATTGCTGTTCTCTTTAATATAGTTCTTCTGGCTTTTGACACCATTTACCACAGAGTTTAGCAAGTAAATAAAATGCCAACTCCTGTGGTAGAAGATGACATGCCATAGCTGAAGCGACGCTATATGATGCTGTTAATACAGGTTCTGCCTGAGCAAATATGGATGTCACATGAGATTTTATCGCTCAGCGAACCCGTAAAATGCATAACTGGGCAAAGGCATAGTTTCCTAATATCCTTTATCTCATTAGCTATATCTCTAACCATATAGGATATTTATTCCTGCCATAGAATCTCAATCTCAGTAAGGTTTATTCAGTGGCTCAAGTGGTTAACATTCGTCATAGGGCTGGTTATAAGCTGGTTATAAGTTCCTTTGGTTATAAGTTTAAAAATTTTTGCCAGGGGACTAGGATTTTTAAATAATAAGTTTACTCCTATTAAAAGCAGGACCTTCATATCATTTATTAATTTAGCATGCGGAACTGACTTATTTTATCATTTTCTTCCTTTCAAATTAATCGCTGTATCTGGTTTTGTCTGCTTTAAATTAAATCTTCTACTAAAGAGTGATGACTGAATGATAATTGAAGACATGGATATCATGAAGCGGAGATTGCACGATTAAATAATTTCCTTAAATGCAGTTAATTAAATATTTTTGTAATTAAATATATTTCTAAAAATCTTTTGCCTAACCAATCGTTTTTAATGCAAAATTTAGGTTCGTCCTTATCCTCTCATTCTTTTAATAGAAATAAGGAATTTCGCTAAATCCAGGGAAGTTGCAAATTATTAGTTCTTCAATAAAGTAAACTTCTGGAGCTGTGACTATAGCAAAATTTTATAGCCGAATTAAATGCAATGCGATTCCATTCAAGTTTTTTTTAAGTAACAATACCTTTCAAAATAAAGTTAAAGCAAATCGGACTGGTTGCCAAGAATTATTTTGTTCGACAAATCACATCAAATGGAAATAAAGTCGTTCGTAATTGCATTAATTTTATTACTGCATTTTTGTTCATCACCACTACTTTCTAATACTTAATTCTATTTAACTAAAATTGTTTGCTTAGCAATCGACGAAAAAATTAAATCCATCGAGATTTCCGATACTAATAAAATTTCTTATTTGTTCACTCCTATTCTTTGCAAAAGAATGCCTTTGATTTTACCCACGTCGATCAACTTGGTGCACCGATTCTTTTAATTTTTTTTCGATTTAATCCTGAAAATTTCAAATTCATTTACAGCTATAAAGATAATTCATTTTTTCCGTAAATTTGCTGAAATTTTTGTTTGAGCTCAAATTTCCTCTTTGCCCGAAAATTTTGGATGCAAAGTTTCCCGTCAAGTAATTTTCGTAAATTTCGGGCTCAAAATTTTAACAATTTATTATATATATATATATATATAACTTTACAGCTGTAAATCAATTTGACATTTGGAATTTAAATTTAAAATTTAGCAAAAACTTGATCTGTATAATAGAGCATAAGTGATAAGGGATATTATATTTGATAATTAACCCTAAGTGATTAGCTCTCATTATTTCTAGGCTAATTTATATGCTTTGGAGAATTTACTAGGGAGTCACTTAACAATGGAAGTACAAATGAGTTACCAGCATTACTTTTTAATGATAGATTTATTTCTGTAAGGGACTGGACTCTTGTCTTTCCACATGAAAGCGTGGGCCACTATCCACTCGACTATCCTGGCATTAAACTTTACAAGTAATTTACTGTGATCATTATCACTTTCGTTTTTTTTAATTGGGAAAAAGATAAGGCTTTGACTTTCCTTTTTCATAAAAAACAGATCCTGAAAAATTTCTTGTCCTATTGATCCATTATAATAATAATCAAAGTTGATTTTCTTAATCATATTTTTCTTATTTTTTCTAGATGTTTTATTTTCAATTCTTATATAAGTGGGTTCAAAATGATAATTAATTCGTCGATTCAAAACCCTTTCTCATTTTTCATGGTCATTTCTTTATCGTTGCGAATTATCAGTGGAACTGATTGACTTATATGACAACTTGACCAATTTTGATTAGTCTCAGGGTCGTTTTGTGGTGTAAGATAAGGCATGCGATGGCCTTCTTTGACAAAGTTGCCACTAGTCATTCGTGTATCACACTGGATATGATTCTATCGCATAAATTTTTTTTAATATAAATTCGTTAAATCTCAAAAATTTTCAAACTAATTCTTAACAGAGGATTTCTGGGATAATTATAAAGGAAAATTAGCGCCACGAAAAATGAAATTGCCAAAATTGTATATCGTAAGAATTTCTTATCGATCGCTTTAAAATAAGTTTCCAAAAGATCACAAAAAAGCAAAATTAAAGCAAAAACAAGTAAAAATGCTCGGTCGTTTTTTAAATGAATTTCATGGCTGAAAGTAATTCCGTTGATTAACAGTTCGACTAGTGAAAAGATTTATTTATTATGGATAAATAATTCTATTGAATGCAAACGCTAATAAATTTTAACTTAAATTAATTTCCTCATTCTTTAATATTCACCAAAACATAATCTTTAATGAAGAACATAAATATGAGAATATAATCGTTCATTCCGATGAACAAGTAGGATTAAATTGGAACAATACAGAGAAGATTAGCATGGCCCCTGCACAAGGATGACACGCAAATTCGTTCCAGACTTTTTTGGGGATAAATGGCTCAATAGGTTGTCGCTCGGTTTGGAGCTCCGATGCTGGAGTTCGATTCCCCTCAGGAGTAAACCTGTCCAAAAATCCGAGTGATGCTGGCAACTCACTTGTACTTCTATCGCCAAGGGACTCTCAGGCATATTTCTCAATGTTATAAGCCAATGGAGCCAGTTTAACCAGTAATGGTGAGGACTAAAAAAAAAATTCTCTAATGAAGAAGAAGAGATCATTTTTCATCTTTTTTCTTCTCAAAACCATTTGCGGTTATCATTTTAATTGTCCCATATTGCCTAAAATGAGTTCTATTTTCATCGAAATTTCAGTGAAAAATTTAATTCATGATATTTGTTTGATCTTTGTCGAAGCAACACACTGCCACAGCTTTTAAAATCATCTTTTAAATTATTTCTTTAATCAGTAATGAGGCGGATTTCTATGAGACCTAGAATCCATTTTTTTCCTATTTTTCGCATATTTAGGTTATTTTCATATTGCTGTAAAAAATAAATGAAAACTATTTTACAATAGGTGGCAGAGGTAATCTAATATCTTTTTTTTCTATGAAACTGAAATTTAATACCTTTGAGCAATTTCGATTTTTTTACCAATTTTCTTTCTGAATCGTCTACTATTTTATGCCATCCAATTCTTCATTAAACATATTCACAGCTTTTGCTATATCTTGTATCAGAATTAATTCCATCGTATATTTTTGGTTTTAAGAATTGTAACATAGCTAGATGTTGTATATTTCTTAGATTATCATTTCGAGCATTATGGTTCTACCTTTGCTCTCTGGCAAAATAGGTCATATATAAGAATCAGGGTGATATTGCTCTCCGCCACTGCTTCTGTTCTCTCTCACAAAGTTGTTTCATCGTAGTCGCTGAAGTTAGAAGTATAAAGGAGAGTTTAACCAAAACTAATGATTATTCATTTACTCATTTGTTTACAGTATTATTGGATAACTTTTAATCATTCGAAATCAAGAACATAATTAAGTGGATCGACAAAAAAATTAAGCCAATTCTGTATTGCAAATATTTATGTGGTTATTATTTCAAAATAATCGGCTCATTTTATTTCCAACCAATTTTAAACTTATATTAAATTTATATTTTTAATTTTTTAATTTCTAATTTTAATATTTCTAATTTTTTTTATTGTTTTATTAAAAATTTTTTAATTTTTATATTTTTAATCTATAGATTCTTTAAAATTGAATTAAAAATTATGTTTTAAAAATTCTTTCCATTCGTTATAAGCTATCGAAACGAATGCAAATTCAATAACGAATAAATTATTTGTTTCCAATCATCATCGTCGAAAATAGAATTTTTTAATCGGCGTCGGCGTTTGGACTGAGGATTATTGCTTTCGCTTTCCCTGCCATTCAACAAATGTAATACCATCTCTTCCATATCTATCATCTTCATCAAAAAATATGTGAAAAAATTGTGATAAAACAGAATTTTAGCAATCTGCAATGTTTAGTGCTTGACAATTTCGCTAAATTTAAATTTATTATTTTGTGTTTATGAAGTTTTTTCATTCCAGATAGGGCAGATCGAGAATAGTATGATTAGGTCGAGCCATCATATTCTTTACTGTGAACAAACTATTTATTTAAAAATAAGAGGGGAGCACCCATACTCTTTTCTCCAATGATTTTTTGTGAAGTCACATTCTAATAGACAATGGAGCAAGCGAAACAAGAAATAATGAATGCTAAACTAAGAACATCTACAAGTATCTAATATTGCCTAATATTTAATAGCAAACTCATCAGAAATAGAACAATTCAAATAACGAAGCCATCGATGGTCAATGAAGTTAAAAAGCGAGGAAAACAATTTTAATTGAACGCAGCAAGGAATAAAAGAATGAAATTCTAAATATTAAACAAACCTTGGACTGAGGAGCTTAACTTTTCCCAATTAAGATGGGCAGTTGTGATTATTCTTTGTTCTGGCTTGGATCTTAAATTGGTTTAAATGTGAATCTAGTGGATTAAAAAGATAAATATTCTATGCCTATCAATGAAAGGAGAAGGCTGTAATTTTCAATTCGATCCACCCTAGCGATTCGATTGAACATATAAAAGTAAGGAGGTCCAAATAGTGGCGAGGATATAATCGTGCTTCTATTCTCTCCCTCTCTCTGGCGAAGGCGTCCTAATAGTTAGTGGAGCTAAATTAGGAGTGCTGAGTGCTGCTAAGAAAGACATGACAAGTAAACGCGAAACTTTCAGTTATTATCAATCCATTTTATTTAATCAGCACTCCTTTAATGAAATTTAATTTCATAATATTATAATTCTTAATTCTTAATTGAAAGGTTACCAGGTTCAAATGGTTTAAAGGTTTAATTCAAGCAATATTGTGAAAAGAAATAACAAATAGATGATATGTCAAAAGATAGGTGGCCGATATTGAACAATTGAATAAATGGGATGGATGTCTTGGTCGACGCTCAGTACAATTGCATCAGTTGAAATGATTAATAATATGTAATCAGCCTTTCTCGCTATTTTACTCGCAAAACCAATTTACTGTGTTAACTTTTATAAAGAATTTATATTGAACCCTTTCGATATTTATAATATTTATTTAATCATATTTTTCTGACGCAAGAGTTCATGAGCCTATTGAGCCCAAAGCTGCTTAATTTATAAAATATTTTAAGCATATCTATAAATCATGTACTCAGATGAATCGACTGCAGGTACTGTCACCATTCTCAACAGTATGCATTACTCCTGTAAATATTTCTCTAATACTTATTGTCGCATAAGCAATTATTCACTTAACGTTATTCCCGAAGAAAATAATTCAGCATATTGTAATGCTGGTAAATTTTAATTATTATTTATTGTTGAAATAAAATTTTCCAGAAAATTTTGATATTTTTTTAAAATAATTTTTTCTAAATGTTCTGAATAATTTTGCCAAATTTTTCCAGTTTTCTATTTTTCATCTTTATCATTTATTTTTCGCTATAAATAGGTAATCATAACTGAGTTTTTCCCAATTTTCATGTTTATTTTTTTTATATAAACCATAATTTATATTGTTTTTTAAAGATACGCCATCTTCCTTAATTGTGATCATTTTTCAAGCGATTCGATTCGACTTACAGCTTAATGATGAATTGAATATTTAGCTGCCTGCATTTGGCGAAAATGGAATCGGTGTAGCCAAAAAATATGAGCTGGTATAGCTGGTATAGCAGTTACTGCGAGAAATTTATTACCGCCTTTGATTTGATCACTTGCCAAGCTTATTAGTTTAGGAAAGAAAAAAAAACGGTTCCTTCAGTGGTATACTCAATTCAGCTCATTTTTGAAATAAATGAAAAAAATAATAATAAATAAAAATAACAATAACACTCAGTAGAAAGTACTGAAAAGTTTAAAGTTGATGATATGAAACCTACAAATTTGTTTAAGAAATTTGAGATGTGCAAAATGTGATATAACTCCGCCTGAGCGTTGTTTAAATTTTAGCTGCAGCTTCAGCATCTTTTCTCCTTTTTCATATTTTTATACATTCAAAATATTTTTATTAGATGACGACTCTTCTTCATCTTTATTGATAAGAAAATGGTAAAAGGTCAATTTTTTTTGAAGATCATTATTTACCTATAAGTATGATGCGTATGCTTTTCTAGATTCGTTTAGGCTTGAATTTACAGGACAAACTTCGAAGCAAAAATTATTGCTTTTCTTTTAGTTTTTTATAATTATTATTGCTACAAAATGCAAATTAATAATGGCCAAAAGTTATTTCACAATTTAACCAATAATAATTTAGTAAAAATATA
This sequence comes from Dracunculus medinensis, assembly GCA_900625125.1. Lineage (NCBI taxonomy): Eukaryota > Metazoa > Nematoda > Chromadorea > Rhabditida > Dracunculidae > Dracunculus > Dracunculus medinensis. The sequence continues at coordinate 546,864 of UYYG01000007.1, read as the reverse complement.
AATTAATTGGTGATAATTTTTCTTTTTTTCCGTAAACGATGCATCTGTTACCAACTCTTTTCTGGAATGTAAATCTTTTTCTGGAATGCGAAGAACTTTTCATTAGTTTCGAAAATTTCCACTCCTTATGAATTTTTTGAATTTATTCATCTATGAAAATTTTGAATTCTTAAAATGTTTTCTTTAATTTCCCAAATCATTTCAACATAATTTTTCGATTCAAGATTTTGAAAGGAATAATTCCCATAGTTTTTACTAACAGGTCGTATTAAAAATATAAGAAAAATGAGATCAGCATCCTAAAAAAAGTTAATAAATCCATCTTATTATTCAGAAGCTTTATTATTTGCTTACAGATTCTTATTTCGAGCAAAGTGATGGTGTTGAATCGCTTGATCGTCGTCGATACTGCCAAAATTCAAATAAAAACAATCAAAATGTTGGCTTCATGAATAATTCAACCAGTGGTGGATATATTCACTTTTGCTCGGTATTTTATTTTTCTAATTTTCATTTTCCTTAGCCAGAATTTTTAAGATTTTTAAATTTTTACTCGCTATTTCTTCACCAATTAGCACGTTTTCTGATTTGGCTGGCTCCACTTGATTTTTGGGACCTCTTCACCAGAGAGTTACTAGAAGATAACAATGCAGACGACTCCTAATTACTTCCAGTTTTGATGTAAACTAATATAAGTGCTCAAATGCTATTACCAGAGTTTATTTTTCACAGATACTTAATTATAGAAGATCTCTACGATTTTTATTTTGTTATATCCACTTTTAGCTTCTAGGACTGTCATAATAAATAAAATGTGAAATATTGAAGGGCAGCGACAACAAATGTTCTCATTTACACATTTTCTTAAATATTTCACCAAAATATTACCATTTATTGCGAGAAATTTTATGGTGAAAAATGTAATGCAAATGTTATTGAAGCAGTTGCTAAAAGTTTTATAACTTTTCGAAATATTTCCTTCGAATCTTCGAATCTTGTAGCATAAAATTTTATTATTCCATCTTTTCGATATAAATAATAATATTATTAATAATAATAAATTTTCTATATTTTCTATATCATCGCTTATTTGCTTCTTGAACTGATTTTTTGTCAATTTCTGCTCATGGTGCTTTCTCATGGCGAAAAAAATTTGATTTTCATATGCCCCGAAGCTTTTTAAGTTTTAAGTTGAGTTTATTAAGTTTTACGATGATGAATAGCAAACGTTGAATTGTAATTCTTCTAAATCTTCTTTTCTTTCTCTAATAATCTTTAAAAAATATCGAGAAATTTTCTTGCCTCTAAATTATTGAAATATTTTCTTAAATATTTCTTAATTCTAGATAATTTATTCAATTTATCATAAAAAATTTCAATTTCTAGAGAAATTTTCCGTGAATATTAATGCAAAATTTTCTTATTATTGATTTTCATGCGTAATGCAATAGCTTTTAAGGTTGCAAAAATAAACTTTGCGTGGTTCATTAAGATTAACTTTATTCCTTAATGGTGGACCAGAATTTGATTAAGGAAAAATGAAATTAAACTTGATATTCCTTCGTCATATTCCTTGAGCAAACAAGGGAACGGATGAAAATCTTTTATTTGAAATAATTTTCGCTATAAACATTATAAATAGCAAAGTTTGGGAATTTTCTTTTTTTTCATGAAATTTTTACTATAAACAATAAACTGATAAACAAATAATATAATTGATAATTAATACCAATAATATAATTAATAATTTATAAGCCGCATATTTATTGAAAACCAGCCAAGCAGGGCGCAAATGCCATGTGCTTGTATTAATAACATCAGTTAAAATAATAAATAATAAGAATTAATGACAAATAACAAAAAATAATAATATTAAAATAAAATAAACAATTTAAAGATGAAATAAAGAGGATATTGCAAAATAATAAAATATAGTATAGTATAGTACGAAAATAATAAAATATAGTATAGTACGAAATAACTTTAATCGGATGGTAAAAATCGCGATTTCACACTTCCTGCATGATGTGAATTTTTTTAAATAATATCATAAATGATATTATCTATTCTTTTTTTAAAGATAACTAGGGATGGTTCACAAGCTATATCGTTTGGTAATTTATTCCAGAAATTAATATTACGAATAAAGAAATCATGAGTCCTTAGTTTAGTTTTATTTAGTTTTACACATAGTTTTAGTTTTAGTTTTAGCCCATTAGTTCTTGTTGGATTTAAATTTAGTCTAAAATTATAATATTTTGAACAATCTAATTTAACAAAATCTTATATAAGTATAAATTAAATATCTTATATAACCATACAAAATCTTATAAGTATAAATTAAATCTTATTTAATATGACGAACTGAAAGAGAATCCAGGTTATATTGTAGAAGTTTTCTTTTATAATTAAAATTGCAATTAGGAGAGAAGCGCCGTATAAAATATTTTTGGAGTCCTTCAATTATTTTACTTGATTTATGATATCTCGGGGAGTAACATGTAGCAATGTAGTGAAGAATTGGCAGAACGAACGCTTAAATCCGGAGTTATATAAATACGGAGCGATGGTCGAATGGTATATTATTTCTTTAGTTGAGTAAAATTTTGGATTCGGATGTCTGTTTTTTGACTGGAATAAATCTGTTGTAAAACTATGGACACCACCCGCACCTATATTCCCGAAAGATTCCATGTTCAAATATAGAGAAGACTAGAAAACAAAATATGGAAAGTGTTAAGAGAGAAAGGAAGAAAAAAATGAATAAATATATATATATAAATGTATAAATGATATAAATGATATAAAATGATATGATAGAAATGATATAAATGATATAAAAATGATATAAATTTTGATATTTTCAGGAAGAAGAAGGAATTGCCATTGTAGATGGTCCAACAGCACCACAGCGATTAGCTGTAAGTATTTCACATCGAACGCTTTTGCATAAAACCAAAATTGAAAAAAAATGATAGATAAATTACAAATTTCGTACCTTTCAGAATTTTCTCTCAAGACCATTTCGAAACAATCCATTGAAGCGAACTAAAAGCGTATCAAAATTGGATCGAAAAACTTTAAACAACATTAATTAGTAAGTGAACAACAAAAAAATAATAAAAATTTATAAAATAGGATTTGAAGATTTTTGATTAATTTGGTGGAGAAATCACCAAATCTGATTTTTTACATAAATAACGAATTCTTTAAAACTTCATTAATCCGAAGATGGTATTGCTTTGACGCTTAACAGAGAGTGAAAAATTTCCTCAAAAGTACCACAAAAAACTTGGAGCCTAAGGTTTACATCGTTGCCTTTGTTATTTATTAGTCTTTTTCGTTATTTTGTAACGACAATTAGTAAAGATTAATCCCATTCATTGAATGCGTCTCTTAGTACTAAATGCTTCGTGGCTGTCGCAAGAATTCTTCATCTGCTAATAGCTCTACATTTTTTGCAGTCGTGTTTTACGTCCATCTTTTGCATCTTTTTATTTCCTATATCTTGCATTTGCTTTGACGGATTCGAATATTACAAGTTAATAGTATGAAAAGCCATAAATTTCTGTGAAAATTTTCTTCGTTCACAATTCTCAATATTGGTAAAAATAAAGGCGAAGAAATGAGTAACAAAATATTTTTCGTTTCTATAGCGAATTCCTTCATTTTAATCCATTGGTTTGAACCGATAGGTTTATTACAAGATAAAATTATTTGAATCAAACTTCTTGTTCTTTTATGAGACCCAAAATTTCAAATCAAAATTCTTTTTTTCAAATTTATTCAGTTTCTTGCGGAAATGTCTTTTCAATATTTTTTTTCTGCAGCATTCACTATTTTTGGTTTGGATCGTTTCGCTGACTTATCAGATCAGATAAATGACACATGGCGATAAAAATATAGGTGAGTGGCCAGCATCACCCAGATTCTTGAAAAATAGATAGATTTACTCTTACCGGGACCTCAAACCATATCATTGGCATTCCGAAATGGGTCTAACTCAGTATTGTTTTCATTTATTTTTTTCAATGTTTTATTTTATTTTATTTTGATAATTATTTTGTTGGTTGACTTATTCATCTGTTTCCAGATTTAATTTAAAACATTTTCAAGAATTATTTAAAATATTTTCATAGAACTTTTTCTTAAAACAGATCAAGTTTTATGGATTTATAGATATCCGTTAAATTATATCTGATCACGATAGAAAATCCGTTGAACTAGAATTTTTAATGATTTTTTAAATGTAAACTTATAAATATATTTATAATTTGTTACGTTTTACGAACGCTTTCTTTATTATTGAGGTAGATGTGGGTGTGGAGGTTGATGGGGGGTGGGGGAGCGCTGTTGATTAATCGGTACGTTGGATATCAAATAGGATTTTCAAATCGATCACTTCAAATAAAAATCGTTCTTTAGGATGATGAAGATTACGACGATGGTGACCATCTTCTATAATTGCTCTCATTTAAGACAAATTTATTGCATTGTTGCGAATTCGCAACATCTAATGCATATTGTCGTCACCATTATTTTGATCATCATTATTTTCTTTTATACTTATTATTATCACTTATTACCATATCCATTATCAGAATTCTATTACTGCCGTCCAGTATCGTTGACATTATCGTTATTACACCTGTTATCATAGCTTTAAATATTATTAAATCAGTTTATTCAATAAATGATAAATATATAAATGATATAGAATATAAGCTTAAAGAAGCGCGAGTTGCTTCGACAGAGTTCAAGCTTAATGGTTTTTTTGAATTCATCCTTTCCTTTTGTATCCCGGAATCTCATTCCAGTTTCATAAGCCCAGCCAAGCCAGAAATGAAATGAATAGTGGCGTTAAAAAAAGCATATTACTGATGATAAACAGCGGAAGAAATGATGATGAAATAGGAGTGTAAATAATAAAAATAATGTCGCATGATGTAGCTGTATCTATCGCTAATAATTTTTGCAATAATAATGGCAATAACACGATGATACCAGTATTTGCGATCGTTTTATCCTGGTTTATAATTCTATTTTTTCTATAATTTTATTTTCTATAATTCTATTTTTTATTCATGATATCATCTTTTTTAATAATATTTCCACTTGGAGTATTTCCCAACTCGTCAGATTATTTCAGTTCATTGTTCGATGATAGTCAACCATTATTACCTCTTCTTTCGGATATTTGTATATTATATAGCTTCTGAATTCCGAAATTAAATCTCCAGAGATTATTTTGATTGAATCACTCTGGCTATTGTTTTGATATAAACTTCTGCGTTAAAAAAATCGTATAAGTTGGTTTTTTACCGAATAATTTGGTGAATCTTCCATGATTATAAGTCCATTTTTTTACTTTGCTTTTTAAAATTAATCCTGGAAATGCAGAAAACAATCAAAAAATGAAATTTTTCTGACCATATTTAAAACGGAAATGGTGCTTATCCAAATAAGCACGTCAGTGGATTAGTGGCAAGATGAGAACCGAGAATAGCTCGAGTTCAAATCCGGCCACGTTTCGTCAGCACCGAACGGAGAAAGCGAAAAAGGATAGAATGGCTTAGTGGGTTCTCCCAGTTCTGAGGGTTGATGCTGTGGTTCTACGCCATCTTATCGTTCAAAAATCCAAGTGATTCACCTTAACTCCACGGAAAAAATTTCAAAGGCAAAAATTTATCTGCCAGGAAAATCTAACTAGTAGTGCTCTAAAAAAAAGCCCAAATAATTTTCGTTGATGCTTTCGTCAGAATTGTCGTCCTTTGTTATTTTTATTGAATTTTTTTTTAGTTTAGAAATTGCATAGATGTATTGTACTTATTTCCCATTCAATATCATCAACTTCATTTTTATTTTTTGTTTTTTTTCGCGACAAAAGTTATGAGTTATCCGATGTTATCCGAAGAAAAGAAGCAGAAATGAACTTAAATAAATCTTTAAATTTTATTTTAAGTTTAAGCCAATCATTTGGCTTTTCATTTACAATATCCAATGAACTTTTTTTAAAAAAAATTAAGAAATTTTTATTTGTACTTTTTTGAAATTTCCATTTTAAATTTCTCGAGGGACTTTTAGAATTTTAATATTTTTAAATATTTCTAGAAAATTTCTAAAAGAATTCTTCGAATTTTTAGAAACTTAAATTTCTTAAATGTCTACGCCGATTTGATTATTTCTCGATTTCCTAAATTCATTTCTTCCTTAGTGGTTTCATCGTTGTTTTACTGTATTTGATATTCACTAGCTAAATATTACAAATATTCGTCGAAAATTTGTTCCCTTTTTCGATCAATAAATTTTGGATTTTCATTAATCGCGAAAATCGTAATACTATTTAACATTTCGATATATTTCCATAGGTCGGAACGATTATTTATCCCATCATTCATTCTAAGTGCTTATTATTTAATTATTTATTGCAAATGAAATTTTCTTATGTTATGAATGTTACAAAAATAGATCGAATAAGCCATAATAATAATAACAATAATGGAATTTTTATGGAAAATTCCGAGAAATTAATTGATTGCGATGATAATAATGATTCGCAAAGTTCGATAAATCGCCGGCTTATTCGCGGAAGAATTTTATTCCGCAGAAAACTGAGGTAAGAAATGCGATTTTTTCTCGTAAAATTAAAATTTTGCTCAAATTTACTTATTTCTCTATTCGCTCGGCTGGTTGAATTACTCCGTCAGAGGCTGAGATCACTAAACCAAAGGCTCACTTGAGGATAGAAGTGCAGACGGCTTAGCACGATTCATCAGTATTTCTTCTGATTGCATTTAAGATTGCATTCCTCATTTCTTGTGAAAATTACTTTCAATTCCAAAAAAAGTTATTGTGCCTTGTTTCAAAATTTCCTTCTAATCTCTTAATCTATATATAAAATAATTCTTCTCCTTTTAATCTCCTTTTAATCTATATATATAATAATTTTATATATATATATATATATATATATCGGTGATAGCCAATGAATTCAGTCGATGATTCTCATTCATCGGAATTCAAAAAAAATTGAAATAATGAAAAAAATAATAAAAAAAATTTTTATTACTTTTTGGAAAAACCATAAAAACTTTTCCTAGTGGATTTACACATTGTATTTATTTCCCAGTTATTTTATCATTTACACCGAATATTTTGATATTTAATGATAATAAAAAGTGTCGATAATTTACTAGTTTTTTTGAAAGATAGGCTTTTTTTGTAGATGCGTTTAGCTTAATTCCAGATGGTTCATCGTATGGACGATTTTGCAATCTCAGAAAAATTTTTTACATTTTAGATCTGTAAAGTTCATTTTTGCTATTTACAAATCCTTTCTTTCGCATCTTTACTTTGCTTAGCTTTTTTTCATTTCCTTAATACTGTCTTGAACTTACTAAATTCTTTTAAACCGTTGATATATTGTTTTTGTTTTTTGTGGCAAAGAATTTGAATCTAAATCAATTAAATTTTCGCATCGCTTTTTCGCTTATTCCTTTCCTTTAATTTGCACTTTTTTTGATAAATTTTTTCTGTGGTGGGAAAATTTCAAATGACGAGTAAATTTTTTAATGGAATATTTTTTAATGATATTCATAATGAAGGGATGAAAATAAATACTTTTTCGATCGTAGCATTTCTTTTAACTTATGTGAATGGCAAATCATCGGGTTCGGGGTTCGAGTAATTCAACTTCAACTTATTTTGACCTTCAACTATCATTTGTCATCAGTTTCGGATCAGATATTTCAACTCATTTTGTAGATCCTCGATAATCATTTGAAAAATTTTTTCATTTTTTCACAGATCTTCATAGATACAAAGAAATTTTATGGTTTCTCAATTAAAGCACTTTGGAAACCATTGAATAATCAAAGTTTTGCTCCAGAGATATGGAAATAGATTGGGATTGGGATAGGATTAAAAAAAACCTATTTTACAGTTTTAAGCTTTAAATTGTGAATATAGGATGAAGGCATATAGGCATAATTTGAGAATTCCTTTGAAGTACGCTTCCTTTTTTCATTAATCCAGTTGTTTTACATGTTAGAATTATGGTTGATTGTGAATATATATATTCTATCTTAAAGAATTCTTCCGCTTAAAAATTAGCCAATTATATTGGCAGTTTAGCTGACCAATTTGGAACACAAATTCAGCATTGTATATTTATTATTTACAAAAGGCTCACTAATGTTAACGTGCAGAAACCCAGCTGTGAACTGATACTCTAACCGAACACCATTTGGTTATCGACCCTTCCACAGGATTTTTAACGATCTTAAAGATCGATTGCCTACTTGTGCAACAAAAAATTAAAAAATTTTGTTTTGAGCTGTTCATATTTTTTTAGACAATTTTTTTGTAAATTCTCCACTCAAAAACTTGAAAATCATTTGAAACTTTTTCGACGCGGTTTTTGCATTAAAAAACTATTTTAATTCAATTAAAATACTCTTCAAGGTTAAATTAATTATTAAAGAATAAATGAAACGATTTTTTACAAATAACATCCGATTCAGTCTTTAGGAAACAATAAGTCTTTTTTCAAGCTTTTTTTTCGGATTCGGAAACCCGATTCCAGAAATTTGAATTTTTCCGCTTGAAATTTTTAAAGCTTTAATAGAACAAACAAAATTAATTTCAAATTTATTCATGATATCGGTTAGAATTTTTTAGAATTTTTTTTATTTTTTTCCAGCTTTTTTTTTCAAAACTTTCAGCAATTTGCATTCAAATTTACAATATTCCCAAGAAAATATAAGTCCACTAGGATATATATACGACCGGACAACCCATAATCGACGGTTGGGAGAAGCTGGCGTAAATAATTTACGGTCATGCAGATCTCATGAAAGTTTATTCAGCTGCTCAACAACGAATCCTACGGTCGATTTGGGTAAAGTTTTGCCATCATTTTACAGATTTTATCATCTTATCATTTCTATAATTATCTATCGATTGGTTTACATCTTTTCATGTCATTGGTACCTAATTTTTCTTTTTCTTATTCTTATAGTTTACGGATTAGCAAGATTTTCAAAAGTGAAAAATTGGCCATAATATCAATGTTATGTCATCATGGAACCACTTTTATTGTTACTATGAGCAAAGATGATAAAAGTGATTATTATTCGCATCAGTGGTTGAATTTAGGGCAATTGGATATTTGAAAAAGCATATAGAATATGAGACGAAATGGAAGAGAATTTTTTTAGAATGGAATTTTTATTAAATGCATATTTCAGTTGATCCTATATATCCATCAGTCATGAATGTTCCACGCTGCTTCCGAATAGCTAATAAATATTGCGCTTGCAAAACGTCAAATGAGCGAAGCAGATGGGTGGAAAGGTAAAATCTTTTTTCAGATGATATTGACATTTCGTGCAGATAACTTAAACCTCATTGGTGCCAGTAATACTAAATTCACGTTTGTTGCTCTTCGCTACATTTTTTTTTCAAAATAATGTTCGCCGGATGAATGAATAATCTGTAATAGAAATTGAATCATTGCGCGTAAAGATATGTTATTTTTTCGCTAGCAAAAAAACTGCCTTACTGCCAAATTGCCTTACAAAAATGCGTATTGAAAAATGTGAAATGAATAATTGGCGAGTTTTTCAGGATAAATCGTGGTATTAGCATTTATTAATTTTTTATTTATTCATTGTTTGATGATTTATAGAGCTTATAGAGTTGCTTCTGGATTAGTCTTCCTAAAAATCTCCCCAAATTACCTCTCATCTTTATGCGCTTATCTAGATTAAACTTTTAATCGAGATAGATACATTTTCATCCAGATAATTCTTTATCTTTGCATATTCTTGTTTTAGCCCTTAAATAATTAAACAAGTAAATGAGTGGTTAGCGCTCTTCATTTCGGATTAGGCTGACTTGGTCAATTATTAGTACGATTAGAAATTTTTGCCAGGGACTTAGAAGGCGATGGAAGTGACAAGATGGATCGCCAGCGCAACAAGGATTTTTTAATGATAACTTTGTTCTTGTCAGAATCAAGGAGTTGAAGCTCTGTCGATCGTCGAAAATCAAAACAACCATAACGAAGCAAATGAGTTCAATTTAAATAGAAATAATTTTTGGTTTTTGCAGAGTTTTTTATTAGTTATATTTAATTGTATTGTGTTTAAGTTGGAGTCAGCAATTTTTCTTGGATTTTTTATATATTTATCTATAAATCAAATGATTTTTTTTCTTGCTAACAGAATTCGTTTTTTCAATTGTTTTAGAATTTTTTCGTTACGTCTTTTTTTCGTTTTATTTGCTTCAACATTTTTTTAAATAAAATATTAATGCGACGCAACAGTGTTAATGGAATCAATTTATATTTCTTTTCCTTTTAATATTTTTCGCCACTCCTAACTTGTTTTCTCTGAATATGAGGATGAAATCTGTAGAGCCGCTCGGAGATAGAAGCACGTGTGGGTTGCCAGTATCGCGCGATTCTGCTTCTAATGACAGACTTATTTCCATAAGGATCGAAAATCGAACCTACAATGCTCATGACATCAGTCGAAGCAACATTCCAATCGACCATCCTGCCCACTTTATTTTCATTTTATAAATGTAACAATAATGGTTCTCAGGCAAATTCCTGAGAAAGAACATTCCGCCTTCGTTTCAAACCATATTGATATGATAAAAATTTATGAGCATTAGGCTATATCAATCTTTATTATGCGAATCAAAACTTTTTTCCAGTTTTTTTAGGATTTCTTCGGTGATTTCTGATTTCGCGATTTTTTTGTTGACTTATCGTATGAAAGGTAAGGATTTAGTTACTTCCCCCGACAGGAATAAACATTAAAAAATTCTTGGCGTTGCAGTTTATTTTAAAATTAATTAATTTTTATTCGTTTAATAATATTTTAATAATGATTATGGATCTTTCTTGCCGTTGTTATCGAATTGTCCGTCTAAACGAATCGATATAAAATTGTTTCTCTTCAGTTTCCGTATTTGATGGATTCACTTTAAGGATTTTATTATTTTTATTTTTTTGTAAAGTTTTAATTTCTTTTTCAAAAATTTTCGTACATATGACTGAAAATTTTTTCCATGAATTTTTTAAACTTTTTCTTTGTGTTTTGTTTAGATTCGCATCGTTTTAAAATTTATTTGCATTGTTAAATTTATTTATGTGCAGTCCTCAGGGATTTGTTGGTTAAATTTTCATTGCACCTAGTTCTTCTGGCCTAATGCTAGGATAGGACGCCTTCCGCCAGAGATCCACTCGGGTTAAACAAAATTAAACAAGGATCCAGATGGTTCACAAAATTGCCCTCGGTTATACTACCGTGACGGGTGAACACGGTTAACCCACGGTTTAGGAATCGAACGGATGTTGGTTTGAGATTTATTTTTCACTTTTTTTTTTCAATTTATTTCAATTTACTATAGATTTCTGGTGACCTTATGCATATAACTTATCTTTTATAAAGTTTATGTGAAGGAAATTCATAATATATTCAAGAATAACAATTTTATATCGTTCAATTGTTCATCGATTTCTCAATTCGAACGATTTGACCTTTTAGCCTATTTCGCTTAATTATGTAATATTTATATTTACCTTATCAAGTTGTTTAGATAGTAAATGAATGTGTTCTAACTCACAATTCCCTTAAGGCTAATGAACTTTAATTCAAGAATATAGGGATTTGAACAAATCAAATTCTTTCAATTCGATTAGGACGAACGACAACTGCTTTTCAAATCTAATATTTGAGCAATTTCTTGATAGGTTTTTTTTAAACGAAGCAGAAAATGTAGCGACTGCGTAGCACAAGATTATTCAGCTGTGGATATGCAAAAGCTAATTTAAATGCTTAGTTGCTTTTTTCCTCTAATCGCAGTCACCATTTGGGTTCTTTTGGTTATTAGGCTGAGAACCCTTCAGCAAAGAATTACTTAAGAATAAAAATATGGGTAGATCCCTAACATTGCTTTTAATAAAAGCTAAGTACGGCTATACTATGATAGGCTGAAAATAAATAAAGAGAATAGCTGAATCATGGAATACGGATAAGATGGATAGTATTACTGATTCTTTCAGATGTTGATATTGTAAGTAGTAAGTCAAAGGTGAGGAATCGCAAACAGGAATGAAACTGTGGTGCGTATTTCCTCTATAATTCAAAAGAAATAGAGAAGTATTAGGGGATGGACTGTAACTTGCTTCCATAATTCTGAGATACTATGATTTTAATTTATTTGGACATATTCGCATATCGGCAATGATAATGACGGTGGTAAAATTAAATAAGGATTATACTTTCTAACAATTAAATGTTACCATAGATACAAAGTAAATATCGTGAAACACAAAGTCTTATTTTCTTAATTATTTATTAACTCATCGTTGTCCAATGTTGCACCACAGCTTTGCTTACTAATTGCTAAAGTAGTGTAAAGTTACGTTCAATGGATCCATTTTATTGGGGATCTTTCCTTCCTTTTTTTATTTTAAATAATTCCTGAATAATTCTAGAATTTCACAATTCCTTTCTCCATTTCCTCAAACCATTCTAAAAAATCATTGTCACCACATGATTATCGTCAACATCATCTATTTAAAATTGAATCAGCACGAAGTTCCCTCTGCATCCCTTTTGCAGTTTCCAACGTTAACTCGAAGCTTTGTACCCTTCTTCGTTTATTTATAAACAAATTTATTTATTTGAAATTTTCAATCGTTCCGGAGAGGCGACAGCTCTAGCACATTCACGCTTCAAACGGGTGATTAACTAGGCAAATTTATATTTTTCCAATTTTTGATTCTTTGCGTCGATAACTTTTTTTGCCAAATCTACAATAGCTAGCTTAGGAAAATCAGATTTAAATTGGATCGCAAGCTGTTCATCATCAGTTGGTTAAAATCGAGTTAAAGTTATTGCGATAAATGTTGGTTTTCATAAATGATTAATTTGTGCGACTTCAATTTTTTAAAAGCTAGAAATTAATTGCACTCCTTCTTGTAGATATATTTTATATTTCCAAGGTCATCAACTATTAATAATAAAGCCATAGTACCACCAATACCTCTATTTCCAGTTCTAATTATTATATTCTACGCATATCAACTAGACTTATTTGTTCTCTTTTAATAGCACATACTATTCCCGACTTGATTCGCTCCACAAGCTACTAGGATGAGTTTTCTCACAGAATAGCTTGTGAAACAAGTTTGTTAAATTCAATAATCTCTTCAATAATACAAGGTATCAATCATTCAAGTTGAGCCATGGTGAATGATATTTAAAAGATCTATAATCAGTGATTAGCTAGTTTGGTACCACTTCATTTCTCGCTTTTCATGCAAATATTTGGATCATTTTCTCTTTTTCCTAATAGCATTTATTTCTTTAGAAAAACTACATCTCTATATTTATCTTTCTTGCAAAATAAAATTTATATTTGTCTGACATAATTTCTTTGTCGAAACGATGACCGATCAACAAATTCTGTTCATTTATCATTCATTCATTCTACTATTGATGAATATTTTCACATAGGAATTTAGAAATGAATGTTCACCTCGTTAAGCGATTAGATTTCTTAGAGAAGGAAGAATTTGGCCAACCAGGTTGTCTATCGTCATTCACAAGAACTAATGAGCTAACACATCAATGAGTTAATGAGTTTGTAAATCAATCGAACAATATTTTTATCAAGTAAAATAAAAACAGTTCTTTTTTACAACTTGATATCCACTAAGAAAATGATTTATTAAATTTTATCTTTATTGAATTTGTTGTTTATTAATTGCAGTTCGAATGCTATTTATAATTGACTCATTATAAGATTAGTTAGCTTCTCTCTCATTCGTTCGGCATCATTCCTGGTTTGGCTTGCTTCACTGGCTTTTAGAGGGAGACCGCATTCGCCAGACAGTTAATTAAGATTAGAAATACGAGTGTGTTCATCCGCTATCACCTGGTTTAGTTTCCGAAGGTTAGTGGTTAATGCTCAGCATTTCTGGTTAGATTAGTTCCTCTGGTTATTAGTATGATTAGAAATTTCTTGCCAAGGAAGCGATAGAAATAGAAATAGAAACACTAGGTGAGTCACTAGCGTTTCCAGAATTTTTTTTAGATGAAGCAGATGAAGCAGAGAACTAAACCTATGATGCTGGACGCAAGTCGAACTAATTGTACCACTTGATCGCTCTTTGATCCTTATTCCCATCAAAGAAGTTAAATCTATGATAGCTTGAAGCTATGATATACCGCGTTATCTTTACCAATATGAGAATAAATCTATTTTCATTTGGAAACGAGAACTATCACAGACTAAGTCGAGATTAAGAGAGAAGCTTGGAGAGGGTGTTAAGGTAATATGAGTACATAATCGGCAGACTAGTTCCACTGGCAGCAGGCGTAAGGCATTTCCAAGCCTCTCGAATTACACTGTACCGAGTTAACAAGTTTGTTCGAACATAATTTTTGTTTAGTTATTTAACTATTTATTTTGCTTAATCGAGATTGAAATTGAAATTTTCGGCAAAACCCATATGAATATGCCATGTTATTCACCCCGACTATAAAATTTGTGGCATAGAAAAGGCGATTCGGTTGACGAACGAATAAGTGAACTCGGTGAAGGATAGGGGTTGGCTTGAGAGACTGTCATTTCTATAGAAGAAACTCCTATAATTGCATTCACCAACAATCGAGTATTTCGATTTAGTTTTGCCTCGCTTCTCATTGGCATTCTGTATCGTCGTCTACCTTAAATATACTCTTTTCATGGTTTTTTCATTTTTTAAAAAAACTTTGATTTCTTTTTTTCGTATAATATAATGGCCTTATAAAATTCATTGCTTACGTTCTCCATTTGTTCTCATTTTCATCCATTCATTCCACTCAAATGGTTTATCAGTGATAATTTTTTTGAAACATTTTCGTTTTTTCCTTATTTGTGCAATAATTCTTTCCGTGAGATTCCATCTTTCAGGATTTTTCTTTCTTCTTGCAACGACATTTTCCAGTTTTGGTTCAGCTAAGAGGTAATCTTCCCATTAGCGAGTAGGGTGAGGCTATTCCACGGCTCGGGATAGAATCACAAGTGAGTCGCGACCTGGGTTAATGGCAGGCTTCCTCCCATCGACCGACCATTATTTCCTTATATACTTGTTCCCCACCACTTTCTGAATCTCATGCTGAATAATTTAGGATATTAAATAGGAGTTTGTATTCCTACTGGAGTAAGCAAAGTGAGCGAATAAGATTTGACAGATGTCTGAAATTTTCACAATCAAACAACGCTGCGCTAAAAAAAGGTGGTGTAATTATCTCTTTAAAATCACTTCTTGTACGTTCATTTTCAAATAAATTAGGTAATGTAATGAATCTTTTGTTGGGTCACTGAGATGCAAAAAAGCATGGACGATTAGCGCCGTATTACTGTAATCTGTGATCATTAAATTTTAATGGTATTGCGAATTTTTCAATAATTTTTTCGAGCAATTCTTCTAAATCATCACTAATCGTTTCCTTAATAAAATTTCCCAATTTTTTAAAAGTAGAGCCAAATTATTTATAAAATACTAACGATAATACTAATTATAATTCTATCGAAATCGAAGGGCACAAAAGAGTTCCATTTGAAGTCAGCGATCGTTCACTGCTTTTATACTCCACTTTGCGTTCCATTTTTTTCTAATTTTTAAATTACCACGGACATTGCTTGTAAAATAAAGTGCGTAAACCATGGAACGCGATGAAGTAATGTAATGCATTTAAGAAATGAGTAGTCGTTTGGATCGTAGCTTAGGAAAAGAAGATTGTTCATCTCCGATGAAGCTGGCCTACCGACTGCTGAGAGTCGCAGCTCGATTTCGCTACATGGCTGCGAGACCTGGCCAGTGAGAGTGGGGATGCTGAGGAGCGATTCGCAGGCGGCCAGCGCAACGAGCCCCACCAGTAATGGTGCGAGCTGTTGGGAGAAGGAAGAGTCGTAAGTTAAGGATAAAAGTAAGGAAGCGCTCGCGCTCTTCGAACTTGGCTGCCCTAATTAATAGCGATGAAACGCGCCGCGCTCGTTTGCTGGATTCCTTCGCTCGTAGCATTCGCCGTTCCTTCCCACCTCGGCGAAAATTCGCGAAAATTTCTTAAACGAACTGAGCAATTGTGATCGAATTGTTGTTCATTAAATAACAAAGGAAATAATATCGAAAATAACTCTTTTTCTCTATGTTTTTGCGAGAAACGATTTGTCATCTTCTCAAATCTTTCATTAAACTTTCATATATTTGAAACATTTCAATCATTTTTATACATATGCACATTTCTATCAAATTGCCTGTCAATAAAAAATGATTTATAAGGGGCCGTAATTTCCCAAGCGTCCGGGCCACCTTTCTGTGGTCGGCAACAAATTGCAATTTTCATTGATTTGTTCTCTCCGTATTTGTTCATTTCTTAATTTAAATTATTTCCAAATTGAGATTGGCTGTTTTCGTCAATCAAAACATCGAATAATGAAATTCAGCCATGAAATTTTGTGAAACTTCCATGGAGTTTTTAATTTTATTGTTCGTCTTTTTAATATTATTTTGCCCTGTAAATCACTTTTTTCTAACTTTTATTGAATATATCGAAAGGATAGGCGAAGGTCAAAGGTCAAAAGGTTAAAAGGTCAAAGCTGTTTAGTTGGATTTTTCCCCAGTCACTTACTTTACTTTGTTGAAACCGTCATCATTCAGTGTTAAATAGATAATAGTTGTTTTTTTTAAAAGGGTGTGGATGTGCGAATGGTGTGTTTGTTTCGATTCGTGTTGAGCAATACGACTCTTATTCGACTCCTTCGCTGCCCTAACAGGTTTAAACCTGTTATTAAGAGAAACCCGTATGGTGTTTAGCGGCTACCTATATTTCGATAACGAAGTGATTCTCTGGCAAGATCAGTGGTACCAACCGGGGATGGTTAGCCACTGTCTAATTTCTTTAGTTTTTAGAGAATTTCTTTAAATGAAAATTAAAGGCAGTAAAAGATCGAAAAACGAGTCGTGATTGCACTGTAAAGATTGTAGTGCCCATTTGTTTTTATTTGAAGTTTTTTTTCTTACAAACAATGAAGCACAATTAAGAAAGATAGCCGGAAAGGTGAGGAGTTGCGGCCGGCTGAAATTTTTGTTTTTTTTTCTGGTTTGTTTTTTGGGTGATGTTTATTTCGCTAATGAAACGAGATTTTGTGCTAAGTAAATGGAAAATATTCCAAAATTTTTTGATGATATTCGATCTTTTTTATAATTTGGCAAACTTTTTGAAACTTTTTTCATTTTTCAATTTTATAAATAAATAAGGATAAGAATATTTGTTCATTAATTTATTATTTAATTTTATAGCAATTTTTTATCGTTTTTTTAGCAAAAATTTTAATTCTAATTTATTTTGATTGTAGTGGCAAATATTTGTTTTCAGTTTACGTAAGACAACGAATTCAAATCGAAATCGAATGAGAAGACGCGAAAATTCACTGGAAATCTGGATTTTGGAAGCGAAAGGAATACCATTGAAACGAAAATATTATTGTGAAATATGTTTAAATAAGACGCTTTATGCTCGAACATCTGCCAAACCACGTTCGGAGATTTGCTTTTGGGGTGAACATTTCGAATTCAGGTTGATTTTATTATCGTTTTCAAACAAAGCGCATAGTTTTGTTGTAATTTGAACTTGCAAATATTGCGATTTACTTTAATGGTAGGTGCAGGGTGATATGTCGAGTATGCTGACTTAGATTAAACCGTTATGGGTTCGAATTATATTCTTTGACAGGAATAAACCTACCACCAAAAATGAAGCCAAATTGATGCATGGAGCCCACTTTTATTTCCCTCATTGTCAGCATGATAGTTGCAATTAGCCAAATCCCGAATGGTGAGTTATTAGAAAGGAAAAAAGAAAAGTGATTCAGTTGAGGAAAGTAAATAAAAGTAATTAGTAAAAGTAAAAGTAAAAATAAAAATAATAAAAGTAGGAGGAAAATAAAAAAAAATAAAAGTAAATAAAAGTTATCAGTGATAGCACTTTTTATATTTTTAATGCTAAAAAAATCGGACCAAATGTGGGAAATGAATGATGAAAAATTTAGAACATGACGGGTTTTGAGATTGAAAACAATAACTCTTCGGTAAATAGATAATAATTCCAGGTTTATTCGAAATATTTTGGTCTATTCTTTTTTTATACTTTTGTAGATTTGCAAGATCTTTTTACAACGTTCTTTTAGAATTTTTTTTTCAGCCCATTACCTGTTCTTGATATTATTTGCGTAAATTTATATCGAGAAGCAGATCCAAAGAAGAAAAAAGATCGTTCTGCATTGATCGGATATATACAAATAAAAATTGATGAAGTATGTACGCGTCATCCGATAGAACGATGGTCAGTTTTTTCCCCATATAAATTGAAAAAGGTCTTTTAGTTAATTTTTATAATTTTTATAATAGAACGAAAATGTCGTTGTTAATGATCCTGTTTTTTTATTTAACAGCATTCACTGAATTTTCAATAAAAGATTCATATCAGTGAATGGTAATAAATCACTTACATTTCCTTTTTTTTGTTGAAAATTTCCTTTTTTAATTGAATCTTCAACTGAATTGCATGTTTATATTCCCCTATGCCTCTTTGAGGATGTCATCTTTAATAACCAGCAAATCCAGCCGAATTGTTTGTACCATCAGAAAAAGGATAATTTCCACCAGAAATTTGCAGCAAAAGGATAATAATTTGCACCCGAAATATCTTTAAACATCTTATATCTTTATCTTCGACTAATACACTAAAATTAAGACTAAATGAATACGAATAATACGAGTAAAATGAATTAAATGGATATTTAACTGATATAGTTATTATTGCTTTCGGTTAATAATTTATCTGGCTTGTGAATTGAAATAATTTTAGATAAACATGAAGTATTTTGATTTTATTTAAATATTTATATTAATAAAAATATTTCAGGTATGCAATAACAGGCGGTTCAGATGGTAATAAATCAACTAATCATAGTAAAGATAAAGGTGAACAAGCTGCTATACGAGTTAAAGCTCGTTATCAGTCAGTTGATATTCTTCCTTTGCATATGTATGATGAATTACTTCGTTTCTTTAGGTTAGCTGTTGCTCTTTTCTTGATATTTTTGATCTAATTTTTAATTATAAGGATATTCCAATTTTTTTAATCGTCATCATCGTGTTTAGTATCTGGCTCTCTTCTAAAAAGCTGTCAATTTTCACTGAATAAAATATTTTCCTTCTGCGAATAGAATATTATGAGGAATATTAATTGCTTTTAAATATTAATTATAAATGAATAAGATTTTACGCAAAAATAAAAAAAATGAAAGTTTTTTGATGGAAGAAAAAAATTTATAAAATTTGATTTTTTAAGGTATCGTTATTTATCTCTCTGTAAAGCACTTGAACCACTGCTTGGTGTTAAAGCGAAGGAAGATTTTGCTACATCATTGGTGCGGGTAATGCACAATCAAAAATTAGTTAAAGATTTCTTATGTGATCTAATAATATCGGAAATTGAAATGCTTGGTTAATGCTTATTTTATTATTTTGTCTATCAAATTGTTACCAGTAAATCATTTTTTTCTTCTTTTATACATCTTTTTCTTATCGCAGTGCTTATTCTAATTTTGTTGGTCCCTTTCATTTCTAGAATGAAACTTTCCTCAGGGAAAGTAATCTAGATGCGCCCTAGCGTCAACTAGACTTCGGTTTTGATGAACTTGTAGTTTACTGCTGTCCAGAGAAATTAAACCCATATTGTTTCTTTTTAATCGAAGTGGTATGCCACTCGAACATGCTTCTCCTAATTTGTGACTTCTTTGTGTCACAAATCATAATTATGTAATTATGATTATCTTTTCTGTAATTATCTTGCTTATGAACTATCAGAATAAATAAATGATAAAAATATTGGTTCGATTCGTTTTTCAGATAATGAACATCTAATGTTCCGAGGAAATTCATTGGCAACAAAAGCGATGGAAGCTTATATGAAACTAATTGCAGAGGATTACTTAAAAGTTCTTTATTTTTTGCGATTATTTTACTTTTTAATCAGTTTTTGTGCAAATAGATCAAAATTTTTTATTTTTATTTTTTTTCTGTTTCCTGTCCAAGTTATACATTAAGGATACACTGGGTGAATTTGTGAAATCAATATTAGAATCAAATGATAATTGCGAAGTGGATCCATTGAAAATGCCTAATGTCAACCCAAGCATTTTGGAAAAAAATCGCCTTCAGTTGATTTGTAATGTTGAGATCGCATGGAATAAAATTATTAACAGGTAATCTCTAGGTCATTCTCATAAAATTTTTTTGATGAATAATGTGGACACCTGTTCTTATATTCGCATATGACTGCGGTTCTATTATCAACCAAATAATCCTGATTGCTCACAAATCTGAAAATTCATTTTCAGATTTTTCCATTTATTGATTTAGATATTTGATATATTAACTTTTTAATTTCAACAAAAAACGACTTTATTCAAAAAAATGTTATTTGGAAGTTGTCCTTGTGGATCGCGAAATTATATAACTTGACAGCTGGAGGTGTTAAATTTAGGAGAGGAAGAAGATCATAAGATTAAACAAGAAAGATATGGAACAAGTGGGAAATAGCAACAATAGCAAGTGGGAAAGAATTTAGCGGAAAGGAAAAAGGAATGAGTCCATAAACTTTTCGATTTTCCCTATCAGAAATGTCAAAATATATAATTAAATGTTTTTGTCATTTGTCAAAAGTTTAAATACATGAAATCTTTCCAGCACATCGAATTTTCCAATTGAACTGCGCGAAATATTTGACTGTCTTCGACAGCGTTTAGATCGTACAAATCGTAGAGATCTTGCCGATATGCTGATTTCATCCAGCATATTTCTTCGATTTCTTTGCCCAGCTATTCTTAGTCCAAGCCTCTTTAATTTGGTATAATGAAAGCTATGCAAAATTTTATTTTCACTTTATTTAAAATTTATTAATAATTTATTTATTTAAAATTTATTATTAATTTATTAAAAAATTTCAATTGAAAGTTAGCAAAAATTATTTAAAAATTTTTTCAATAGAATCTGGTTTCTTAAATTTACTTTTCAAAATTTTGAAATTTTGAAAAATTTCAGGTATCCGAATATCCATCAGGAAAAGCTGCTCGTAATCTAACTCTTATTGCTAAAACTCTTCAGACTTTAGCAAATTTTACAAAATTTGGAGGTAAAGAACATTATATGGAATTTATGAACGATTTTGTCGGCAGAGAATGGAATAATATGCATTATTATTTAATGCGAATTTCAACCATTTCGCCCTATACTGAAAAATCGGCAAATACTGTTTCTTTCGATTTGGGACGGGAAATTTCTCTTCTTCATTCCTATCTTTGCGAAATTTGGACTGATCAGGTTAGTCTATAAAATTTTCGTGATCTCCACGTTCTTGCAAAAAAATTTATTAATCTGAAATTTTGAAAATTAAGTTTTGCGCTTTTGAAAAATGATAAAAAACTTTAATAAATTCAATTGTATCCTGAATCTTTTTTGTTAAGGCTTTTTTAACATTTACCGATGTAAAAATCATGTTTTATCAAATTTTCACTGGGTTTTTAGATACATGAACGAATCACAGTGAAAGATAAGCAAGTGGAAGATTTGAAAATGATTCTTAATAGGATATCTGTGTTATTGAATAATGGTGTCGATGTAGATTGTAGCTCTTATAGCTCACAAAGTCCTCCTGCTCTTCGCGAGTATGATTTACTATCATGGTATTTTTCAATTTTTTTTCAGTTTTTTAGTTTTTATATGCAGTGTAACTCCAGTGTGGTTATATTTAATAAAACAAACATCCTGATTAAACGGTTTCCAGGTCTAAAAATCCCGCCCAATTTCCTCGTATGTGTGGACGAAGTATACAGACTGGTTTGACAAATGTTCCAGCATCACATCTTGGGACGACTGATGATTATGTATTGGACACGGCTTTGATCAATGATAGTTTAGCCGTGCGAAAAGCAGGAATATGTGTCCAACAGCACCGTAATGGACAACTGAAAAATGCACGGCAAATAATGAGCAAATCCTTACAGCCCACTCAAAAGTTAACTTTCACACAATACTCGAATAAACCGAATAAATCAATTTAACTGTGCTATCATTATTCATATTGCAGGTTTGAGAACGATTCTATTAAGATATCAAGAATATCAGCAAAGTCATACAATTCATTAGTTGATGGATCTGTTCAAGATGACAGCGATTCAGATGATGCGACTTCGAAAATTAGACAGGTTAATCTTTCACTTAATCTTTTTTTCACTTTGAATAAATATGCTATGAAGCTTTCACGGTTTTTTTCTCGTGTTGCTAATGAATTTGTTTTTAGGGTTTTTTTCTCGTGTTGCTAATGAATTTGTTTTCTGGGTTTTTTCTAGAGAAAACAAGATGTTTTTTTTGCTTTTTTCGTCTTAATTTAAAAAATTTTCTAACGAATCTATTTATTGAATCGATTTAATTCTTGCAATTTGTTGGTTAAGGTTCGACCAGCTCGTAAATGTAAGCGACGTTTGGTAAATTCAACAGATCAGAATGACAAATTGGTACCACTTAATTCAAATACTTCTTCAAGTGGCTATCAGAGTCAAGAACAGAGCAATAGGTATATATTGTTATTTCTGTACTATATATTATTTTTTTTACTAGTATATTTTTATTGTTTCAGTATGACCTCATCAAATAGCAGTAGTCCCATTGAGCGAACATCTTCAATTGCGGAAAAAGCTGAGCGATCTCCTTTGCACATCACAAATCCAATGTATCTAACTAGCAGTAATTCATCAACTCTCTCCTCCCCATCCGTCGTTGAAAAAACTATGAAGGAAAGGCACCTTGACGATGAACCGTTTCCATCATCTAGTAATTTAAGTTTTTATGGGTACATTCGACATTCGGCCACAAATTCAGGTGAAGATGGTGGGAGTAAATATTCATTACCAAGGTTAGAGCTATTTTGTAATAATTGATTGATGTTTTTATAATTGATGTTTTTTAAAATAATTCTTATTAAAGAGAATAAAGTTTCGCCACTTTCATAGATTTTGAAATTAATACCATTTTTCTAGCATTCAAAATTTTATGGTTGTGGATTTTTCTCGTAATGCCAATTTCAAATTTCATTTCAGGACTAACCCTCGAATAGCAGCTCGGAACCCTCATAGTAGTACACTCAATGCTGAAACTGTGAAACCTACTTTAATCGATATCAATAATGATAATGATCTCCCTATTATTACGGCAACTCCAGCCAAATCGATTGTGCCCTCTTGTAATATTGAAGAGAAAAGAAAAGTGGATGTAAAATCAGATGATATCAAACAGGAGCAAAGGTTTTTAAAGATAATTAATATATATAGTATAGTATTATATCAAAAACATTTTTTTATTAGATTTATCATCTATTTTCAGATTTATCGAAGATTGGCAGAATTCTCGGCTTCAAGAAAATCAGTTACATCTTGATCAAAAGGTATTTTATTTAATTTTTGTAAAATTTTATAACAATAGAAAACAGTATTATCATAGAAGTTCTATGCAGAAAATTGAAAAATGTTGAATGGACAAAGTATCCAAAGAAAAAATCTTAAACTAAAAATCTTAGTATCTTATATTTGTAGACCTAAAGATTATCAAGCTGCTGTTGATCTTAAAATACCTGGTAATAGTCGTGACCGTTTGATAAATGAAGAATTTGAAGATTTAAGAATGATAACTGGTATATATGCACAGACACTGATGAACATTTTAAAAGGCTGACTGGATCATTCAATGTTTCTTATAGATATATATAGTTCATATGTTAAGTGATGAGATTCGACTAAATCATATAGGTGGAAAACCAAATCCTTCGGATTGGAATTTATTGATGAAAATTCAAGGCAAAATTTTGTGTTCTAATTAATTTCTTTCAGTCAATTCATTTATTTCTTTTATTCATTTAATATATATCTTTTTCATTCAATTTTTTTTCATTCAATTCTTTTTCATTCTTAATCTTCGAATTCATTTCATTAAAATTTAGAATCGTAGAGGGAAATTTTTGTCCTGCATAAAGTCATTGTTTTTAGGAAATTATTGAACAACAAAAACGCGAAATTCTACGTCTCTTGCGTGAAAATGAAGAATTAAGAAAACATGTGACCGCGCAAAAATATGAACGACTAATATCATCAATATCATCTCGGGTTCCTGAATCTCAGCAGGTGTCCATTTTTTTACCCCGATTTTTAGTACTGTCAAACAAAATCAAGGTTCTATACTGTATTATTATTTATTGTGATTGTGATCATTTTGTTTATGGTGCATTAATCACGCTTACCTAATGCAAAGATTCTATTTCAGTTTGCCGATAGTGGTGCTTCTGAAGACAGCTATGATTCTTTCAGTTCATTTAATGATTTACCGCCTAGTTTAGCTGTCAAAACAACCAGTCATTAATATATATTTATTTCTTTCTTGAGCAGATTGTAATTATCACTCAAGATTATCAATTTTCCCCAAAAATTTATTATATAATTTGGATTCGATTCAGTATTTTAAATGTCATTTGTTAAATAATTAAAAATTTTTCTCGAATACATTTTCAAATTTTTTACGGTAATTCGTATTTTATAAAAATTATATTCTCTATTTGAAGATTTTTAAATTTTATTGAATATATAATATTTTTTTAAGTTTTTTTCAATGAAAATGCTAGTCGAATTTCTATATGCACATGCATAATTTTTGTATATATTTGCAAATATTAACTTATCTGTTCGTAGAAAAAAAAGTATCTTACCTAGCAAGTGAATCTATGCAACAAAGTTCATCAAAACTTCTCGCATTACTTTCTTTCTATCAAAAAGAAAGAAACACGTGGAGAGAGGTGTTAAATTTTATTTTGAAAATCTAAGTCGTAGAGAAAATAGAGAAAATGATATTGCTTGGTTTTTTTTAGTTTTATCTCATTTTAATATTTGACTGTATTTATCAAAAAATTATCCTTATTAAATTTTGAAATAAAAATGAATTCCATTGTTGAAAATAAATCAAGAAATTTCGCTTTTGTTTAAATCAGTTTCATCGGTAAAAGCTAAAATTCGGTAAAATAATGAAGGCTAAAAGTGATTTTCCATTTATTAAAATTTTCAATAATCAGCAGTTTGTTTAAATGTTTTCTGGCCTTTTTCTTCCGATTTTCTAGTTAAAGAGATTAAGTATTTTAATATACTAAACAATGGTTTTTGCTCTAATATTCATATTCATTCATATATTTTTAAAATCTTTTTAGAAATGTAATCTATTTTAATAGCTGGTAGAGCAAGCCAAAGGAAAAATGGTGTTTTCTGCTAAAAGATTGTTTAGAAAGGTTGCCACTGTAAATGGAAAAAATTTAGTGCAAATTTTGTTGGGAGAAACATCATACAGTCTTGATTTATCAAGTTTCCTTGAAATTTTTTGAGTTATAATTTCCAATCAGATAATCCGTGCATATTCGATTTATTTTCATTCGTGAACAGTCAACCAATACGAATTGATTATGCTTGTTAGTTGTAACTAATCGCTTTACTGAAAGCTCTCCAACTCGTTGGCAAATAACGTTAACGAGAGAGCTGAATGGTGATTGATTTTGAATTAAATTGCAATGATCACCTTTGAAATACTAATTTCTGTATTGAGTTTAGATGAAATAAAGCGTAAAAATGCAAATCTGAAGTGAATTAACCGTTAAGAAAAACTTCGGTTCTTTTTACTTGGTTTACGATCGAAAAAAAATAATTTCTTTTTTTCGCGAAAGTAAAATAAAGCACTGCAGATCATCATTAATTATCCAAATACATCTAGCGAGGTGCATGCAAAAATATAGTTAAAGCAGATTTTCATAATTCCATAAAGATTTGCTGTATAACATTAATTGGAACCTGGAACAATTTAGCTTTTTCTAAGGCATAATTATTCTTTAAATATATTCATCTCATTTTATGCCCATTATTGGCAGTAAATGTAAGGATTCGATGTTTGCATGTACTTGGCACCAGGGTAGGAGAGTGATCGGTTGTTGGTGAGAGACCATCTGAGCATGCCTTAGAGTAAATTTATTTTAAAAAATTTATATTTTGCCACCAAGTGCGGTCGCTAGATACTAGACTGCATGGAAAAAATTTCTGATAATACTAAAAAAACTAGCCAACTAGCCCGAGCAGGATTGATTAGCGCTAGTTTTGTATTACTAAAATTAATAAAATAATTCTAAAAACACAAATTTTTTGAAATTCTTCTAATTCTTAAATGAGTTAAATCTCTTAAATTCCGTGAAAATTCAAGTATTGATTAAAAATACGAATCATTATTCCAAATATTTAAATTAAATTACAAAATTATAAATAATTGAAATAGAAAAAAAGGCCGATCACTTTAAGTAGAAAGCGTGAAAATATTCGATGTCAGTTTTGCGATTTTATATTTCTATGAAAATTATTTGCGCTGTCGAACAAAAATTATAAATAGCGGTCTTCTATTAGGATCTTGAAAAATTTCTGTCGAATTTTTCTATAACCAATAGATTTAAAAGGAAATTATGATTATAGTTTTTGCCATCATTTTATTAAATAAAGATGAATATTTATGGGCAATTGGTACTTGCGGCAGAACTGAGAGAAAAATTTTAGGCATTCTGCTTATCGCCTGCATTCATTTAAATTTTTCTATTTCTTTAAAAATAGTAGGACAGGAATTTTCTCGATCACTGTAAAGGACTGCAAAAGATAAAAAAGGATTCTTGCATTAAAAGATTTAGCAAATATGGCAAGCCCATTCACATCAATCCACAATTGGAAGCATTAGTAGTATTTCCCATTCACCATGGTAACAGAATAATAAAAAAAAATTTTTCAAATTTTTCTCAGATTATATTATCAAAATTAATCTCTCCTTTTTTTATTTTGAAGAACGGGAAAATTCGAAAAGTAGGGATTTTACCGAGCTTTTATGTATAGAATCACAGTTTTCTTTGTAAATATTAATGTTAAACGATAATGATGAATTTTGTAAATAATTTATAAATGGTCAATATTCACCATTTCTGGTCAGATTTGCTTCAATGGTTCATTAAAACAATTTTGCCTGAGGGCCAGTTGGATTGTTGAGTTCTCGCCACCCATATTCCACTTTTTACAATGGATTCCACTATTTACTGAATATTCTACGAATACTCTACGGATATTCGAGACTATATGAGAGACTATTAAGATAATACAATGAAATAAATAAATAACTTGAAAAGTAATTCCTTCCTTTTTTGAATCGATTTATACCATAGTTTGATCTATCAAATGCTTTTGGTGTTATTGTGAGGTATTAATTTTCTAGAAAAGAATTTTCTTTTGTAATCGCTTGAATTAAAATATCATCGATTAATGAATTTTTGGGATTCAAAACTTTCATTTTTCATCCGAGCTGAGTTATCATCTTTATATTATTTATTACCATCTTTATAAACTCTGATTTTATCAATTTCTATCCAAAACTTACTTATTTGATTACTTTTAGCTACTACGTGCATAATAGATTGAGTAATAATAAATTTTTTAAAATCCTTAATAAGGAATCTTTTTGGTCGAATTATGTTTTCGCATTAAAAATTCTCCTTTACAGCAAATGTGTCGGAATGTGTTTTTTTCTTTATTTATTTTTATTTTTTCTAAAATAAATAAATCAGTATATAATAATAATATTTTTAAAGAATTATCGCCTCAACAGAATGGAATGCACTTCGCATGTCGAAGAAAACGGTGATCGTTTATCTGCGCTCACGGTAGGTAACCTTGATAAACAATAAGAATTAATAAAAAATTAATGACAAATTAGAAGTAAGCGAAAAAACCTAAATAAAATTAAACAAAATTTACCATTTGGCAGTTCAAATTCTTTAACGAGAATTTATTTGGTAGAGAAATGTTAACCCGCATTTTTAATTATCCCTATCGGTGGTTCAAAACATTACGTTCAGGGCGATAATCTGAGTGGCAATTATGCATAAAATTATGAACTGCTAAATAAATAAATAAGATGACGACGTTACTAGAAAAGTTAATAAGAAATTTTCATGGGGGAATGCATTTTCTAGATTGCAGAAGAATCTATAACATCTTACGAAGACGGAAGACGACAAATTGCAGAAAGCACAAAACTATTAAAAGTGAGTTCACCTCGAAATTTCGATGAAATTTTTTAATCGGAGGATTTTTAATTTCGATTTACCATTCATAATATTCATTTTACTAGTCTCCTCGAGTTTTTAATTTCGCTGGTATTTTTTCCATTTCATGAATATCTTTTAAGAGATGGAAGAAAAATGAACAAGAAGCATTATGGGACAATATCGATGAAGATATGCATAGTTTTACTTTAGATTTGAGCGCTGTTGAAGCAAATAACTGTGACACAAGTGATAACATGAGTAATCGTCATTTTATGGATGATATTGCAGCCACAAGTAATGAACCATTACTTATTGCATCAATCTTAAAAATACTTTATTTTCATTTCAATATGTTAAAAGCAAATGGCGAAACAATTCCTTCCTCGCGAGGTGGGCAATAGTGTTACAAAGCAATAAAAATTAAAATAAGTTGAAAGCATAAAAGGCATAAAAGTGCATTTGATTTGAGGACCATTTGTTTTACCACCAACATCACCACACAAATCAAATTCGAAACGAATCTCGAGCCATTTGGTAAGTTACGCATTTACTTTTAAAGTTTCACAGTTTGTCTCTAGAGTTTTGACTTCCACCGTTTCCAGTTAGGGTAGTCCCACTTATTAGTGTGGTTAGAATGTTTTTCAGAGATTCTCTATATAATAAAAATTCGTCTCCAGTTTTTTAATAAAGATCGAAATAACCATATTACTCGACCATCCTTATCGCTTCACAATTTATAGCCTTTAAAAAAATCGAGGTTCATAATGCAAGGAACCCATAAGATTTTCTCCATAAATTTTTATGTAAGTCAAAACCGATACGATAAGTACGAGAGCCGATAATTTATGCTAATTTTCTCACAGATAAGATCACCTCGCCATTTGTCATCGATATCACCTTTTTCACCACGCACGGATATGGTGGCTGATAATGATTTTTTCCCGTAAGTAGTCTATCATTTCATGTTATTATCCGGTTACAATTGAAGTCGACAGTAATATGATAAGGCAGCAGTAAAAATAATAAATGATGTGATAAATTCTATAAACCTCAAAGATCCATTTAGCATTACCATTTTATTCGTTTATAGGAATATAGGAAACTGTATAGGAATATATTTTATAAATATAAATATTTTTTAAACTAAATGATATGAACCAGAATTATCATGAATCATTTCTTTAATTATTAAATGTTAACAAGTATTTTTCAAAATAAATATTTACAGTTCTGCTTATTGCTCTGATTCCTTACCGATTTCAACACAGAGTAAATCGGAAGTTTCGCCCAATAACAGTTTCGATTCAGAATATTTTAGCATGGATAGGCAAAGCAATGAGGTGCATTGGACTATTTTTTGAACTGTTTTTAATTTTATATTTAGATTGGATTTACAAATAAATAAAAAATAAACTGACTTGCTTAAATTCTCAGGAGCTAAGATTCATGAAGAAAATTTTCACAGAATACATCGCAAATAGTTCAGATAATGAATTAAGTGGAGGTGAAAGTGTCGCTTACGATGGTAGTAGTACTTCTGTAAGTATCTTTATTTTATGCACTTTTCCAGTTAAAATGCAAAATCCTTTAAAATATTAAACACAAAAATTCACCAAAATTTTCGGTTTTTCCTATCGAAATTATTTAATTATTATTTATTATTTAAGTTTTCTTATTTTTATATGAGCAGTTAGGTAAATCATCTTATTATTCAATGATAAAATTAAAAATTTTTTCAATGAATTGCCACCATTTCTATGAGAATGAGAAACGAAAATTATACGTAAAGAATAAGACCTACAGAAGACATATAAATTACATATAAATTTAAATACAAATATAATATACAAATACAAATTACATATTGATATAAATTTTACGTTAAGAATATACAAGAATATACACGAATATTTTTCATTTCCGTAATATACGATTGGCAATGATAAGTTTTTAAATGGTTTATAACTATTTTTAAAGCTTTATCAGAAATAATAAATTTATTTTTTAATGACACAAAACTCCATTTGTTTTCATGCATATTTATTTATTAGAATTAACAAGGCAAAACATGGAACAAATAGGATTGTGCAGATAGAATTCACAGAAATACTTGAAAGTAGTTAAAAAATGCAAAAATACAAAACAATGCACCAAAATAAAATTGTAAACAAAACTGATATTATCAATCTAACGGTATTAACATCGAATAAACTATAAAAGTTTTTCTGTCTTCTGTTCAGTCGAGTTTAAATGATTTGGATGAAACACAAAATTCAATGAATTCAACTTTCGAGCATGACGATTTGGATGCCCATATAATTGGGTAAGTCGCATATTTTTGACTCATTTGAGCTAAATACCGAAGTATATCAATGATTCTTTTTCTTCTCTTTTGTGTGAATGCAGCATTTTTAACTGTGAAATTTTATAAGATTCAGTTTTTTTCAGATTCGCTGAGGAATACGGGTCAACAACCATCGGTTTGAAGGCTTCTACCTCATTTGAATATAATGGCGAACAAGCACTTGACAAACCATCGTTAACAACTATACCCAGGCAAAAAATCTTTTGCATATAGTTTCCCACATCTCTCTCTATATTAGTGTTGACATTCTTTTTTTAATTCCGAAGGCACCCACTAGTACTTCTTTAGCCGACTATTAGTGCGAAACCCTTATATCAAAGAAACATTCGGAACTAAGTGGAGCAATATCTTAAAAATTATATTTTAGATTTTATTTTCCTGCTGGCGAATTAACCGATAATTATAAAAATATTAGTGCTTTTCATCGAGCAAAATTAATTTTTGAGCGCAATGAGGGCAAGGTAATTTGTTTTAGATTTCAATCAGTAAAATCAATTAGTGCTTAGAACTATAAATTATTCACTGATAAAGAATGACGATAATGAAAAATAATATTAGGTGAAATTTATGCAAATGTATTTGATATGTGCTGCAATAAATTTGCCTTTGTATTGGAAACGACCAATTTTCGATAGTTGCTGTCCTGATTCGAATCATGAAATTTACGTGGACTCATTTGAAATATGGTGGAGACGGTGAATTTTCTGCTCAATATCCGAATTTTCATGCAATATTAATATTAATAATTAGAGAGTAGAATTATGGGCAATCCACATGAAAATCCATGTTGAGAGTTAATTCATACGCTTTTCACACTTTTCAAGAACTTCTTTCTTAGAAGAGTACTCTCATTATTATCATATAGAAAATAGATAACATTACATTTACCATTTTGTGATGATCATGATGAATTGAAACATCAAAATTTTCTTGAAAATTTTCATGAATATCTTTTAGTTTGACAGCAGTAGCACACGATGAAGCTGCTCGATTCATATTCATTTTGACTAAAGGAAAGGCTAACTATCTAACGGCGAATGATTTTCGACCAGTGATTATGGATTTGGTGCAAACATTGCCCTCTCTGGATTTTCTCTCATCTTCTCCTGGTTTTCATAATGCCTATATAGAGACGGTAATGTTATCATTTTTTAGCTCTAAGGATGAAATAAACTTATTGTAGGTTCGATATTAAGCAGAAACTGTGAGGAGATAAATGTTATTCAAAAATTTTTTGAGGAAATAAAATTTTTGTTTCCTTAAATTTGAAAGCAATATGCAAGAATTTCTTATTTGGCTTCGGAAAAAAAGATTTCAATGTACAATCTGCGAAATTTAAGGATAAATTTTTTTGCGATAGAAATGCAAAACAGTATTAGTATTTGCGAGGGAAAGAAGTGCTTAAGCTGTCCCCGAAGGTAACGTCGCTTTAATTTATTGCGCTCATTTGCTGAAACTGGCGATTTTAAATATTTTCAGGTGGTTTGCCGCATTTTTTGGAATGTAAATCGTTCATGGAGTGGCCATATTAGTGCGGCTGAACTAAGAAGATCTAATTTTCTTAGTGTGAGTCTCATTTTTGTTAAGCTACTGTCATGCACTATTATTAAAATAAATGAAACGGTCTAAAAAGATAATTTTATTGTTGAATTGCGTGAAAAGATTATTTATATGATAAGATAAGATTTGTTGGATAAGTTATATTGATTAGCGCCTATGATTTCTTGTTAGGTTCGTTCCATTAACTGTCAATATGGTTGGTACCGAACTTTTGCTAGGAAATCACTTAGAGGATATTCTAAAATTTGGATATTATAATTTTATAGAGAAAAGCGTAGAAATATAATTAGAATGGGCATATGGTTATAAATTTTTCACCAAGTAATCATTAAATATTTAGCGCAATTAGCAATATTATTATTATTATTATTATTATTATTATTATTATTATTATTATTATTATTATTATTATTATTTTATTACTATTTATTATTATTAATTGTTATTATTATTACTTTATTTTAACTATATTATAGATGCTGAGAAAGTTAGAGCGAGTCGACAATGTCAATGACGTTACGGATTATTTCAGCTACAATCATTTTTATGTAATTTATTACAAATTTCTACAGCTAAGTGGCCCTAGCCATCAATTAACGAAAAATGAATTGTCAAATTATGCTGAAGGAGGTAAAAGTTCTCAATTAGACATTTGAAAGACATTAATGATAGAAATCATAGTCTATATGTTTCTCTCATCTTGTTCTATGAAAATTTCCAATAAAATTTTTTATTAAAATCATTTCTTTTTTAAATAAGTCCATCCTTTTATTTGTGGCTTTTCTTAGATACATTGTCGTCGCTTCGGCACGTACAAGAGTTGTCAAAGGTAGATAGGTTCTCAATCTTCTCCACTCTCATTGACCATATCTTGTAAATATCATGTAAGAAGATCGTACTGCAACCAGGTAGATGTGAACCTTTGTTTTGCCGAACGAAAAAAGGTGCCTTTGACTGCAGCTGGAATTTGTGACTATTGGCTATGAGAACATTTAAAATCTAATACTATTATTAATTTATTTGAATAGCCTTATCAACATTTGCATGCAGAGTTCCATCTTATTTACATTAATTTTTGGTGTTGCTGTCGATACTTGGTCTAGTGTCCATAGCAGTTCCACGCAACTTTTTTTTTTTAAAAGTATTCACCATTACTGGTTAAACTCGTTCCGGCTAGCCGCATTGGACAAATGTGCCAGAGAATCTCTTGGTGATAGAAAAGGGCAGAAACGTATTTATGGTCCGTGATGCTATGCTGGACTATTTGCACTTTGTTAGTGCCAACAAGCAGTATCTATAATCCAATCTATCGCCTAGTTAATAATAGAGGAATGTGCAACTTTGGCGCACATAAGCATTTCAAATGGATGTATGAATCTCCTTCACATAAGCACATATACATACCTGTGTATGCAGATAAAATATCTTCTCTGATAAGCCTTCTCTGAATCAATCATGTTGTATAACTTGACAAAGAACCACGCTCTCGATAATCTCGACAGAGGAAATAGTAAAATCGATGTAGCATGGCAGGTTATCAATTCTTATTGAAATAATGTTCTCAGCGAGAAAATTTGAAGAGCCATATCCTGACTTAAATCCTGCTTGACATCTTTACATCCTTCTGTTACCCGTTGCCATGTTCATTCAGCAGAAGATTCTTCTTTCGGAGCAAGATTCTTCCTTTGCCTTGCTCCATTCATATTGCATTTGCTATTTCTCCCACACCATTGAATACAATGTGGGGGATAGGATGTCTCAGTGAGTTGTTGCTCAATTTGGAGTAGCCGAAGCTGTTGTTCGGTTCCGCGCAGCAAACCTGTACAAAAATCCGGGTGATGCTGGCGACTCACCTGTATCGCTGTACTTTTGTCGCCAAGGGACTCCCTGGCATCCAATGCGACAAGCCAGTGGAGCGAGTTTAGCCAGTAATGGTGAGGACTCTTAAGAAGAAGAAGAAAAAGATAATCAAATGTGTTGCGAAGGATCCCGAGCAGAATTCGATGGCTCCAGCTAGCAGGTCATTTTATTCTGTGGTTTTATTGGATTTCAGCTTATGAATCATAGATATAATCGTCTCGAACTTCTCTCTTCATATTTAAAGCCCTACTGTTCGAGTATTAATTTTATCTCGCTTAGAGAATCTACAGTACTATCAACTGTCAATATCTCATGCGTCCTCTGGCAGCGATATCGGACAACTGGACTATTTCTATCCTTATTTTCTTTCGCATTTTATTTTCCAGCACCCGTAGAAATATCAAATTTCCGATATGCGACTACTACTTAGCATAGAATTCTTCTAGCGGTGATTGGCCAAAATACAATCAATTGATTCCAGTGATAATTGCCTGGCGAGTTCTGTCAATTAGACGTCTTCTGTAATGCTGAAAACATCTACTGGGGTAAAAAGTCCACGCTCTCAGTCATATCTGCCAACCACAGAAGATGGAGTATCTTCATATTTTGTGCGCGCATTCCAATCTCCTATACTCATAATTACGTTATTTTTCTGGGAGAGATGCTGTAAGTAAGTTCGAGTCTATATAAAATCTGTCCTTATCCAGATCATCAAGTGCAAGGTGCAGAAACACAACCATTGATTATGATTGATTATAAAAGCATTGAGATGAGAAAAAAAAAGAATTTATTTTTTAAATTTCTAATTTTCTAAATTTCTAATTCTAATATTTTATAAATATAGGGTTCAAGCTTGAAGAATCTGAACAGATTCTTCCAAAAAATACTAGAGTAAATCAAACGACAATCGATGATAGCATAGGAATTAGTTCTTCTCCCAGCAGGACCAAGTTTGTCCAAAAATCCAGATGATGCTGACGACCCATCTGTATTTCTGTCGTCAAGAAATTTCGTGTATTTGTCTAGTACGACAAGCCAGCGGAGCGAGCCTAACCAGTAATAATGAGGGCCCTTAAAAAAAAATTGGAATATATAATACAGATAGATACTTAGATCACGACCGCTCACCGACATCTCTCAATAAGCTATATCATATATAAAATATTTATCAATAATTTAATTGAACGAATTACGAATTTTTAGCGATTCCAATGACTGTAATTTCGCGTATATTCACAGGCGCTGTTATCAGGAATTCTATAAATAAAGAAATAACAACCTTAAAATATTCAGATTTTATCTACTTTATTTTAGCTGAAGTGGACAAAAATCATCCAACGAGGTGAATTTTCATGTTTTTAAAGTTCAGAAGTCATTGGCTAAATAATTAGGTTATTTAGTTGCCCACTTTAAATTCGTTAAATTATAATTTAATTTGAAAAAATTTAATTTATATGATTTTAACACCACATTTGTCCAAATTTTTCATTGAAAAAAAGATTTAGTATCGAATACTGGTTCCGAGTTATGGATTTAGATGGTGACGGTCGGTTATCAATGGATGAACTTCAATATTTTTATAATGGAATTTTGGAGAAATTAATTAAGGCTCAAGTGGAAGTAATGTCTTTTTGCGACGTTATATGCTTAGTAAATTTTTTGATTTTTCATTCTTCGATTTCAAACTGATTTTCCTTTACAAAGTGTGGAAATAATTGGCAGAAACGTTTAGATAAACTAATATAAGTGGGAGCTAAATTTGTCTCAGGGTTTTTAAGGATAAAGAAAGTATTTAATTATTGATAATTTTCAAAAAATCTTATTGATAAATTTTTTAACACTAATATCGCTTTTAACTATTAGAATATAACAAGATTTAATTTTTATTCTAAGGCGTTCATTTCACTGAAAAGACTTGATTTTGATTATCTGTTATTTATTATTATTTGTTTCGAATTTTCAGCTTATAGACATTATAAAACCGCAAAGTGAAATATACATAACTCTCGGGGACATAAAAAAGTCATCAATGTCAACTTATTTCTTCAATACTTTCATAAACTGGGTGAAATATTATATACAAGAATGTAATGATAGCAATCAGAAGGTTTTTTCATATTCAAAAAACAACTAACATAAATAGGAACTAACATAAATAGGTTGCATTGCATCGAGTGTTTCGATTAAGGTCTGTCATAGGTTCCATTTCTGCCCCTTTGTATAAACCAGAAATTCGAGTAATGCTGCAGACTTAAATACTAATTCTAGTACCTAACTGAATTTCTGAAATACAATTAGTGGGTAGCAAGTGGAGCAGCCAAATCAAGAAGTAAAATTTTGCTGGTCGGTTGATCTAGTAATATCAAAAGTTTTTTTTGTATGTGCCCTGTATTTTTTCATTTTAACTGAGTATAAACAAGTAAAAGAAAAAAAAATTTTGGGACTCATGCTGGCTATACCTGTTATATATATAAAGAGATATTTATTACCTGTGGTCCCTAAAACCAAACAACTCGAGTAATTAAAATATTTATAAATAACCACGTCATAATTCGATAAAAAGGAATAAAATGGCTTAGCGGATTGTTTCTTAATTCGGAGCGCGGATGCTGATGTTCTGCTCTTCGTAGGAGTAAAATTTGCTCAAAAATCCTGTTGATGTCGACAATCCGATTCTGTTAACAAGGATATTTTTATTAGTAATAATTGCAGCTCTAATAATTACAGAATACAAATTCGTTTTCCCATAATTCCTTTCTCTGCTCGTCCCTAACAAACCTCTCCGACCCCACGTCAATAGTCATTTTCGCCTTTTAACAATGGCGCTGGAATCTTTTTTTACGCTTAGGAAAGGTGGCAAGAAAATAACCGTTTATAACGATAATTCACCAGTTGAAATCCTATTATATAATGTCATTTATATTATACTGTAATGGTCTAAACTGAGAACGAATTGCAAATTAAAATATTTTCTTGTTTAGGAATCGGAATTGAGTGATTGGGATTACTTCTGTGTTACTGAATTTCAATTACTGATAGAGAATGAGGCCGAAATGATGGCAATATGTGACGATGACGACACTGATACTGAAGGTAATACAAATAATGAAGAATTGTGAGAAATAATGAAGAATTGCTGCGTGAATGTTCCCAAATAGTTATATTGTATCCTCTTAATAACATGTAAGCTGGCATATCTCATTTCCTATTAATTTATATTAAGCAAGGAGCGTTCTGCAATAAGAATTGGGAAGTCAGAGTTCAACTAGGCCACCTGGGTGCCACCTGGATCCAATGATTTTCTTCTCCATTTTAATTCATTGATTTTATTTGTTTTAGAATTTGATATGTATTTTATGTGGAAAATTACTGATTTTTTTATCATTTTCCAAATATTTTATTAATGAAAGTTGTTTTGGTTAATAAAAATTTAAAATCTTCTTGAAGCTCGCTAAGATGTATGTGCTTTTATTAATTCTTTCATTTCTACAAGTGCATTAATATGTGAAAAATTATTTGACATTATTGGTTAAATTTGGCTTCTAATAGAGTAAGTATATCGTGGCTTGACTGGCTTAACTGGTTACTAGGATAATACGCTTCAAAATGTTCGATCCGATACCATGCCTGAAATCTGATGAAGACTTTCCTTTTCTGGCTCCAAAAACAATAAATCGTTGCGAGTTCAATGCAAATAATGCGTTCAAAATCTCACCCGATCCAGGTAGTGATTGGATCTACTGGATTTAGCTCGAAGTGAGATATTTCAATTACTATTGTGCACGACGAAGGATATGGCATAACCAGCACTGCTCTTTGATGTCTTCGATACCTTTAGTACATGTGATATTTCAGTGAAAATGCAATAATGTGATTTTCTGGGCGAGCCAGGAAAGGGTGTTTCCATCGTTTTAAGTGGTTTTTGAAAATCCTAATTTTATCCTTGTTTCGGATCACTAACCATTGTCCAAGCCACAATTGCTTTGCAAGGTAATTTTTGTTTATCGCCTATTCAAATATCCATATTTCTCTCTAACCGGCAAATCCATCTAAAAGTGGCCTTTACTGTGCACATTTGCAGAGCTGAGGGTGTTTCTAAACAGTCTTTTGCCTTTTACTTCTTCGCTTATTTAGTAAATAGGCTCTTTTTTTCGAGTGATTTGCCAGTTTGCGAATGGTATAATACAAAATTAGGCTTCTGGAGAAAACTTCAGTTTGCACCATCAGTCGCGATTCTCCCAGAGATGCTTTTGATAAGAAAGTCTTTGAAACATTTTGTTGAAGCTCGTCAAAAGATTTTGGGGATAATTTTTTTTTGTGCGTTGCCCGTTTTATCCGAAACTTGATTTTAGCCATAAAATGCCATATCAAGAAAAAAGAAGATAAAAGCTGATTTAAAAAGCTGATTACGGAATTATTACGGAACCAATAATAATCAAAAGAAAACATGCAAATTCACTATCTAAAAAGAAATTATTCATGGGTTTTAATTGGTTTTGGCTGATAAAAAT
Source organism: Dracunculus medinensis (assembly GCA_900625125.1). NCBI lineage: Eukaryota > Metazoa > Nematoda > Chromadorea > Rhabditida > Dracunculidae > Dracunculus > Dracunculus medinensis. The sequence continues at coordinate 508,282 of UYYG01000007.1, read as the reverse complement.
ACATAAAGGACTAAATTATATGAAATGAATTACATTGATCAGCTTTGAAGATAATCCTAAGCTTTTATCCTTTAAGAAAATAAAGATTAATCTCTTATTATTTCAATTCTTCACATCATCAGTTATTTTTTCATAAAGTTTTTAAAAGGAAAATAAACTGGCGCTATTGAGAATTCACGAAAATTGAGCAAATCAAAGGCTTAGCCTGGCAGTTTATTCATATTTTAAAATTTTTGTATTTTTACGATATCATTAGGAAAATGTTTTAAAACGTTGTATAGTTTTTTTTAAACCAAAAATAAACCTCTCATAGGAATGCGTATTGTGGGAAATGAAGAAAAAAAAATTAAGAAGAATGAATTTTAAAGAATTCGAAAATTTTCAGTAAGAAAAAGCGATAATTGAGCATTATAAATGATTAATAATGAGAGAAAATTGATGGAAATTTTCATGAAATGAAATTTATGTCATATTCAATTTGATTTTATAAACTTTATTAAAGCAAAGTTATAAATTTTTCAAATTTCCTTCAAAATTTCGTAAAATTCAAATTTTACAAAATAAATTTTTCTTTTCTTCTCAGAGAAATTTTTTTCATCGAATTATTTTAATTAATTTTTATGCGTTTTTTTTGTATTCGAAGCATGATTTTGCAAAGCAAAAATTTATTTAATTCTATTTAGAAAAAAGAATAATCATTACTTGCAGAACGTGAATTTAATAACAACGACTTTCGTTGGATAAATTTGGTTACTGAAGGCAAATTATGCAATAAAAAGTAAAAAGCGTTTATATTTTATGGATCTAATTTATATTTTTCAGCACCTTTAAAACTTTAGAGTATTGGTTTTGGATTCAAAGATTTTGGATGAAATCTTTTTTGGGAATAATTTTATCGGATGATTTAATAATGGCCCTTTTTAAATTCAAATTCTTCAAGGTTCCACTTCAGTAAAAATCGAAATTAACTTACCAGCAAGCTGTAAGTTTATAAAACTGCGTGCTAAAGCGTGCTATAAACAGCTATGTTTTCCTGATTATTTGGTTAAGAGTTAATAATTCCATTAGGTCCATGCTTTTAAAATTACTATTAATTAATTTTTATTTATTTAAGAACGGCAATAAAAATTGTTCGATATAAAAAATACGATCTCCATTTTTTCCTTATAACTATGTTTCCAATTAAAAAATGCGAGTCATATTCAGTTTAATCGATTAAACTGGAGAGGAATAAGCTGGCTTAGTTCTTTTTAGAATTCAAAATTTACTTAGATTCGCGCTCAAAAAAATAAATTAACATTGCTGAAAGCTTTAATATTTATAGCTTTTTAAAATAACATTTATCATTATATTTTGATTGCATTGCTGTGATAGCATTTTTGATAGCACTGGGATTGGATAAAGATGAGATGGATTTGTTGGCTTTATTAATTTTTCCTTCATCTTTCATGCATTTTTTCACTTGTGAAGCATGTGGTGCAACACTAAGAATCTCAATAGTTCATCAGTAATTAACATTTCATTTATATCCACAATTTTATAGAATAAGTTTGTAATTCGAATTTTTCCTTTAAAAAAACTATACATTTCTTAATTTCAGTGCAATTTTCACCAAATATATACTTCGCTTAAACGAAAAATTAATGATCAATCACCGTATTCAAATCGATCTGAGGGATCGAATCTAATTGAATGCGCTCTTTTCTTAAGAAATCCACCGAAGCCTTCGCCTTCAATAGAATCCAAGGATCTCTTTAGTGGTTGTCTATAAGGTGCATTATCTGGAGCATCAAATACAGCTAAATGTGCTCTTTTCTTAAGAAATCCACCGAAACCTTCGCCTTCGATGGAATCCAAGGATCTTTTTAGTGGTTGTCTATAAGGTATAGTATAATGTGCTGCAGATTTCTTCGAGAAACCACCAAATCCATCGCCCTCAAGCATATCAAGAGCTCTCTTATCCATTAAATGGTCCCATGATGGATGCGTCATAGGTAAATTTCGTTTTCTAAGAAAGCCACCAAAGCCTCTTCCCTCAAGTGAATCAAGTGATTTTTTGCCGCGAACAAAGAACGGATGATCCCGTTTCGAAAGTCCATCAAATCCAGTGCCTTCGAGTGCATCTAATGAACGCTTATTTCTCTGATTTTTAATTAGGGAATATTGGCCATTATTCATTCCTCCAACGAAGTGAATTGGTATAATTTGTGTAATCTGAAATTTAGCAATTATATTTAAGGAATGTAACTTTTCAAAGAAACAAACTTTAAATATTTATTTATGCCATTTTTAAATAAATGTATAGATGCACATGAATTTTAATTCACAAGGCAATAAGAATGGAACTAATTTCAGTGAAAAAGTGACCTTAAAATGTAGTGAAAGCCCATACGAATATCGACCCTGTAACTTTATCCACTCTTTGGTTTTACTATGTGTAAGAAATTTTCATCTGAATTTGAGTGAAAAACTGTGCCATTTCACTCATTATAAATCAAATTTCCTAAAGTACGAAGACCTTTTTTACTGCATTATTTATGATTTGCAGTTAATTTCTGTTTTTATGAAAATATTCATTAAATTTTTAATCTATGAAAATGAATTTTTATATTTTTTTATTAATTTGTTTATCTATTTTAATTGAAATATTTTGACCGAATTGTCTGACAAAAAACATTTTAATGGTACACAGATGGAAAATAACCGATTTTACGATCTGTTACAAATATTCGCAACATTTCATTTCCATTAAATTATTCCCTTGGAGCCTTCTGGTAGAAAATAAGCAAAATATCCGTTCAATTATTAGTTTAGTGGTACGACTAAGCGCTAATTGAATACTAAGAGATTGATTTAATGAAATGAAAAAAAAAATCCAGACAAAATTTAAGCGAAATCTCATTTCTTTTTGATGGAAAGAATAAAAATACTTTAAGCCATTTAATAAAAAAACTGACAAAAAGACTCTTAGTAATTTTACAAATTCCAAGTTTTGTTAAGGGAGAAAGACGGCTCAATGGGTTGTTACTCAATTTGAAATGTCGATGCTGAGGTTCTATTCCCCGCAGAAATAAACCCATCCAAAAATCCGAGTGATGCTGGTACTTGTATTTCTATCGCCAAGAGACTCCCTGGCACATTGACAAGCCAGTGGAGCAAGTTTAATCAGTAATGGTGAAGATTCTTTAAAAAAAATAGCCAGCTATAGTAGTTAAACTTTTCGCTAAAACTAAAACTGTACTTTCCGCCGCGTGGTAGGAATAAATCTTTCATAAAAAGATTATCAAGCTGAAATTTAGGCTGAAAATTCCCAACATGAATTTGACGAAAAAAACTTACGAGCAGAAAAACGAATGGATGATGAAAATTCAGTGAATGAATTAAATTCGCAAACATCGTTTATATTTCTTTCCCTGAAATTGTTATTTAAATGACATTATATTAAAGAAACATAAAAAAAGAAATTTAGCGCTATGTATACAAATGAAAATCGAATAAAACAACAGTTAGGACATAAATTCATTATGCCTTAATCGCTAGAATTTAGATATGTCAATGGTAGAATAAGCTTGAAATGATGCTGAAAAAAAGGATATAATTGGCCATGTTCAGCATCTACTTGAGTTCAAAGAGACTTGGTAAAATTTGATACAATAATGCACATCAGAAGAAAAATGATCGAATCATATCGGCTGAATATAAGATATATGGATTCCCCTTCTACTGTTCGATAGGAATAAATTTTATAAAAAATGTCTGGCCCGGGTTTTATCTCGCGAAATATTTAGTCTGAAAGAGTATTATAGTCAGCGAACCAACTAAATTAATGTCATCTTCTGTTTGCGGGAAACTACAAGGACTATTTTTTATTAAAATGATAATTGTAAAAATTATATTGGCATTGAAATATATTAATGCTTATAATAATAATAATTTCTTTTAATTTTACATAAAATCTACAGTTTATTTCTATATGAAAATGAATAATATTAATAAAAATGGAATGGCGAAAATAATAAAACTCTTCATATTATAAGAGAAATGTCCGATCGAAGCAAAAATATTCTTTTGCAGTTCTTGATTTTTCTTGAAATAATCGCGTGTGCATATATATATATAGGAAATGTGGTCCCACCTCTTTTGGGTGATATTTTTTTGCACTTATTTTATCATTCAGCACCATTCTTTCATTAAAATACTGTAGTGACGTAACTATTTAAGCATTTCTTTAATATGAAAATCTTGCAAGAAGCTTTTTGAGTAAAAACTATTTTTTAAATAAGTTATAGCAGTTCTTTTCTTTGCACTCATTAGATTTATGACATTTCGAGAAGTCATCTATATTGCTGTTTACCAATTTGCTTTATTTACTTACTTTATTTTAAAAAAATAAGGTTCTAACGATTACAACGCAAAACGACGAAAAAAACTCAACGACAGTTTAATAATTCATATCTGTCAAAATTCGAACACGACCATGTAATTCTGAGTGCAATTCATGTGGAGTGCACAAAGAACTTAACTAATGCCAGGATAGATTTTAATGCTGAATCCAATCTAATGCTAGGATCTAACAGATTTAGCGCATAAAAATTGTTTTTTATGCACTAAATCTATCTCGCCAGCTGATATAAATTTGTAATAAATATAAATAATTATAAAGTGCAATAAAAATAAATAGTTTCAGCTAAAAAAAAGAAAAACAATTGAAAGCGAAAAAATATGTATAAATTTAGGGAAATTAAGGCTGTTAATTAAAGTATGATGCAAAATTTATGTCATTTCATCTAGAATATTATATTTCACTGAATGATCGAATATTTTTCTTTGATGCTCGAGACAGAATTAAATATTTTCATCAAGCAATTGAATTTGATTATTTCCCACAACTTTTTAAATTCAACTTCAATCGAATAATTCAATGGAATGAAACGAAAAATTTTTGCTAAGCTGACAAAGCATTTAAAAAAATTCTCAGAGTAGAAAGCGGAAAAAAGTTTATGAACTTTTAAAATGGTCCTTGTAATCTAAAAATGATCTGAATCGTTGGAATAGAGGAGATGATTTAAGATTTTGGATCAAGATTAACGAAGTTTTATTATGCTTAATCCAAGAATTCATAATTCAACAGTAAACACCAAGTAGTCTTTTGTTTGTTCGTTGGTAATTATATATGATTAAAGCAAATATTATTGACAATATGTAATTAGTTATGTAACTAATTCCAACTGAGTTTGCCCGTGTCAATTAGAAATTGAAAAACAACATATCAAAAGAAAAATACTAGTGGGATTTTCTAAGAATTATTCTATTTAAGAAAGGATGGCCGTATGTATAATACTTGGATAATCATTTCTAGCATGGGAACAACCATCGGTTCTATATGTATGTGAATGCCTAGCCCATCTTATAAAGAATTCAACCCAATCAGAAACGTTGAGCGCCAATTATGTACTTATTTTATTTTATTTAGGCTAAGCGAACGAAAAATTTTACTTAAATGATTCAGTTCCCTAGCATTATAAAATACTCGATAACCGAGTTTCTATCTTCTTCACTAATATATTTATCTTTTTTATTTATCACCATTTTTTCACTCCCACTTATCATCAATCATTATCTTTTGTCCTAAGATATAACGGAAGCATTTTTCCTTTAGTGGGAGTGGGAACAAATTTTTATTTGAAGATAAATATAAATTCGCTATTCATTGTTGGATTGATTAAAACCTATATGGAAATGCATTAATCAAATCTTTCATTTCATATCATGCATATCAGTCGTTCATTCTTTGTAGTTAAGTTTTATCAATCAGAATTTATTGTAGTTCCACAGTTTCCACAAGTATATTTTTCATTGACGATCTAATGAAATAAAGGACAAATAAAATACAAAAATTGGTAAAATATTTGATTATAATTGCTTTATATTTCAATAAGCCAATAACAATTAATTTTAATGTACATAAATATTTATTATGTAATATTTATTATAAAAATATTTAATAAATATATATTATTTATATATATTTTCAAGAATTTTATAGAATTTTCTTCCATAATATAGACAGTTGCTTCCATTTGTTTTTTAATCAGAAAATTTTACAAAATTTGCACTGATTGTATTAATAATTAATGCCTTTAAATTCCAATCGACAGTTTGAGCTTAATTTCATATTTATCGAATAGCTTATTTATTTTAATCGTTCATATTTATTTTTAAGAGCTTAAAGCTTTGACCTATAATTTTGTCTTATTGATAAGGTATATTATTTGGTAGAGAATAAAATAAAGAAATAATGAAATAATTAAAATTTAAAATATAACCCAATTTAAAGTGGTACTGAGGAACATGAAAATGGCAGAATAAAATGACGAAAAGTAACCTCATACAAGTTGATTTCAGCATGAAGCAAAAGAATAGACTAAAATAATGATACTCAGTAAAAAGAATTTATATCATGAATAATCCTTAACGACTTAAAATAATTACCAAATTAAGTGAATTTAATGAGGAAGCAATTAAATTATTCTGAAATTCAAGCACAAACTTCTAGTAATAATATTAAAATAAAAATTAAATTATCGCAAAAAAATATTGGTTTTTAAAAAGTTGAATTTTATATCACCTACTCATTTCACTGCTGATTATCTTTAAAATGATCGTTATATTAGAAATGATAATGGTATATTTTTTAATTCTTAAGCCATTAATTTAACTAATTAGCATACAAGTACTTCCTGAAGGTCAGCATTATTTGTATGACTTTTACATAGTTTGTCTCAGAAATACTGCTTGTTCTAAGGTAAATGTAATGGTTTTTCTAAAAAAATTATAGATATTTTCGATGTTTACATAGAGCACATAGAGTAGTGTGCGCTTTACTTGAGTGTGGTGAAAATTGCTCAATGTTTCAACAATGGAACCTGAAGTAACATCTAACAAGTATTTACGACATTACATTTTCCAGTGGATAATCTAAGGTTATCATAAGCCTCGTTGCGCGAAATGTATCCAAAGCATTAGATGTCAGAAAGCGTCAAATGTGCTTTCGATAATTAAGAGTGGTGATTTCAATACTTTTGTTAAAAATTGATGGAGCTCCATAGTGGCAGCTGATCTATAAACATTGGATGAAACCGCTATTTGAGTTCCACATCAACTTAATGAAGTCTATTCTTCAACGTTATATATGCATCGATACATTCTTCAACGTTATATATGCATCTTTCTAATAAAACAAGGAAAGATTTTTGGATTTATTGCTGGCTATAATTAATATTTTATAATAGCCTATGCATAAAAGCCAATGGTCATCAACGAGAGAACAGAGAGAACATTTATGGAAAATGCTCCATACTCCTTTTCAGACTGTCATCTCTGGCGCCTTTTATAAAGAATTCCATCTCCTTCAGGAGAAATTTACTTGCAGTAGCTAAAGAATCTTCTTCAAAGAAAATTTTTCTGCAATAATTTAAGGAAGGAAAAATCCTCCATTATCCCCACAAACAAGTAAGAACCAAGAAATTGAAGAGCTTGGCTGGAAAACAATCCTTTTCGCTTCTGCTGTGGAAAATAGAAATGTTTCTTTAAAAAAGTATAAAAAGTAGCCTTGAAAAATACTTCAAATCCAAGAAGCTCTTTTGAAAAAAAAGTCTGTGAACTATTTTCAAGCTGAGAAAAAGTTGTAGAGAGCGGTGATTATATATTTGATAATATTATAATTTTTTTGATATTTTATTACGAATTTTTGATAAAAATGCATTATTTATTCGATAAATTAAATCTGATTTAATCGCCTATATATCTTCAATTTTCTTATGGTACTTTAATTCTTTCTGGTTGAGGTAAAATTTTTATTTGATTGGTTTTTTCTAAAATTTCGCGTGGCTTTAGTTCATTTATTTTTTAAAATCTGTTAATATTTTCATTCTGAATAATAGTACTGTAATCGATTAAAAAAGATTTATGAAAGATTTGATATTTTATTTCGAGCTTTTGCTTTAAATACATTATTAACTATTAGCGAACAGTCGAAATCACCGAAAAGAAAATATATTAATTCATGAAGTCTTGCGATTAATTGCTGATCTAATAACATTTCATTTTTCTAATCACGCGCAGATCCTTTCGTTAGGGATCCATACGGTGGTGACAGTACAACTAGGTTCCAAGTACTCGTTTTCCACTTTTGAGGGCAAAAGCAAAAGTATAATGTTTGAGGAGATTTTCATCTCAGTTAATGGAACGTACCACTCAGTTCGATCTAGCATATCTGATAGATTACTTAATGCTTTTCTGTTTTATGTTCACTCATGAGAAAATGCATAATTTTTTTTAAAAAAACAGATTCTCAATAGCTTTGTTGCGATCTATTATTTCTCGAATATTTGCTAAAATGGCTACAGCTTAGCTGGGAGAGATTAACCTAATGAAGGATCCGACAACTTTATGGAATTGTTTCATTAAAATCTCTCTGAGCAGCTGTCTCATAATTTTCATTTATTTTCAAATCTTCTTCAACATGAAGCTAAAAGATTGGAATAAAAAAATTTTGGAATAAAAAAATAAAGAAGAATTTTTTTCGATTATTCGATGATCAAAAAAAAAATGGACAAAAGAAACAGAAAAACAAGTGGATTTAAATGTCAAAAATCGAGTGTGGAGCATAATACTAATGAGGAGATTAAATGATCTTCCTGGAAAATTATTATAGAATTGTCAAATTCCTAAACAATCTTATAATTTCCATCTTAAAGAAACAAGCAATTTGTATTTACCATTTTTGATTATTTTTGACCTCATTTGATCAGGCCAATTCCATTGGCAATTGATACAATAGAAGCTTTTGCTTCTTCTTGGCGATAGAAGCCATAAGATGGGTCGCAAGTACTGCTCAAATTTTTCACGATTTGCTCGTGTCGTGGTCAGATACCGATTAGGTAATATGGCATAATGTGGCATCTTGCATAGATAATCCCTGGTCCCTAATCTTTTGATTCTTTTTCGTTTCATTTTTCTTTATACCTATAGCTGAAGAAAGAACTAATTAGGTAATCCCAAAATTTGCTAAATCGCATAAGTAAACAATTTAATTGTAGTTCAAAGCCATAAGTTTCATTGCAAAAAATTAAATTCTTTTTAAGTTGGTTAAAATTAACTTACTAACCCTCCCTCCCAAGATCAGAGAAGACAATATGAAATATTCCTCAGAAAGTCGTGGAAAATAATAAAGCAAAGACTTGGACTTGCTCATTTAGGTAGACAATTTATTACTGGCCAACCAATCAGAATAATACATAAGAACCAGAAATCAGTATTGATGATAGTTATAGCAATACAAAGTGACAAAAACATCAGGAAGAAGGAAGGGTTATGAGAGAGAAAGAGATACTATGGATGAAAGAGATGTGGAAAACGAAAACCAAACTCCCAGTGGTAATAGGAACACTAAAGGTTAAAGACCTAAACTATAAGGGTAATTCTAACAAATTGCAGATATAGTATTTGAGATTTCTATCTAAAAAAGACCTTTAGCCCTACTATGCAGAGCACTAAAACTCCTAAAACTCGGCAGAGGGCCGAGGTTGAGAATAAGCCCTCTCACAGATGAAAAAAAAAGAAATTTTTTTTCATATGTAATTAATTAAAGAAAATGACCATGAAGAAAGCTCATTGTTTATAATGATTTGCATACCCCGAGAATTTTTCTCATTTTCATGCAATTTGCTGTTTGTTGCCATTTGCTACTGACGTTCATTCTCGTGGGACTTTTTTCAAGAAAGTTCGACTTTTACTTTTCTTCATCACTTTTATTTCTAACTTGAATTTTATGGAAAGAACTGCGATTGCAACATTAAAGAGGCACAACAGAAAATGGTGAAGAAACGGTAAAAGAAATATTTTGATGAAATGCGAGATATTGGCAAGAAATCGGCCCCAAAATCTCTTAAATCCACACGATCATGACGCCATAAAAAATAATATTTTTTAAATAAATTGATTTATTAAAGCAAAATACCAAAATGCTGGCATCATTTGGAATTATTGCTGTTCCTGGAATCGCTCTGCTATTATCTTACCACTACAATACGGCTTGCTATTCGCTGAAGCAGGATGGCAATGCCGCTTCGAACAAACCATTGTATATGCGACTGCTGACGACTGACCTGTCAATAAAAGTGAAATGAGGATAATATTAGAGAACCATCTGCATTTCAATTGTTTTCCAAGTGATGCTTTGGTGAAACTTTGATATCCACTAGTTATAGGCTAGTGAAGTCGGCCAAACCGGAAATAATAAGAACTATTAGAAAATAACACTAAGAAAACACTAAGAGATTAGTAGGATTGGCTTATAATCGCTCTATTGAAAGCTTAAAGTTTATATCATATAAATGTGAAATATATTAGCAATTTGTTCGATTCTTCGAAAACCACTGGATTTCAATATATTTTTGAATAATGTGGATTGTACTAAATCTATATGATTCTAAAGCCTCATGCCTCGATTGTTGAAAAACTATTGAAATTCAAATCTTCTAGATAAAAGCTTCATCTGAATCAATGTGAACATAGAAGGATCCAATCGTAAATTCAATTGATTAATATTAATTCCTCACTTTAATTAATTTAAAATAAACGATATATTGCAATTCGCCACTTTAGTTATGTGAGATATTATTGCTTTGCTTTTGACCGATTGGCCACTACGTGAAATTCATCGTCATACGAAATTTCAGGACATTTCGATATTTTAGCGGAGGAGGAAATTGTTTTTTCCTCGCACAATCCAGTTTTATTATCAATCCATAATATTATTAATTCATTTCAAAATAATGGCTTCTTAAGATATGAGTCGATTCTCGCATTCTGATAGATATAAACCTGCCATTAAGAAATCTACGATCCACCTGCGACTTATCGACTCTTTGGCAAACAATTGTGCTAGCACTCAAACGTGTCAGCTTCACCAAAAATGGTAAAAATTTTCTCTGGAAAATTACAATATTTTTAAAAAAAGTCCTTACTAGAATTTTTTAATTTATTGAATCCGATCGAAATTTTGCACGGGAATAAATGATTAATCATTTTTATTCCTTGAGGAAATGATTCTATTTGAGCAATTTTTTCATTTTTATATTAAAAACTATTTTATTTTATTTATTTTGATCAACAAGCATTTCATAGCTAAATTATATATAATACGAATATTGTATAAAATTTGGATCCTTTCGAACAAAAGTTCATAAAATTATTTCTCTTAGCAATAAATCATTAATCTACAGTGGTCCCAAATTATTTCAAATCTAATTTTAATTGTGCAAAAATTAGCAAAGATTTTTTAATATAATGAATTTTTTTAAATGGAACATAAAGAAGTTAAAAACAATGATTTGGAAATATCGAGATCAATTAAACGAAGGAGCAAAAACATAATTCGCACCATAATGCAGTTTCTCTAATAATTTGAAGAACTTTTCCATGAGAAAGTTTTTTAACACGGAAAAATGATAGTAATTGGTAAAATCATCGTATGTTATGTTGTTTCGACGAAATTTAAAGGCCATGTCGGCTACAAAAATAACAAAAGAGCGAAGATAAGCATCAAGAAACGAAACATTCAATCAAAACCTTTTGATCTTTTAAAAGCTAAATTTTATTTCAACAAAAGAATTTTAATAAAAAGTTTGTTCGGACATTCATTTATTAATATTTATGGTATTTAATTCGATTCTCAAATATTCGATTTAAATGGAGACAAATGGTATTTATAAAACTTTTTATGCTTTAATTTTATGCTCTATTAAAGATATTTAAAGAATATTAAGTGGAGATATATCTTCAATTGGAGAAATTCCAACAGATGCACGACTCGGGTCTTACTTTAATGAGATTGGCTCCTCTTATATTAAAAAGTATTCTTCCAAACTTAGTATCCTAAATTAAATCTCTGCTAAAAGAATATCACCTTAATAGCCGATAGAGCCACCGATGTCGGCAATGGTGCTTGCTGCTGGAAAAAAGACTATTGACTTTCAGTTGATTTTCTAGATGATAAAAAATCACTAGAATAGTTATTTAATATAAATGTCGAACGCCATTATATTTTTGCTGATAATATTTGAAAATTTAGTTTCGATATTTATAAATAAATGCTTCGATATTCGGAATTTTCTCATCTCTTCAGTCTTAAAATGTTTATACGAATATTGAAATTCAATTATATTTAGTAATTGTTATCGACAAGGCTCAAAGTTCATATTGAAAGTCAATTTCCATTAAGGAAAATTTATTGTATAAAATTTAGTAAAATTTTTGAAAAAAATTTAATCCGGATTAACGAATACTGGTGAATATATTTTAAAAATAAAATCGAAAATGCACTAGATTTTAATGGGTTCTTAAGCAAAAGGCTTTACCGAATATATTCATTATGATTTTAATTGAATGTGAATGAATGTTCACTTATATCTCCGAAAATTTAGAAGTGTATTTTATTAAGATCGTTGAAAATAGTCTTAAAGTTTTCGAATTAAAATTTAAAATCTGCATCAGGAAAAGTAAAATTATCAATTTATTAATTTACTTATCATTTCGAGCATCATGATTCGATTTAGTTGAGATTATCAAAAAATCATGTGATACTGAGGACTCACTTGCATTTCAATCCAAAAGTAGCTCCCAGGCAAAAATTGCCTCATCTTGTTAATAGTCGGTGTTGTCTGCCTAAATATAAATCTTGAGATGAGTGCTAATCATTTATTTATTTGCTGGTTTGCTCGAAGCAAGAGTGCAAATGGCAATATAAAATTAACAGCCTTTGTAGATCAGTTAAGAGGCGATAAATCACGAAATATTTTTACTTTCAAACGACCAAAGAGCCAGCGAATTATTGAAAAAATCTGCGTTACTTTTTTTGGAAAACTATTAAGGTTGCTCTAATAATTACAGAGGGGTTTCTTTATTTCTTTGTTCTCTTTGTCCTCCGTTCCCATGGACCATCGCTATTATTTGCTTTAATCTATTTGCTTTGCTTTAACCTATGTCGAAATTCAAAAATATTAAACTGCAACAAAAATATGTGGCATTAAAAAATGCACGAAATATAAAATCTTAAATCTTAAATTAAACCGAGGAATACTATTAGTTTGATCGCTTTCCAATAATTTTAAATTGACATGTATAAATAAAACAGAAATACTTATAAAGCCCATCACAAATTATATCGAATTCCAAACAAATTTAAAGCCTTTAGTAAACATTGTAAAGTGCGTTTAATCGCTCAGAGCAATTGAATGGTTGAATCCCGAGGATATTCAGTCCATACATATTTTATCGTTAAACAGGAGATCGTTTATTCATCGACGTATATAAAGTCTTATTTGGATTAGTATAATTAATCGACTTATAATACGCGATAAAGTAGCCGCTCAATTTTTCAATAATTTTTTTTGATTCAGAAATTATTTATTAGTGATAGGACGGAATTTATTGAATTTACATACCAGTGAAAATAATTGTCGACAAGAAAATTGGTAAAATGGAAGCCGTGAAAATTAGATAAAATCGGCTGAAGGCAATCATTTCCTTACTATTATAAATTATATTTCTAGACTAACGTGAATAAAATAAAATAAGTAATATTCCATGCTTTTAGTAATTGAAGCAAATAATTACATAAAATATATAACATGAGCTATGAAATTTATCCTAAGTATAAATCAATTAATTAAAAATCGATTATATTTATTAGAATCACTCAAGCAATACAAAGTATTTTTATGCGACAAAGGTTTAAAATAGTTATGGCTTTAAAATATTAGATATATTAGTGTAAGAATGATGATTTGAACAAAGTGATCAGTTAATAAAACATCAATTTGATTCCTTTCTTCTGGCAGCATTCACCATTTCTCGCTTGGCTGAAGCAAACTGCTTCGCAAAAACATTTATCTTCTTCAGATTATGAAGTTGAAAATCCAATTTTAAGCAAATAAATGAAATCTGTCAGCGTTGATGAATGTTCAAGATATGCACCATTCGGCCACACAAAAAGGTCTGAGGAAGATTTTATAAAAACTGTCATTAGCGATATGGATTTTTCAGAAAGCGATATTTCCGCATAATTTAGGAAGCCTAAAAAATCTCATTCATGAAAAGTTTATGATGGATATCAGCGCTTTCTTTTGTTAAGCTTTTTCAGTTTCCGGTTTTTCAGGTTTGATTTATTAAAGATTGTGGCTCATTTCAATTTAAAACCTTGATTTATGTATTCAGTTATATCAGATAATCATGATTATTTGCAATGCAATAAATGACCACGTAATTTCGAGGTTGATACTGGAATTCAGCGAATTAGAATTAGTAACAACGTAGAAGCTGCAAATAATCTAAATTGCAAACCTTGAAAATGCCACAGTCAAAATTTTTATTTGCTAAGCTATTGAACTGAATCATGTAATTTCTCTGATAATTGTGTAATCCTGATTTTTCTGGTTTTACTCGAAGAATAGACAAATAGGCGTTGAAGTATTTGAATAAATTGTCCGCTAAATATTGAGAAAATCGACAATTAGTGGATCGCTATAATGATACATCGATGCTGAGAAAAATATGAAAATTGGAATGCAATCTAAATTTTGCTAATGAAGAAGCAAAAACCTACAGAGCAAAAACCTTGAAGGATTTGGAAATAATTGGATAAATCTTCACTTCTTCACTTCACTTCACTTCACTTTTATCTCTTTTTACACAATTAATCAATAAATATGGTAATTTCAATAATGAACTTTATTTGAATGGTTTTTTTAAAAAAATGTAACATTCAGTAGATTCAATAGATGGTTTTTAAAAGTAGGCAGCGTTAAGCATAAATCTGAGCCCTGTTTCATAAACACTCGCAAAAGTGAAGTCAACAAAGTTTAATGTGCTGCATTCTATTGCAATGTCTCTATCGAGAGGTAACATTACCATAATCGAGGAAGGCTGGAATGCGTTGTAAGTCATGATGCCGTTACGATGAATTTGGTGTTCGTAAATACGGTATTTAGGTCTCGTATGCCAATGGGGAAAACCTTCGTTTTGCCGAACAGCACGAGCTGTTTACTAATACATACTTTCGGTATCAGAGAAGACATTTAACAACTCTCTCCGAAATATTTTAATCATATTGACTACATATTGGTCAGTTACAGATGGAAGAGTTCTGTACATTGATAGTCGTTCTTATCGAGGCGTTGAAACTGGTAATCGCTTAAGATCAGACCATGTTATGGTTCGAGTCAAGATTCTTATAAAACTGATAAGTTGTAAGAAACAACCTATCCATAGATCTTTCAACTATTAAAAGATCCGAGGACAATAAACGCATTTCAAACTTTATTATTGAAACAACATAATGAAATGTCAATGACATCTCTGGAACGGCGAATGAATACTGGTCCAACTAAAGACACGCCTATAAAAGTTGGCTACTTTCGTACTATGGTATACTAGTAAGAAATGCGCTAGTTGGATGTCGGAAGCAACTATCCAACTGTCTGAAAAAGCTGCGAAGCTCGAATGCCAGGAGATCCGTACTATTGAGAATTTAAATTATAACGACAGGAACACGGCTGGACAGGAATCGCTATTGGAGCGATATGGCCTTGGAAATGGAGACCGACGGCTCAGTTAGGTGATAATTGGAAACTATTTCGTCTTCTTCACAAAGCAGCTATAATTCGAGAAGAGAAGTGAAACATGGGATATTAATGCGGGCGCCTGTTAAGTCTATTAAGGATCGCCTCATAATTTTTTTATGACAAACTTAACCACGGTCAGCCATCTTCTGAAATGGCTGATTTGCTCGACAAACCACAAATCACAGTTGCGAAGCGCCAGTAGGAGAGGAAATAATTTCTATCGTCCAGAAACTTTAACTCTAACTTAAATTTTAATTCATCTTCAAATGTACTTTCTGGTATGGGCAAAAGGAAATAATACCAGGAGACTGGATCAAAGCAATTTTGCTTCCAATTTTTAAGAAAGATGACAGGATGTACTGCAACAATTAAGGAGGAATTAGCCTATTAGATCTCCGGAAAAATTTTCGCTTATCTTCTGCTAAATATACTCATGGTAATACCTGATAGTAGAATGCGTCCTAGCCAAATTAGATTCAGATCGGAACCCTGTTATGCTGATCAAATATTTACGTTAAGAATGGTGCTGATAAATACCCACCGCCACTTACCCTATCGATTTGCAGCTGCCTTCGATTCGATTCATAGTGCAGCGCTCTGGAATGTGATGAAATATGACGGTGTCCCAAAAAAAGCATTCGGCTTATAAAGGTATTTTATCAGCATATCTTGGCACAGGTCTGTATGTATGGGGAACTGACTGATCGCTTCGAAATAAAAACTAATGCCAAGGATGCGTCCTTTCCCTACAATATTCAACCATGCCACAGACTGGATAATGAGCATCGCTTGTCGGCATCCAAGAAGTTGTACAGATCAATCCAGATCATCGTATCAAAGATCTTGAATACGCTGATGATGTAGTCCTTTTTGCTGCCAGTGAATTACCGCGGCAAAAATTGGACTCAGAATAGTGTAACTGTAAATAATTTTAACTCAGAAATTGTAAATAAAATAAAAGTTTTCGTCTTAAATAGAAGAAGCTGATAAAATACCTATTTTTATCAACTACGCTTGAGAAGTGCCAGACTTTAAATATCTTGGATCCACTCTAGCCTCAAATGGCCAGGCAAAGGCTGAAATTACCACTCGGATAACGACAGCTAGAAATGTTTTTCGGTTGACGAAATCTTTATGTAATCGTCGTGAAATCACCATGAAGACCAAAATCCGCCTCCATATAACTAGCTGCTCGACCTTGCTATATGGCTGCGCAACATGACTAATAAAAGATATTGAGAATCAGCCACTCATATCTAAGATACATTTTATAGGTCTGTCGAATGGATAAAATCGCATGATTATATCTGTCTTTGCTCAAATATTACCTGTATTAATAATGTTATCATCACAGAGCATCGACTTCGCTGCTATGGCACGTTATTCGTAGTCTACCACAGTTCGTCCCTCAAACATTGGATCGATGACGTCAAAAGCGAGATGGGCCAACTGAGACCTGGATTGATAGAGTCAGGAAAGATTTCAGGAAAGATAGAGGGACCTGCGACATATGGACTTAGACGATGGAAAAAGGAATGGCTTCTATTATTACTAGCGATGGCGTCGGATCGAACAGCTTGGTGATATCTTACCAGGTCTCTTCTTACCCTTGCAGCCAGCGGAGCAGGCCTAACCAGAAATGGTGAGAGTTGTTAGAAGAAGAAGAAAGTTTACACACTTTGTGCTGCATTCTATTGCATGAATTGGATTGAATCTATCGATAGACCTGTTATTAAAAATGAAATCTGAGCGATACTGGTGGATGAGATTTTCATAACGATCAGATGGGCTTGCATTCTTTTTTGCAAGAATTTATTTGTGGTCATCTTTTTTGAATTATCTACTGATTTATTGATTTTAAAACGTCACATATTAACAAATTAGAAAATTATGCATGCTGAACACGATAACCTTTAAAATACATGAATCAAATATGCATAAAGCACATTTGAGCACATTATTATGAAAAAAACAAAGAATCTTCAAGCCGAATCCTTAAGCAAATGTCGATGCAAAGCAAAGATAGGATGATTAGGCTCTCAGAAATCTGGAAAATACGAGCTCTAGAAAATGTATGGCAACAATGACATAATTTCTGACAAATACGGCTTTTAAAAATAATGAATTTTAGAAATTTTCTAGTGGAATTTGTTTTTTTTTGAAAATATGACTTTGAAAATTAAAATAGCAGAAAAATCCGCAAAATGTTTCCATTCACATATGCAAATTATAAAACTATCTATGATTTCGAGAAAAAAACTTTAAAAAACCACCAGAAAAATGGTATTTTTTCTTCTTTAATTGGACTTGACATAATTTTTGACAAATACATTTTGTCAAAAGTAAAGTCTCTAACTCAAAACTGATTTGTCAGCGAATCGGGAAGAACGTTTTCGTAATCCACCAAAGCCAGAACCATCAAGTACATCCAAGGATTTTTTAAATAAATTTCTTTTTTTCTCCATATTACCAAAGCCTTCTCCTTCCAACAAATCTAACGATCGTTCATATCTGCTTGAATAATCTTGAAAATTTTCTGGTGAACCTTCTGGTATCGATTTTTTTTTCAAACCGCCGAAACCAGAGCCTTCCATTGAATCCAGAGATTTTTTAAGAAGTTTTGCGCTACGTCCCGCGATATAATAAAGCAAAATATCGTCGAGGATTTTTTCCCAGAGGTTATCAATTGTCGGCGATGCTAAATGCAAAATACAATCCAGTTTTTTAGTAAAATTATTTTCAGTAATTTTTAGATTAGTTTATTGAAACTAATCTAAGGTTGAAACCAATCTAAAACTTTTCTTAGATAAGTTAATGCAAAACTCTTGTATTCACAACTGTTTTTCCACTATAGTGCAAATTTTCCTAGTTTTTTTATAATATCTCATTAATTTTTTCCATCATTTCTTAGGCATTTCGCATTCGCCGTTGGTAATTGGAATTTAATCACCTGACATGTTCTATAATTAAAATCTGCTACAATTAACTTTGCATTTCTCTTTTACTGATTTTCCATCTAATTATAAACAAGTTATAATTTTTCAAGGGGGTCAAAGAATCCGAATTACTGATATCAAGTTATTTCTAGTTCATCATTACATCCCTTACCATATTTTGCTTTAATAATTGAATTCATCTTCGAATCCTTATGTGGGCCACCAGTCATTGCGCTTCGGTACATCGGATCTAGAGCCGAAGTAACTGGAATAATCTGAAAAATAAAATTCGAAAAAAAGTGAAGAAAGAGAAAGAGAAGAAAGGAAAAAACCTTCCGAACTTCCCTACCTGGAACTAAACGATAAATCGATTTGAATCGATAAAATTTCATACATGAAGATCTATTTTAAAAAATTCTAAAAATCATCTGGTCTTTTCTTTAAAGAGACTATATAGGAATTCTCACAAAATTATTATAAAATCTGACTTACATATTCTGCCTACACTGCTATAGTTTAATTGCTTAAAAAAATTCGAGATTTATTTTTTGGAAATAAGTTTAAAGTTTCAACACGAGTAAACTCTATTTATAAGTTGCGGATCATTCATTATTCAATGGGAATCGATTTTAAAGCCTTTTATTTAGAATTTCTGGGCACTTTTTAAAATGTAAAACGATTAGCTCAAATTCATTCGCATGCTTATACTTTGCTGCAGTTTGATGAAACTGTAAGCAATTATATGGTAGATCTCTTTCAAAATCACACTAAACTGATTTGATAAATAATGAAGAAAACAGAATGAGTGAAATTCATGGATAGTCAGAATGAAAAATGAAAGGACACAAGACTTCAATAAAACGAATCGACTAACATCAACGAAAACCACAAGACTGTGGCCCATATATTCGAGAACAATTCAATAAAATACAAAACTTACTGCAGAGAGAATTAAAATACTGATGATACTTGATGATAATCTGAATTTCTGCGTCATAGTGAATAGCCTGAATATAATTTTTTGAAAACACTTAAATTGAATCATTAAATTATAAATAATAAATTAAAAAGTTGAGGTGCAAATCTGAAAAAATTGGCCACTGGTATTCTGAAATTTTAATATATATTTTTTTAAAACACTTCAATGCACTTTTGTTTTAATTTTGGTATCATTTAATTTAAAATGAGTGTTGCGCAATTAAGAAAAGGAAAATTGAAAAGGAAATTTAGATTTAGCCTATTTTTATGTTTTATATGTTTTGAACTAAAATTTTCGTTTAGTTGGATGACCGAGTGGATGTTCCTTTGAACAAATTGAAACTTTCATAGAATTCAACCTTGTTTCTTGATTGAAATAAAGCAGTCATAAAAAAATGAAATTTTAGCGTTACTAGACTTATCTGTATCCCCAATTCACTTTTATTTGCAAGTAACCTCATCTTTATCTTAATCGTTGATGGAAGCAGACGAACCAGAAATGGCGAAAGAACTGCTGTAAGATAGAAGAAAATTATTTAGTGTTGTAACTTCGAGTTATTTATTAATATTTCCATAATTAAATCAAAGCTATAAATCAATGATTGTTGAAAAATTGGTTGAGCAAATTGCGTTTCTTAAAACTATTGTCCTCATAAGGAGAGCCAAATAGCTGCTGCTGCTTAGGCCAGCTTTCGAGCAACACAGTTTGGCTTTTGCTTCTGGCAGGAACAAATTATTAAAAAATGCAGGTAATGATGCTGCCTCGAATTCGAGACCCATTACAGTGATTACTATTTCTATCCAGAAATGAGGAAAAATATCTATGCTGCTGTCAACGTATATTAGCTTTACAAAAAAATCGGCCAGCAAAGTATGCTCATAGAAGAAAAATTTTTTTTCTATCCATCCATAGTTTGGGTCTAAAATTGTTGGACAATGATTATACAATGAAAAAGAAATTCAACAAAATACATCAAAATACACCCAGCAACCACAGAATGCAATAAAAATCACTGTAAATCTCGAATGGTATTCGTTTAAAGCCATAATAATATAGAAATAATTAAAAGTGAACTTAAAAAAAGAAATAAGAAAAAATTTAAAAACTTAAAAAAATAAGAAAAAATTGTAAAAAAATTAAAGAAACTTTCTTCTTGTTAAACTTGGATATTATTATATATTTTATTATGCTAAATTTAAATTTCAATAACAAAGGTAAATTTTTAAATTGCGAATTGAATTTATTCCTGATTTTCTTATTCTTAGTTCCTTAATTCTCTTTTTTGTCTTAGAAATTTTACTACATTAATCTTCGTATTTTTTTGAATAAATTAAAACCAAATTTTCTTCAAAGCTTATCAGATTCGTTGCCGAAATTTGAATCGAGCCGACGCATTTCATCAGATGGCCGTATCGCCAAACCAAAACGGAATAATCTGGATCAGTTCGAAATGTCGATAGGTCCTTTCCGTACGGCAAATTTGTTTTTTTTCACAAATCCCGGTGATTCTGGCGACTCATCTGTCGCCAAGCAACTCGCTGGCAAAATTTTTTTGATCAACCATTAACCATCAAAAACAAAAAAAATCCAAGTTAAAAACAAATTACGGGCACTTTGATCGATTAATAGAAAATTTTGCCATTTAAGATGTTTACCGATATAGATGAAGTATTGTAAAGTACCAACTTAATGGTTATCTCGTTGATGCGACAATAAATCAAGCAACTAAAACACGATGGTGCTAAGAATTTATTTGCACATCCATCTGCAAATCGCGCTCTAGCGAAAATGCCTTGCTATATTGTTATTAATATTTATATTTATATCTGTCATTACTATTAATATTCAAAATAAATTCCAATCAATTCCGATTTCGATTGTCAATTCCGATTGTTTAAAAAATTTTATTTCCAAATTCATAATTTTAAAAAATTAAATATTTCATTCCAATTTCAAAACTACTATTTTTAAATTTTCAGTACTAATATAATTGACCACTTAAAACTCAGTCAGAATTCACTTTTTCCATCTTTTAGCTTCTTTCCATAGAATGGAATAAGAATTCAGCGTTAATCGGCCTTTATCTTCTAGAATAAACCTTCGCTTCAATCACAACTCTTTTAAGAAGAATAATGAGGCACTTTTCTTTCAAATAGATTAGATAACGAGAAAACCCAAATGAGTGGGTGAAATTACTGAAATCGATTTAGCTTTAACTTATTGTTCTAACGATGTTAAATTGAATTCATCATTAAACCAAATTTTTAATTTTCAAAGAAAAACCAAATTTGTAGGGCAAAATTTATAGCTAATGAAAATTGTCAAAAAATTGTCAAAATGAAACAAAACTGCAATTGAATCTTTAATTTCTAATTCGTAGAAATTTATCATAATTTAATTTATTGAATGCGAAGAAAATTAAAAATTTTCTTTCCATCTTAAAATGAAGCAAAATTTGAAGTATTTATTTTTCAAGCACTTAAAATTCATTTATTTATTTTTTTTGCAGAGCTCACATATGTGGTTAGGTACCTCTTCTAGCTGTTAAATAAATAGGCTATGGCTTTTCATTTCTGGTTAGATCCTCTCCATTGCCACTTTGTGGCGAAAGTGAACAGTACGATCTATTCGAGCCAATTTTTAAATGTCAGACTGACTCGCGTCAAGGAGCCAGCGAAAATCTTAGTTCTAAATAATTTGAGCTACAATCCAATCACCTACCCTCAACTAGCTATTAAGATGAGGCACATTGTTCAGAGATTCACTTAGAGATGTGGAAATAGAGATGTCCTCTCAGTTGAGTTTTTTAACTATAAATCTGGCAAAAGTAGGTCGAAGAATAATGCTTGAAATAAATGAATAATATAAGCTGAACATTCGGCCTCCCTCGATAAGAGCATTATTATATAAGATAATCACGCAATACTTCGATTTATGATAAAAGAAGAAGAAAAAAGAGTTTGATGGAAATTCTTTAACTGCCGAAAAAAACTGAAAATTCTTAAGGACTAAAAAGAGAAAATTATCATATTCATTCAATTAACTAATTAGTATTCAGTTAAGTTATTTATGTTTGGCACTACTGCCAACCTAAAAAAAAGAAATTTATCTCTTCGTGAAGCTTGATTTTATGCATAATATTACGAATAGTATTGTAATTAAATTTATTTATTTAATTGAAATATTTCCTCCTTAGAATTCTCTGAATGGTGAATATTTTTCAAAAAAAAAGCAATTATTCATTTTTATGGATGAAATCATATTCATTGTTCAAATATCAAATTAAGCCATAGTTTGAAATAAGTTCCGAAAAAAGTTACTATTTATAATAAATCTTAATGATTTAAAAAGTTTAAAAAATAACGAATATGTAATAAATTTATTTGCAAAATTTTTAAAAAACGTATGGCTTAGAAGAAAATAAAAACAACTTATAAAGGAAGAACAACGTAAAGCGATAAAGCGATTAACAAAACTCCCTAATGGGAAAGAGGCGTTAACAGGAAAATGTTTTAATTTTTAAAAAAAACTAAAATTTTTTGCTTTTCTTCGGCGATAATTAATATTTTTGAATTCATAAGAATAAAAACAATAAAAATGAATTTCTTTTGTTCTTCGAATATTTCAAATCGAGTTCACTTTTTCTTTAATTTTAGGCTTTAACTATTTATTTCTGGTTATATTTATGTAATGAAAGAAGAATTTGCATCAGTATGCCTGGCTTCAGGCATAGCAATATGAAAGGTTATGAACGAACAATAACGTAAAAAATTATAGATGCTGGTTGATTTATTTAAATAATTAAAAAATTTTCTAGGTTTGGAAATTTAAATGAAAGTATTTTCAAAACGGAATCATAATTAGGCAAATTCATTAATAATGTTTTTGCAATTTTTTGTGTTGAAAAACAACCGCTTTAATCATTAATTAATTTCATCGTTAATCTGCAAAATTCCTCGATTATTTAACTTGGAAAGTAAATCTCATGTTAATTTTTCATTTTTTCATAAATTATTATATAAAAGTCGTGACATGCGCGACAAACATTCAGCAACTTCTATGACAAATGCTGTCTGATCCGTTATCCAGCTGGTGTTTTATAGATAACGTTAATAACGCGCTTTCAGATATACCTTGAAACAGCAGAAAACCAGATAAACCTTAGTACCCTTTGGAAGATGAATGAATGCTCATGCAAATAATCTGTGGTTTATATTATTTGCATAAACTCGATCTTTTTCGCAGGAATTAAGATTAAATTCAATTGTAATCGTATTGCGTAAATAAGCATATTGTCTCCAAGATATCTTATAAACTACGATTTATAATAATAATATTAAATATATAAATTTCCTAAAATATATACTTAAATTTCTTGCGTAAATTAATTATCTTGATGAAAAATAGTTTTTAACTTCGAGTTTTGGTTTAGCCATTAATGTTTAATTCATTAAAGTCACAAAGATGGAAAAATTGATGAATGCTGGAGGTAATCAACTTAATTAGCTAATATATAGATATAAAATATAATATAATATAGTTCATTATATGAAAATTAGTCAAGAGTAAGGAGAAATAGCTCAATATTTGCTAATTAATTAGTAATAAGCAAAGGCTAAAATGCTATATGCGGAATAGCGTCAAGAAAGAAAGAATAAAGGAATGATACAAAAGGTTTGAAAATATTAATTAGCAAACACTCAGCTTTTTTTTACAATTTACCCATTCTTTCATGATAAGGAAATCATCGTCTTGAATGGAAAGGGCTAAAAAATCCCAGTACTGGTGACCCACATGTACTTCTATCGCCGAGCGACATCTTGACAAAAATCCGCACCATCGGAATCAAAAACAATGAGCACTAATCTTACTTACTTAATTATTTTTGCACTAAATAAAAAATTGATGAGATCAAAAATAAAAATTAATTTACTGAGGAGCCCAGGGCAATTTACAGTTTGTCTGGCATAACTGATGATTTCAAATTGAAATTGATAAATCTAATTTTTTTCATCAAATCACATTTCACTTGCTCAACAGAATTATATCACTTTTAGTATATAATAGTGAAAATAAAAATAGAATTGAATGACATTGTTTTATGAATTGATTCACTTTGAAGAATAGAAAATATTTGCATTCAGATAGCATTGTTCCATTTTTTTTGGTAGGCTGCCAGAATTTCAGGTAATTTAATTGGAAATTTATTTATGTTACTATATTTATTAGAAATAATATTTTTATAGTTTGTAGTTGCTAAACGAATTATCCAAGTAATCAGTGAGTCAGTTAAGTCAGAAGTGTTTGAAAAAAATACATGATTGGTTCATTTTTGACTTACCTGAAGTTCTAGTTTGTTGTTTATCTCTGGAAGTCTTCCCTTTACCATTCAAAGTTAAGCGAATAAAAAGATTTAAACTAATAAACTATTAACTGCAAGCCATAGTCTGGCTTCTACAAAGATTATAGCTTTCAGGATGGTATTGCCATTCTGCTATCACCCTGCTATGGCCTCCAATTTTTACATTTTATTTCATTTTAATTAATTTTATCATCATTTTATCAATAGATTCATTTCTAATGTATTTTATAAATTTCATGAAAAATTTATCCACGAATCGGAAATTTCACTTTCTTTGTTGCTTTTCTTTCGAATTTCCCTATTTTTTCCTCTTTTTATAACTTCTTATTTCATCGTTAGACAATATTTTTTAATTATTTTAGTGTAAAATTCGCAAAATACTTCTTAGATTCCATGTTCATAAAAAAACTACATCATCGAAATTACAAACAGAAAAAACTGTCAAGAAAACATTCATTGAATATTATAGAATAAATTAAAGATATTGGGATATGTATGTATGTGATTTCAGCTGTTTTTATTAATAACAGTGATCATTTTTTCTAATAGAAAGCAGTAAATAGGTTCTCTTTTTTCATTGTTTATAACAAAAAATTTTGCAGTTATAAAATACTTTTTTCTATCTTTTATTTTGATTTAATAGCGATATTAATATTTATATTAACATTTGATATTTAATACAGTGGACAGAATTGAGAGAAAAAGTAATTTTGAATGGGATGATAAGAATTTCCAAATGGATTTTTATTTTTGATAAGAATTTTAAATTTTATCACTACTGCTACTATATTTGTGCTTGATTCTAAGATTTAATTTTTTATCAATGTTATTAAAATTATTTTTATTCTTTATAACTATAAGTCAGCAAAATAATGTTTATGTTTCAAAATATGTGAAGTAGAGATTTTTTTCAGGGTGATAAGTGAAAAATTAAAGGCTTTGAAGTAAAAACAAAGTTTGAAACAGTAGTTTTATTGTGAAAGATACTTGCATAAAATTTGCGATTTTATGATATCTTTTCATTTTTCTTCTTTATACTATCTTTTCTCTTTGTTCTTTAATATTGTTGCCCATACATATTTTCAAAATTTTCAAGTTCCACACTTTATCACGCAATCTATATTTTATATTTTTTCATGTTTTGCTGGAATTATTCCTTATTTTTATTAGAGATCATTTTACTCTTTTTATTAGCGGATTTTAGCCAGAAATCATAGAATCCTATCAAAATGATGAAATGGATAGATAGATAGATAGATACCTGCTAACATATACATCGAGTCAACAAGCACTATAAAATAGAGAAAGAAAAGATAATCAGTGCCATTTGGTGTCATTTTGTAACTATGTTAAAATCCTTGAATATGGCAAATGTGATAATTTGATAAAGTTTTCAATGCTTGATTGCAATAAATAAATTGTAAAATTTTTACCTTAATGTTAACTAAGCGTCCGTCTTATATTTATGTCATGCTCTTTATATTTATATCATTTTGATTTGTTTCTAAGAAGTTGATAAAATTGAATTAAACGTTTTGAAAGAAAAAATCGGTTCCTCGATTAAATTTTACTGACATAGTACAGAAATCTGTCATTTTACAATGATCATAATCTTTCAACACATACTGTGGTCCGCTATAGTTTTTTTTTTGACTATTAAACCATTAAAAGAACTATCATTTATCGATTCCAGCAATTAGTTATTTGGATTCACCAGTAGAATATTCAACGTTTGGCATACTTTTTCACTGCTATTATTACTAGTCTCCATTGTGAAGAAAAGAAAAAATAACGAAAAAGAAAATATAAAGAAAAAATTATAGGAATGTGTTAACATGGCTAGCTGTGGAGCTCTTCCAGATAGGCTTCATGGGCATATATTCATTAGAAATGAAACAATTTAAAAACTGTTCGGCTATTTTTTGGAAAAACAATTTGAGACAGAAAAATAAAATCTAAATCCATAAATCCTGGTTTTTTTAGTGAAGATTTTTATAGTTTTTTTGGCTTGCTTCGTGCTTTTCCGCTTATTAATTAATAATTCTCGTTTATTTAAATTGATGATATCTTTTGGTATCATTATATCTTATTCACATATCTTCATTATTTTTAATAATTTTTTAACTTTATATGTATTTTTTTAAAGAGTATTCGCCATTTCTGAGTATATTCTATCCACTGGATTAGTTAATTCAGAGCAAGTTTTACTAGGAAATCACTGGCGATACAAAAGCAGATCCACTATTAACTGGATTTTTGAAAAATAAGTTCGCTGTTGCCAAGAATGGGAGCCAGTACAGGAGTGAAATGAGAACTCATTGATTCATTTTATTTGCTTTGATGTATTGACATTTTTATTATAAAGGTGTTTAATAAATCATTATTTTGCTTGACACTATATAGAATTGTGGTCTAATAAATCGGTCTTTTAAAATTTGAATTGCTTTTTTTCCATTTTCAAGTAATTTCGTGAATAACATTTGTGTTAGCAAAAGAATTTGCGTACGCCGAACTCAAATCATCCATTGAAAATGAGAAATTAGAAAAATAATTTTCCATACCTATAAAAAATGAAAAATCTTTTCCTAACACATATTTGCCGAATTTGGATATTTTAAGCATATTTTTCAAGATATATTCAGAATGCAGAATGTATAATAACAAAATTTTCAATATTTCTATTTACGTTATTTAAGTTTGACAAAAAAAAATTTTTTTTTAAAAAATCATGCAAATTAAATCCATGTAAACTATAGATGCAATCTAGAATTGAAATGTGCTATAAATTTTTGGAGCAAAATTTGATGATAAATTTCATTGCTAAAAGTTTTCCTAGTCAGCATTAATGGAAATAATCGATTCGACTATACATTTAATGAATTTGATCGTTTTTCACCTGGAACCATCGATCCGATCTGCATAGAATCGATAGCATTTTTCGTTTTTTAGCTGAAATTTTTGCCATTTTGATTTTTATCATATTGGTTATCTCATTAATGCAAAATGTTTCAAATCGTTTTTTAAAGAAATATTTTGAAGGGATTTTTTTTCATATTACTTTGAACTTACTAGTGTATTTAATAGTTTAAATAAAATTCCCTTCTTTTAAGTCTAATTTTACGGAAAAATACTTCTGCTCATCATTGAAAGCAATCCTAAGGGAATTGGCTTCTAGATGCGATGGAATTTTGCTTCTAATATTCTTTGAAAAAATGCGGATTTTGATTCAAAAACTTTTGATATTAGGATAGTGATAAATGATGATAATATGTTCACCATTGATCGAATAATAAATCAATTTTAATATTTTTTTTTAATATTTCTTTTTCTTTTAGAGGAACTCAAACGGTTAGATTGGTACCTCTGCCATAATGAAGCCAAACATTTCATTTCATACATTTCGATTCATAACTATATTTGATTACATTTGCATAAGCATTTTTTCTAATTTATTCTAATTTATTTAATTTTATTTTATTTTTATTTCATTTTATTTTTTGTCTTATTTCTTATTTCCTTTTTTAAATGGCGATGGTAGTTTTAAATTAAAATTTTTTAGTGATTTTTCTCCTTAGGCGAAAAAATACTCATTAAAAAATTAAATTTAAAAGCATTTCACCAATATTTTAATTATTTTTGGGAAATTAGACGAGAAGTTATTACGTTAAGAAAGATATTTAAGGATCTTTTTATTATATTTCAATCTTTTTAATTTAATTTCCCTTAATCTTTCTTGAGAAAAAATTTAAATAGAATTCGTCTATGTTGGGGGATTTTATTTAAAAATATCGTTTTTTTAAGCATTTAAAATTTCTCTTATTCTTAAGAAAACAATAAATATATAGTATTGATTTTAGTATCACTGTACTTAATAGTATATAGTGAACTTATTTTCGTGAGAAATCCCTGTGGAGCCTATAGGTTACTGTTTATGATGAGGAATGCGATTTCTTGAATCACGCGTGAACGTGATTCGATAGAAGTTTTCATTATGAGTGAAACACAAATTCTTGACAGCATCATTATATAGCGATGAAATTTCGCCACTTTTGTGTGGAATAGAAATTTAATGAGACAGATTTTCCATGAGTTCCAATAGTTTTGAACTGTGATTAATCTGAACAATCTTAATTCTCGTTTTTTATTTCTTTAAATATTTATGTTTTTCTATTTTTTTTATTTCCACACATTTTTTGAAATTTTTTCTTAAGGCTTTTCTTATTTTAATTTATTTAATTTTAATATATTTCATTTAATATTATAAGATTAGCAATTGAAATTGATAGCAATTTCTTTGATTTTCATTTAAGTCTCCTTATTGTTTTTCCTAATGCTTACAACTGATACACGATTTCTTGTAAACTCTTAATCAATACGATCAAACTTCGCCTTCATCATTTCTGGTTCCACTGTCTCTACTGACTATTGACTACAGACTACAGTGAGATCTTTTCGTTAGAGAACTTTGGCTTTTGCAAGGTTTCCACTTTTAATGACAGGTATTGCATGTTTATTCACGGAAATTGAACAATAATATTTCCTCTGAGAAGAAGTAAAATATGGCTTTTTTCCTAATGCATCCAACCAATTGAAGCTTTACAATTTTAATATTCTACAATTTATGGTTATTTCAAACTGGGAACACAAATTTCTGTTATTAAATTTATCGTTACAAGAAGCTAAGAAAAATTAAGTAGCTAACATTAAAAAGCAAAATCAATCCCATGTAAGAAATAATAAATCCACAATTTTCAAACGAATTTGCGAAGCTCAAAACTGAATTTTTAAAAATATTTCAAGTTAAATTTTTTCTCTATTGGATTTAAAATTATTTTTAATTATTTATTTTAAATTATAAATTGTTTTTACATGTTATTTTTAAAAATAATTTTATTTTTAAGAGTAAGCTGTGAATAAATTTTTTTCGAATTCTCGATGGATCATTATTATATTTTTCATGAAATATATTTTATGAAGAAATATTTTCATTTCCCGACTTTATCATATTATCGTAAATTCTTTTTCCTTGTTATTTCTTCGTTATCTCTATGAACTGAAATTAGACTGTCCTGAGCTAGATTGTTCTATTTTTCAAAAATCAACGATTCAATCTTTTGTTTCGAATTATTCTGGCAGAATTTCATTCAATTATGAGGTTTTCTTATTACTTATTCTAAGCTTATAAAACTGCAAATGATATGAAAATGGCGTGCATTTCTTTGTTATCAACTACCTGCTACTTTATTGTTTACGTTTTTTATATTGAAATTTTGCTCTTTCGTCTTTTATTAATGATAACTTCTTAAAGTGTTATCAGTTATCAGATGAAGATTGATCAGTTGATTCCATAAACCAAAAATCTTATGGATTTATTTATTATATATTAGTAGAAGCTAAATAATTCACCGTCATTAGCGCTCTTCATTAGTCAAACTAATTCTGTTGATTGTTAAAACATTAAATTTTGGCCAAGAAACCATTTGTCAATAGAATATCATTCGACTATCTTCTCTCATATTATTGGGAAGAAAATTCATTTAACACTTGCATTACGATAATTGCATTTATAAGAGTTTATGCGGATAGATATGCGGACCATCTGACTAATTTGTTGCAAATTTATCCATTCATATAAATATTTTACTATAGCATGCAAAATCTAAAACGATATAGCGAGATTGCAATAATCTCTTCTATTCTTTAATTTAATTAATAATTTTCTTTTTATCATAAAACCATTTACAAGAGTTTTGAAAATTAATTTTTTTTCATTTTTGTCCCACAAAAAGAAAAAGCGAATTTCGATAAACGAATTGCAAATATGATTGCAAATATCTATCATTATTTATTGCATTTTTTATTAAATTTCATCCAATTTTAGTGCAATTTCCATTTTGTCTCTTCCTTTACAACATTTATTATTTTTAGAATTTGTATTATTTCATTTATTTTCTTTCTTCCTTTTTGTTTTTCAAATGCATCGAATATTTTGTAAATGTATTTCTAAAAATTTTCTAATGATTTATAACATTTCTAATTATACATAGATTTCTAAAAATTTTAAGTCGAATTCAAAAATTCGCGTCAATGTCATTTAATTAATGTTAACTGCGTGGTAAATTAATGTTAACTCCACTGGTTGCTGGATGATTCGCCGGGGAGAGAGAAAAATAAAAATACAAGAAAGTAACCAGTTTCATTAGGATTCTTCAATGAGAGGTGAATTCTCGCCAAATATCTGCAATATGGTGCTTGAAATGAAAGTCAAAGCAGTACATTCTTCCCACTCTTGCATATTCCACTTAACCTTTAAGAAACAATTTGGTTGCTTCAATTCAATTTAAATATTGCATAAATCAATAGAAATAGACTTTTTGAACATTTCGTTTATACTTATAACGAGTATTATTGAATTTTCCAACATTTTAAATGAATAATCTATTAAGCTTTGAATGGTTATCCTTCACCTTTACTGTCTAAGATAAAATATTTTGTGACCATTGATTTTAAAGTTAAAATGGAATTAATCGTCCTATGGAATGAAACCGATTAACTATGCAAAGAGTTGGCGCTAATAGATGAATCATTATTAATTTCAGTGATTCAGTTACAATCATATACCACATAAGTACGTTAAAGGAGTTGGCTGATTAACGGCAAAAGGATAACAGCTAATCGGTTTGATGGTGAAAATGGTTGAAGGAAAATGGTATTCAATAGTTGGTTATATGTATATGAATTCCAATTCAGGAGGTAAGTGAAAAATTCTTTTTTTTAGGAATAAAATTAAAATTAAATGACTTAAAAATTTAGAGAGAATGAGGATATCTACTCATCCGATTTCACTTTATTCTTTAAAAAACTTCATTTTTCACTCCATTTTATACTGAATTTGGATTTTGAATTTTGAAAATTGAATCCTAAAATATTGAATTTTTCAGCATTTTCCATTTGGAAATCTCGTAAAAGAATGTTTTTTGCATTAGATGAAAGTGAGAATCGTCTGGTGTTTTTTAAAGATGAAATAGATTTTTATAAGCAGAAAAGCCCGATCGGTACTATTTCATTGGTGAATGCTGCATGCACAACGATTGATGAAATCTCTACCGCTATTTCAATACGGTAGTTTTATTTGCGTATTTGTTTTTTCATTAAAATGATCAGTTTATCGGTTTCTTTAATTGCCTGTCTTGGATCTTGGTCCTGTCATGACACCTAGACCTAATATTCTTCTATTATAGAGTTGGTGGTAAAAACTATGAAATCATTGCTGAAAACGATTCATGTGCTGAAAAATGGTTGAATGCTTTACAAAATCGTCGTGATGGACTTGATCAAAATCAAAATATAAGAAAAGATATGTGCAGCGAGTGCATTAATGACATGATGTCACGTTCTCGATCAACATCACTACCTGTATGTTCATTTAATCAGTAAATTTATGTTCAAACCAAATTCTTATTCATAAATTTTACTATACTTTACCTAATTTGACGCTAATCAACATCTAAATTTTTCTTGAGAATTTAATAAAAAAGCGAAATCCACGAATAGAAAAAAATATTGACAAAGATTTGCGATACTATTTGGGAAGACACCACTTATCACCAATTTCTGGTTTAATCGGTTCCACTAGAATATAAGAATAAAAATGCAAATTGATTCCCAGTGCCATATAGATCCCACTGTTAATGACATAAAAGTGTAGGAATTGAGATTACGAAGGTTTAAAGCGACATACCACTCGACTTTGCCTTCTGAATAATTCATATTCCAGACCTTATCACACATTTTATTAAAAGTGATAATATATTTGATGAAATTCGTTTTTTATTTATTAAAAATAATAACCATTTTGAAAGAAGGCATCAAAATGAAATGAATGATCAGTTGGTTTTTTGTATTGCATGAAATGAATGCTACTTTACTACTAACTTTTTATAATATCAACAAAAATTCTTCAATTTTTCGATGTTATGAAATTCATTTTTTTTGTGATTTGTTCGATTTTTGTTCGTGATTTTTGTCGCATGGACGAATTTCTCGCTGTATGATTAGAATTAAATGTTTTAAGAAATATCGGATAAGCTTATTCAAATCTTTTGCGAGTCGAAAATGACTTATAAATTTTTGCTTTTTTTCTTTTATTTAATATTTAATATTTATAATTTAAACAAATGGTAGTAAAAAAAATTTCACGATTTTCGATTGAAAAGAATTAATTCTTTGAAAAAAATATGGGTGAAGTTTGATCAGTTTACTCTGCTGTAAAATTGCTCTGTTCAACAAAATATGAGATAATAAATCTCCATTCATCAGTCGGTTGTTTTGTAACGCATGAAAAAATGACTATCTTATTGTTCCTATTATTTTTAGAGCGTGAACGATATGTTCAGCGATCGTTTGGTTAGTAATTATAAATCTGATCCACATGGCTATTTCCAGCAGTCACCAATTAATCGATACCAGAAGTCGTGTAAGCGAAAGTTGTTTCTCTTTTTTTCTTCATGTTTGGCTGGCTTGGCTCCATTGATTATTTCGAAGTTACATAGATAGAATCACTAAAAATACAATAGCCAACTTGGACCTCATTTTACTGGCTTTTAATGATAATTGCTTCTCTAACGGCGCATAAGCCATGATGCTTTCAAACGTTTAGTTAAGTAGTTTTTTTTTTGCTAAGTTTTACAAGTAATTAATTTTTGCTCTCTAAAAGATTTTATCATATTTTTACGTTAAAATAACTCTTTTATAGTAATTTTATATTTGCAATATATGTCTTTAAAATAAATTTGTTCAAAGAACTTGTCTATTCATTGAATGTAAAAAAATTTAACTAAATCTTACGAAACTTTTCAAAACAGGCAAATTTCATCGAGTGAAAAAATTTTATGGTCATCGAAGGCAACTGATCGAATTAAAGCAGTTTTCTTATTTTTTTGGTGAAATGAAAATTTTGAATAGCTAAATAGCCCAAAGCTTTATCATTCAGTATGGATATAACTTATAATTTGCAGTGTATCGAATGAGATCGTTCGATTTTATTTCCTCTGACAAATTTTGTAAGCAGAAACATGGTCTTCACCTGGGACATTTTTATGTGAGTTCTAGTACTTTTCAACAAATGCCTCATTTATAAGTCGAAATAATATCATTATTATGGATCTTTTCTTTATTTAAATATCTTCATTAGTTTTCACAGATTTACAGACAATTTCTCAGATTTCATGCTTCATGTAAAAATTTCTCAAAATTGTTTTGGCAACATTACTTAAAAATTATAAATAAGTGGCTAAATCCTTTTAAGAAAAATTTGATCCGTTGAAGAGTTGTTTTTAAATATATAGCATCCATTTCTGAGTATGAGAATTCAATCAAATAAATAACGACGTTCTGACAGGCTCCGCAGTCCATTTTGCCTCAGCAAGTCGTAATTTAGAACAATAATGAAAAAATGTCTTGAATTGATGTGTTAGAATCGGTGCTAAACTAGCCATCATATAATTTTTAATTTTTCTTTGGCACATTTTTATTAAACATGTCATATTTTATGAAAATTTTTCAACCTTTCGCCAAACATCCCCCTAATACGCTTGCGCCAAGTGCTTTTTCGACCAAAAAAAATGGTGAACCAAGAGGTTATTTCCCTTTTCTCTTAATACTTCCATCCGCCAACATAATCCATTAATAAAATACTCTTAGATTCCGCTTAATTCTTAAATCTCTCGGGCACCGTTATAGCTTCTTAACAATTTGTTGAAAATCTCTTTAAAGTCCTCCTTTACTCCATCAACCTCTCTTCATCAAATCTGCTGCTTCGTATATATCATAATCTTAGTCACAATACAACCAATTTTACCACTCTATCTCCCTTAGATCTAGTTACAGTTCCTTAAAAGCATCCATCTCATTCTTTTAACTTCTATCAAGTCCTGCTGATGATTCTGTCGCTCGTAGGATATAACGGTGATGAGAATATTTTATTTTGAAGGAAAATTTTGGAGGTTGGTATAAAAAGCGTAGTTAAGGGAATATAACGATTTTAAAGATATCTAGGATCTGAATTCTTCTTCCACGACTCATAATTACAGGTTTAAGGTTTATAGCCTATATGCATATAAATTTAAGCATATATATATGCATACAAGCAATTAAATTTTTTTAAAATTTTAATACGATTTCAAATTTCAAATAAAAGTTTTTTGATTTTTTTAATGACTCAGTGCATTTATTTTGTGATATAGGACAGGAAAGATAAACGGAGAAGCAAGATCCCCGATTGGTTGGATTCGTGGATTACTGGTTGGTTAAATGAGCAGCCTTATTTAAATGAAAATTTTGATGGAGATCTGAAGTAAGAAATTTATATTCTTTTGAGATTTTTTCTTATCAACCTTTTATTTTCTTTTGCTCAGTCTCACATTTTATACTTTTTTCTTGTTAAAAAAATTTTCTTTCATTAAAATTTTTCATCACAGAAGTAATAGCAGAAGCAATATCGGAAATTTGTTTCTTTTATTTTTTTCATAAGAGTTTACTTTTCTCCCGTTTTTAGTTAATTTGCCGATTAGAAGAGTTAGCACTCACCATCCATGATGAGTTAAGGAATGGATCATTCTGCCTTAAGTTGCTGAATGAAATAGCGCAAAAGCAGTTGTCAACTCATTTATTTTCATCAACAATCTTACAGAATGCAGAGTGCGGGAAATGATGGTGAACGCATTAGCGAAACGACTTCTATATGCGATAGTTGTCAATGTTCATTTTATTCCACTGAAATGTAAATTTTTATTCTCTCATTTTCGGAAGTATTTACTTTAAATAATGCAAATAAAGATGAGTGGTTAACGGTAAACTTTTTCGGGCTCAGCTCGCCATTAAGAAATTTTTCACCAGGTGGGCGAACAGCATTACCCGAATTTTAACAACAAGTTTATACTTGTCAGAGAAGAATCTCTTGTACTGATTTTTGAGAGGAATAACCACTCTCATATTATATCGCCATTTATAAATGCAATATACAATGGATGCATTAGTATTTATAATACTTTAAATTGGCAGTCATTTTCTAGTTAAAAAATTGGCAGAATAAGATTATTAGACATAAGATATTTAAAGACATTTTGCGGCTCATTATTTATGTTCAGAAACTGAGAAACTAGTAATTTCTTATTTTTACCCAATTTCCGAAATTAGAAGCAAAAATTTAAGCGAATCTAAATTTTAAAATTCAAGCCTTTTATTTTTATTATTATTTTTTTAGTGCTCTTTGCGATGAATTAAATAAACTTCGAGAATTAAGTAATCGACAAAAAGAAAAAATACAAGAACTCAACGAAGAAAAGAAGAAATTGATTATCGAATTATCACAACTGAAAGAATTCCAGTATAATCATTTTTTTCTTGTTCAGTTTTGGCCAAATTTAGGAAATAATAAAATGTTCAAGGCCATTTCGGCAGAAATTTGTTTTCTGTTTATTCAGCTACCAATAGATTAAATCATTCCATTCCATAAAAATTTAGAAAATTTGAAAGTTAGAAAATTGAAAAATACCAGAAAATTTTTTATACTGTAAAATATTAGCAAAAATTAGTAATTCATTAATCATAGATCATCCTTTCGGTACACAACCTGGTTAAAAATATTGTAATAAATATTGCAAATAAAGAACAAATTTGCAATAAGAAACATTTTGTATGAAAAATATATTAATATATTAACTAAAAAACTAGATAAAATCGCATCAGAGTATAAAACAGCCATATAGAAGCAAAAATATTAACATTCCTTTGGAATTTTGGAAAGTTTTGTAAAGGAATATTTGGTCGTAATAAGTGGCATCTCTACTTACCTTCTTCTTGTAAAATACTCGTCATTTCTGGCTTGTTTGTCTAGGCTTCACTGATGAAACTCTTTTGATTCATTTGGGGAATAAATTAGATGATCTGTTTGAATTTCACTTTTAATGGTAGTCTTATGAAGAGGTAGGAACTGAAGATATTCGGCCCCAGTTGGTGCCACGGAATATTCGATCATCCGCTCTCCCTATTTTTGCTGGCCTCGAGAAACAAAAGATCTGCTGTTCATAAAATTAATTCAAACAACTTTGCTGATCTATTACAACTTGCTGTGAAATGAATTTTTATTAAAATATCAAATATCAAAATACAAAATTACAATACATT
Organism: Dracunculus medinensis; assembly: GCA_900625125.1. Lineage (NCBI taxonomy): Eukaryota > Metazoa > Nematoda > Chromadorea > Rhabditida > Dracunculidae > Dracunculus > Dracunculus medinensis. Next base: position 471,133 of record UYYG01000007.1, on the reverse strand, counting down.
ACTTAGAGAAATGGAAACTTTTCACTATCTCGAAGGTAATATAAAAAAGCGAAAAATTTTAACGTTAGTTCACAACGACTAGACTCATGCAAGTGATGATAGTACCAAGAAACTATTTAAGGAATTCTACGTTGGAAAAAATCAACGACACCTATAAAGCGTCATTAACAGCTCAGAACAAGTTCCTGAACTCCGAAATTATTCGGCTTTCTGACAGAAGTATTTCTGAACAGAAAACTATTGAAAAGCTTCGAAGGTTTGCATTTTGAGTTGCAATTGTCTCATTTTGAATAAAAATTAAATTAATAAATTTAATAAAATTAAATATGATTTTTAATAATATATAATTAGATATAACCTTGTAGGCTTTATTTAAGATTTATTAGATTTATTTTTTAATATGTCCCATTTATATGCCCATTTAAATGGAATTTTTTGCTATTTCACTAGTATTGCTGAATATTTTTTTATTGTTTAAGGAGTTGGTTTCTGAATGTTTCAAAAAATTTGTGGTAGTCAAACAACATTGGTGAAAATTCGTTCTTAATGATGATATCTTGTGATTTATTAGGTTTTATTAGATGATTTCAGGAGAAAAGAAGAGTTGGAAGAAGATTTGAATAGCTTCAAAAGAGAATATGTATTTCTTCTACAAAGTTGTATTAGAATTCCCTTATCCGAACATTCTCTTGATGTAGTTCAAGTGAAGCTTCTTGGTGGAGATGTTGTAAGTTTAGTGGAATTTGATTTTTATATATCGACATTTAGTTTCGAGGGCCTTTTTTTTGTATTCTCGCATCATGTTAAAAATTGCTTGTTCGATTACAGCATAGAACTCGTGTACTTCGTCTCTTGGCAGATGCACGTATGACAGATCCTACACTGCCGACTTTTGAAAGGTTCATTTTTATATAAAGAATTGGAAGGTTATTTTTAAATTTAGCTTTTTTCAGTGGCAGAGAACGGGTTATTCTTTCATCTTTTAAGGTGATCGTAAACTGTCACTGGGCTATTCGTTACCAGTAAATTCCAACTTTAATAGATATATCTAATATTCTGGTCAAAATGAACTGATTATTAGTAAAACTATAAACGTTACTTATGGTAGTAGAATAATTTTTTGTATTTCGTTTTGACTGCATCCAACCGTCACGAGCTTGATGCTTGATTCTTGAAATAAAATCATACCATTGATAAGGAGATCTGCATGGTACTGGGTACTTCTGTTCCCAAATCTCTTGGTGAAACATTCTCAGTAATCAGAAGCAACGACTAGAACATAATAGAGAATTCAGTGGAATACGTAATTTATACTTAATTTAGACTATAACCACAGAATTATAGTCTAATTTCGCTTGGAAATTATGTTGATGCGTTCGGCTTTCGACATTCATTCGACGATGAAGGGCTTGCATTGCATTATGTTTGCACTTTATTGCACGAACACTATCACGAGCGGTCTCAGTCACAAATTGAGCATCGAAAGAAATGGAAAAAATATTTGCAAACAAGCAATAATCGACTCATAAATAATGTGTCTTTTTCTATTATTAATATAATAAATATTAAAATTCATTAAAACCAACAGCATTCATTTGCAATTTAAACATTTTTGAAGTGAAAATTTTGGATAAATCAATCTTAGTTGAATCGAAAATATCTAAATATCAATCTTAATTGAAAATATCTTAATCCACCAATAAAAAATTTAGCGAGATGTACGACAACTTGTGCGTTGTGGCATTCCAGCTGATTTACGCTCCACTGTTTGGAAAATTTTGATCAACCAGCAAGTATGTGATATAAAGAAACGTTTGGGAAAATATTATTACCGTAACTTATGCAATTCCGAGGGTACACCATCGGAGCGCCAGGTAATCGCTTTATTGGAATCATTTCAGGCTACGTTAAGGAAAATTTACGGAAATTTTTTACTTTTTTTTGCAAATAAACATTGCAATAATCAATTGCATGTATACAACCACTTTTTATGCCAATAATTCATTGCGTTTATTCAGTCTTTTACGGCAATTTCATTAATAAAAACCATATGATTTTTGATTATTTTATTTTGTTATTTCGATTTTCGTCAACTTTAGTATAATGCAAATCATCAAAAACAAATCACATTGGACCTTTTGCGCACAATGCCGAATAATATATATTTTATGTTTCCTACATGTGAAGGGGTTTATTTTTTATTTCTTCTTAGATTTATAAAAGTTCGAAACTTTTCTAAATATGCAACTAAAAATTACAGAAAAAGATAGGTAGTAAAAATTGGAGGTACTTAATTTTCTCACCGAAAAATACGAAGCGATTTCAGACGCAAAAATTGGAACAGGTGCTGCGAGCCTATTGCTTGCATAATTCATCAATTGGATATTGTCAAGGAATGAATTTTATAGCCGGTACAGCAATGTTATTCCTTGGGGCTGAAGATACATTTTGGTTTCTTGTAGCTATCACTGAGAAATATTTTCATCAGTCATATTTTGATCAGTCCCTAACCGGCGCACAAGCTGATCAAGTAATTGGTTTATTTTTTTATTTTAGAACATTTTATCATTTAACATTTTAGAACATCAAACATCGCAAATCCTTTTTTTGACAATTTAGGAAGTCTTGAAAGAGATAATCGAATCTCGGCTTCCTCGCCTCGCAGCACATTTTGAAGAATGCGACATCGATTTGGCTACTGTAACATTAAACTGGTTTTTGGCACTTTTTTTTGATGCAGTCCCACTTCAGGTTAGGCTTTACAAAAAAATTGCCAAATTTTTTCATGGGTCAAATATTTTATTTGTTTAAATTTTAAATTTTCCACCTTTTTTGAACTTAATAGTTGTAATAACCATGCACTTCAGACTTTTTGATGTATGAGCATTGTTTTTTAGAGCAATTGCATGTTATTTATAATTGCATTCTAAGATGGATCTATCTAAAATTAAAGCTATAACTATGAAATCACTTTTAAAAATTTATCACGTAAAGGATTTTTTGTTGTCTTCTCACGAAACCAAAACATTACATTATTACCCAAACATTACCCAAAACATTATTCCTAGGATTTGGGATTTTTGCTGGGATTGGGATTTGGGCAATGAATTTATTTATGGGCTCACATCGATCTATTTTTACAATAATTAAAAATTTGTTTTGGCTCAAATTTTATCAATCATTTTCCTCAAAATTTTTCTATTTTTTCTACCATTGAATTCGTTTTCAACCATAGCCGTTCAATCAGCACTAAGTTTGCATATAATAATTAGTTTCTGGATTAAACCATAATTCTCAAAGTGTACTAAAATTTATTTGTAAAATCAAAGAACAAAACCAAAAATTTTATGCAAAATCTTAATAGATTTGCTAAAATTGGGTCAAACTAATACATGGAATGAAATTCAATTGAATTGAAAGAGATTAATTTCAAATCCATGCATTTATAATCCTTTGTTTCTGGTAATGTTAACCACAGATATTTGGTTAAATAATTTTTAAAATATTTCTTTCGGATTTCTTATAAGAAATCATTCAATTTGTGATGGTTTAATCGAGATTCTTGTACGCTTCAAATGAATCCAATCTCCTCTATCGGTATCGAACCAAACGATACCCAATTCATGATTACCATTAAAATTAACTTTCATACAATTTGAAAACCACCATCCTGTAATAAAATATTTTACAATGACAATGCCAGGTATATTAAATCGCTTTAGTTGATTTTGTTGCTTGGTCGGCAAGAATTATGATTTCGCTATATGCTAATAGTAATCCTAATACACTGATTTGTAATTTTCACCGTTTTCGTTATGCTCTAATGGAAAAGTTGTTCCTTCTATTTCTGTAATATGCAAATGAACAATTAATTATTCTTCATAAAATAACTATTATCTGTGACTCGTTTCATTATTGCAAGATTTAGTTCCATTTGAATGCGGTTGTTTCTTCTATTTCCCAAATATAGCCATCCGTTATTATATTAGTATATGTATATATATTTCATACCTAAGGATTTCACTTAAAGAATCACCTGCTGAATAATATCGAGCACAATGTTTACTACTTGTATCTTCATCTCTGTCTGGTGTGCTAAAGCTTCGGCCATTGTGAAATTCCATCGAATTGGACAAATTGCTTATTTGCTGCTTATAGCCATCAATATTTAGCCTATAAACCGATTTTATTCATGTGGAATATGCCGTTTCACAATGAATATACTGGAATCCAACTGAAAACTGAATCTAACCTCTAGAGCTACTTTGTACTAAATCATCATCGTCAGTTATCTACCTGTACTTGTCTTTCATCAATTATGGCTTTGAAAACCATACCTATAAGCATGAGATAGATTAGCCACTGAGAAATTATCGTAATAAGCCACTCTGTAGTCACCAAATAGATCCCACGCTTCGAACCGTACCATTTGAGCTGACGATTTTGTTAAGGCATGTAAATATTCATTTCCGATCCAATGATCTCCAGAAATCTAAATCGAAGAACTATTTTGATGAACGGTTTCATCAAATCCAAATTATTTCTGAATTCAGTTTTGCTGGAAAAAACCCGCCAGAAGTCCGTAAATGCACTGTGTTGCTAATTTTATTTTGCGAAATTAGCAGCATGGCGCATTTGCGCACCATTGGCTAATGACCATCATTAAATAATATATCTATCTTTTCCATATGATTTTACTGATTTCTTGCTAAAAAGTCTAGGTTATTGCTTTTATTTTTATATTTTTTTATATACTTTTATTTTTTATGTATATTTTTTAAACAATAATTAAGTAATAGTATCACATACCTTCCCAAAAAACCACCGGTATTCTTCAAAAGTACGGTTAAAAATCGCGTTACCATATGGGCGTTGTTGAATTATTGTCCATTCTTGATCACATTGGCAAAATAATGAAGGAAATACTGAAGATGGCTTAATGAGAGTCCTTTCCTCCTGGTACTTCCCAAATGATTCTGCACAATCTGCATTTTATTTTATGGTTGGTTAAAAAATAAAAGCAAAATATAGAAAATATATTCAAATTGTGCATCAAGCAAAAATTGTGCATCGCTTTTAAATTTGATATTACGAGTTTGCAAAATCTCGCTTTATCACTTCCTTCTTTGTTGAATGGCACTCTCCATTTCTGATTTGATTGTTATAGCTAAGATAAATTCTTCTCAAAAAGCCATTTAGAGATAAAGATGATAGAAGTAGTGGACATCATCATCTGGATTACGCTATTATATCATCGTACTGAGAAGTAAATATCCTGATACTGTCTTCGACAGGGTCTAAGATTATCATTAAAAATCTAGGTGGTGCTTATAACCCAGCTATACTTTCATCGATAATTGTTTTCCTAGTCTTTTTAATTGGACCAAAATTTTTAATTCTGCCAGCTGCGAGCTAAATTAGCCTGAAATCTTTGGCTCCAATCATTTACTCTCTTTACTCATTCAGTATCTTTTTATTTATGACTAAGTAAATAAATAAATAACCTTTTGGTAATTGTTTCTGAAGTCGATCTAAAGCTTCTTCGTTGATTGTAATTCGAGTAATCATGTCTTTTTGCTCATCGTCTAGGAATAATATATGCTGGTTATTCATCACAATATCACTCTGAGCAATATTCAACAATTCATTTTCAGCTTTTTGCTTAATTTCGTTCATAATTAATTCGATTTTATTGTCGTGATATTCTAAAAAAAAATTGTTTTCTGATTTAAGCGAAGGAGTTTCCATAATATTTTTAATTGAAATTTATGCAATGCTATTTTTTTTTTTTTGAGAGTCCTAACCATTACTGGTTAAACTCGCTCCACTGGCTTGTCGCATTGGACAATAAGCCAGGAAGTCTCTTGGCTATAGAAATGTAGGTGAGTCACCGGCATCACCTGGATTGTTGGACAGGTTTACTCTTCCGAGGAATCGAATCTCAGTATCGGTGCTCCGAATTTACAACAAGCCACTGAGCCATTCTATCCCCAAAATGCTATTCATTTGCTGAGGATCCTTTTCCCTTTGAATCCCTTTTGACTGTAAGTCATCTTTTAATGAGTAAAGAATGCTTAATTAAAAGCCAATAGTTAACTTTATATTATAATAGTTGATAATTCTACAATAATCATGATTTTATATGAACTCAGTGGTAGGAAATAATGAAAGATCAGTAGAAACTGAATAAATTTCAAGACCAAGAATCTTCGAACAGTTTTTGAGTTCTGATTTCATTTGCTCTGATTTTTCATTTTGTATAAGATTATAACTGAGGAACTGCTGGAATTGCATTGATATATTCAAAAGATCGATCTGAAAAATTTGATCAGTATATCTTGCCTAATGATTCTGCCAGTATAGGTACAATGACCTTTCTCCTTCTTCTTAGAGCATTTCTTGTTTAACTGCTCCGTTATTAGATCCTTTAGCTAACAAGTCACTTTGGAATAGAAATACGAATGGATCTCCATTTTATTCGAATAATGAAAGATCTTACTTGTAGATTGGATATTTTTGTATTAATTTGCTTATTTTCACTTGTCAACGAATTAAGTTTGATAAGCTGCTCAGTTAATGCGGAGAAAATTTTCGTGTGGGATCGCTTAACTGCATCAGCAACTCCTATCCACTTTGCCATAGTTTTCTCAATTTCGACAATTTGATAGTTTGTTAAACGGAATAGTTCTGTCTAAAACTGCGAAAATTAGGTTGATCTGAACATTAATAAAATTTTTGCAAAATGTAATTACTTAAAACTATTTTGCAAAACTTAAAATATTCATCAAACTGTCGTTTAATTGGCTATTCAAATATTTTGTAGTATAATGCAATTTCAGAATATCTTCCTCCATCTCACTGAAGTGGTTCATTGCAGCATCAATCGAATGCATATTTTTATTTATCATCATCGTCTGCAAAATTATCGATATTGCAAATAAATAATTTAGCTAATTTACAAATATTTCGGCTCGAAAATTTTCGAAAAAATAGATCTTAACTACATTTTACCAATCAATAAGTAATTAGACTACTAATATTCCTATTTCTTCCTCTAACACTCATCTTTGGTTTGGTTGTCTTCAATGGCTATCATATAATTACTTGTAGATAGAAATGAGCAGCAGCCAGACGTCATTAATAGATTCATTGACACGTCTCTTCAAGAGACCGAGATCAATATGATTATTATAAATCTTTAATTGTGCCAAAAGGGTACCAGTTCAGCGATGTCATTGCTCATAGCATGTATCAAGCCGGTTCGTAAACCTTCTCGCTTCAATTTTTCATTTTCATCTCCATTTGGGAAATCATCATCTTAATCAATTTTTTTTAAACCTTAATCTTGATCAATTCAAAAATTTTTCAAAATATGATATTAAATTTTTAAATTGCTCATTAATTTCCTTTTTTTCTGGTAGTTTTTGAAGAGAAATCCATTTACAAATTATACATATCGTCTTAAAACAAAAAAATTGGAAAATTTTTGTATTTTTATCTGACAACGGGAATTAATGTTTGAAGAGACGAAAAGGCCAGCTTTTTATCAGATTTTTTAGTCGGCAAAAAGATTTTTATATGGTTGGAAGTGAAAAAAATGCGTGGCGCTGGTAGTCTATGTTTACCTCTAAACTAACTTGAAGGAAAATTTTCTTGAAGGATCAGTGTAGTTGCCAATGATGAAGAAAAGATACGGATCAATGTGGGCGAATTTTAAATGAATGATCCGAATTTAAATCTTCAATCATTCAGAAAATTATGCATAATTTCATGGCCACTATCGAATTTCTGTGTTATTTTAGTTTTAATTTAACTTGACCGTATTTCAGCAATTTAATATGGCCCCTGAGAAATACCTATAATATAAATATAATCGATGTCACCACCATGACCACTTCCTTCTTGAACATTGTATAACGTGCTCTGCCTCTGATTTGCTCGTAAACGCATCAACTTCATTAACTGTTTCTGTAGGAATAAATCCTTAGTTTTTTCTGGCAAGATTTGATTCGGAATTAAAAGTGGAGCGCAAAAGCCCTTTAAATCTCCATTAGATCCATAGATCCGCAAGAAATGATGCAACGATTTATCTGTTCAAGTTTTATGAATTTTATCAATTTTGAAATTTTTTTGAAAAAATTTTTTTTACCTCAATTCGTGTGAATCGAAAATTATTCCACTGTAGCATATCACTGATTTTTTTAAATTCATATTTGATATCTGAAGGGTTTTCTTCCTCCAGTGAATCCATTCTAATTGATTTTATATCCTAAAATGGATTATTTGCAAGATTCTTAAAATCTCTTTTCACTGCTTTTACTTTATTAAATGCATTGCAAGATTTCTTCCGCTCAAAATCTTCCCTTAAATTCATTGAAGAAGATATTGATATAATAGGGGATTTTGCTTATAATTGCGGATCATGCGATTTAATGTTTTTTGGATTTTTCCAAAGGCTTAGAAACCATAAAATTAATAGTTGCAAATGTGTAATTCAAAACATAGAAGGAAAAAATCTTGTAATGCATTATAGAAAAGTAAAAAAATTCATTACACAATTTAACATATGGTGCTTTTTATGGGTGCTTTTCAGTCACATATCAGGGAGGGAATTTTTTATTTGTTACTTATTTCCTTTTTCTTCTGGCTCTATATCCTTCATATCTTTTATCACTTAACTTTTCTATCATTCTTGTAATACCCTAGATTATGGCATTTCAAAAATAATCGGGACATTGTTGTTAATGTATTGACCTAAAGGTACCTATTTTTTATCTACTTAGCAGAAAAATTTTTTAAAAGTAAATGCTTTCCTTGCTATCTTCATCTATTTTATTTTGAAGTATGAATTCTTTTGAATAATCTTCCTCTTCCTCATCAATGAACGCTCTGAAATAATTTCGTATCTTTTGTAAAAATCTTAGTTCATATATTATTTATGTAATTCATGAAATCTAAAAAATAACAAAAAAACCTGTTACTATGAATAGGATTTCCATTCAGCGTGTCACTTTTGCAATAATAATTTTGTAATTTCGCTACTTTCTGTTCTAAGATATCAATCCTTGCAAGCAAATGATTTAAAATAGACGCATTTCCTGCTTCTTCGTCATTACCTTTTCCAGGCACTGTCGCAAACAGCAAAAACAAAAGTAGCATTTAATTGTTTAAAATTTTGAATTTAATAAGAAATTCTCGAGAAAACGGTGAAAATTTCGAATAAAGTTACGATTTATATCGCGTGCAGACTGAAAAAAGTATAAATTAATAATAGTCGTATTAGAAAGATTTAGAATAAAATAATTATTAATAGATCGACCGATAGATGATCGAAGAAGATGGATTAGTGCAATCTGGATGCACCGATGCCAATAAAAACTCTTCTAGATCTTATCAAATAAATTATTCATCGATTATCTAAACTCACTGAAAAAGAAGCAATAACGAAATGAATTTTTTGAGCAACTTTATACATTTTTACACTTAGATGATTTCAACGAATTAAACTGCTCTTAAAACTCACTATGATTCTTATTTATGATGGAACTAGAGAAAAGGGAAATTAAGATGAAGAAACGATTTCACTGACCAAAAACTAAGTTTTTTTTTGCTCGAGATTTTCCATTCGGAAGCTCGAGGTATAACCAAAACTGTGTCCATCAATCAACTGAAGATAGATCAGTAATGAATTCTTTCCTTTCCTAATATTCTTCGTCTGCATTCAGATCAAAAGTCAATTAATTAGCGAAGATGTCGAATTCATGTCGAATTTTCGCTTTTCTGCCAAATTAATTCTACAGCATTACATTACATTATTAGTGTCAGTTTACCGACCACACATAAATCAGTTGAATAGTCTGAAATATATTCATAATTCACGAAATGATAATCATAGGTGCAAAAAATGCTTAGTATAAATGTAATTTCATTTGGTGATTTATATAAATGCCTCAGATTCTTTCATCATAAAGCAGTAGTATAAGAGAAAAATAAACGCTTTTACTTCCAATTAGGCTCACTTCGCTGGCTGTTAGTACGATTAGAAAATTTTATCAGGAAAACTATATTCAGTTATAAAAGTAAGGGTGCGATTCATTTCCTTGAAGCTTAAATAAAGTTTTTCTAGTTTTGCACATTTATGGCGATTATGATGGTTGGGAGGTATATTTCTTTGTATACGATTGAATGTAGGTTCGATTTCTCTTCAATGGCACGATTAAGTGAAATCATAGTGGAGTTGGGGATCCACTTATGCCTCTACTCCAGAGCTGCTCTCTGTCAAATATTTTCTTTCATTCTAATAGCCAACTCATATCGAAATCAGAAATTATGAGTAGAAATCGTTGTTAGAAGCAAAATATTCGAAACAAAATGTGCATCTTGAAACACGAGTTCTTCTGTATGCTATTGCATGTTTTCTTGCATCTCTATTATTTTATATTCATTTTCGATAGGGCGAGTATTTTCAGCTTATTTTCAGCTTTAGTTCTTGTTTTGTTTTTTAGAAGATATGCAATAACATATAAATTTACCACATTTTAAAAATTCAGAACTTTATATTTTCGAGCAAATTTTTAGATGAGATGAATTTCTTGCTTATTCCATAATCTTGTGGAATACTAATTTCATCTATATTTTAATTTATTTATATTTACAGACTATGATTCGTATTTGGGATTGTTTTTTGTTGGAAGGACCAAAAGTATTATTTCGTTTCGCTGTTGCATTACTGTCGATTCATGAAAACGAGGTTTTACAAAGGATGGATACGATATCTGTAATGAAAATTCTTAAGGCATCTGTGCGCTTAACTTATGATTATAACGGTTTATTTAAAGTAAGTAATCGTGTGATGTTGATGATTGATTGAAATCATTTGTCCTTCTACTAATCTCTGAATTTTATCAACTAAAATTTTTTATTAAAATTTTACCCTTACTTTTATTATCACAGAAATACTCCTTTTGAGGACAAAAAAAATTAAGACTTTTTTGTTTTTGGAAAAGTAATTTACTGGAAGTTATCGATGGAAAACTATCGAGGTATAGAAGCAATAATTAGCAAAATGTGTTTATTTATTCAGCTTGCATTTGACAAAACAAACCAATTCCCCTCACGGCGCCAAATTGAACAAAAGCAAAAAGGATATTTAGTGATACTTCAAGATCGATTATCTAGAAGACGTCAACTTAGGAGAATTCTAAGTTCGGTATGTTTTTTTGATGAAAAACTGTAAAAAGATATTTTTTGAGAGATCTTTTATTTTTCTAAAATCAACGAAAAAAATTCTATTTTTTCCAGAAATCATTTTTTTCAGACATCTCCTGTTAATCAAAATATTTCAACTATGGAATTAATCGCTTTTAGCGGAGAAGAAGGTCTTGGATACATTTGCTCTGGAAGCCAAACAAGAGGAATCATATCGCAGTTGAAATTAGTCCAAGGCTCATGTACTTTGGAAAAACTTGCTATTGAAGTATGCGAAGCGATAACATGAGGCTTGGTTACATTTCCAGTGGTTCCCTCATTGAGATGTTTAAATATTTAAAAAATTTTAGTTCGATTGCCGAATAATATCGATGACTTTCGCCAATGAAAATAATGCATTCATCTCTCTACTCTCCGGTTATATTGTAGCATTGCAAATCAAAGGCACAGACTGGTTGGTCATTTTTGAGTTTTTCCTTATCAAAAGATATTGAGAAAATTCCTTACGATCGTCAGTGTAAATGTAAAATAAATATCACATATCATTTAACTCGCACTCTTATATGGCCAACGAATAAATGCAATGAATACCACTTAAACTGGCAAAAAAAAACTTTGTGAGAAGGAATTTCCAGAGATATCCGAGGAGATTTTAATGAATGAAGCGAAAGCAACTGCTCCTAATATATTTTGATCATCAAAACTTGTTGATCATAAATAATATACCAGATAAATGAAACAATGGTTTCGCTTCATTCACTGATCTTATTTCAGTTCAAAATTATTCAGACAGAAGTTAATCAATTTGAAATTTGAAATTTTAGCGAAATTTTATGGGAATTAAAACTGAGCGATGTAGCACTAAAGTTGATGCATCATGATGAACGTCTTTATGCTGCTCTCGCCAATGGGACTTTAACCGTTATAGAGGTAAGTATTAACAGAATTCACAACTTAACTTCTGGCCTGGTTTCAAACAACTATTAGGACAAGACAGGCATTTTTATTGAAAGAAAGAGAGATAACAACACCACTTCAACACCACTTTTAATGATAGAGTTACACCCTCAAGAGATAGGAATCGAATATTTGTCAGTTGAACCTTAGCATTCCATTCCATTCGACCATTCTGTCTCTAAGGATTGATAGAGATCTTTATTTTTCCACCATTTTTTTATATATTCATAAAGAAATTTCCAAAATTCGAATCGTTTAAATTGAATTTAAACTTAAATTAATAAATTTCACGATAGTCCATAAATTATTTGAAAAATTAAATCAGATTTGCTCGTTTTTATTGAATTATTTTAAATTTCATAACAGCATGTTATGCGATTATTTCATTTTTTTCGACCATGAAAAAATATCGAAAAATCGTTTTTGGTTGCTAAACTCATTTATAATCGACTTTTTAAATTAAAAAGTTAGGCTGCTAATGGCCCTTAAAAAAATTTGCTTTAGCCTTTTCTTTTGGTGAACGAGCCTGAAAATTAACTGTAGGCCTATAGGCGATGCTATGAGTGGTTTATTATATTTTTATCACATTCTAAAATATAAATGTAGTTGGTCCCACTGAAATATAAGCTTGCCTTATTCATATTCGTTTCACTACTTTAGTTCGCCTTTATAGAAGGTCCACGAATTGGTGCCGGTTGAATTGGAACTTTACCATTTGCCAATCGGAGCAGCTCCAATAACACATATGGTTGTAGTTGATGGCACAATGTGGCTTGCTGTAGCTTGCAAAGTCGTTATCCTTAGCATGTCGTGAGTTCTTAAACATTTATTCATTTTATATGAATATTTTGTCGGTTCAAACAATTTCAGAACTTTAGTTTAAAAAAATCTGGGTGCAATGAATTTATGATGATTGGCAAATCTCAAATGGTAGTGGTGGCAAAGGACCACTAAATATTTAATCGATTAAAAGAAACTTTTTTTTTACAATTTTTGGTCATTGCTGACCTATCGACAAGGTAACAAATTTTAATAGGGATAGACTCACTTGTCGATAGACTTACAGATGGCATGTAAGTGGATGGAGATATGTGGACTAGGAGATTAGTGGAAAAGGGCGTTTTTTCTCGGATTTTCAGAGGTTTCATGAGTATCCGAGCATCGGCGGCTGAAATGCAATGTATAAAGAGGTCAAAGAAAAATATAGAGCTCTTTTTTGTAGAATCTCTTTGAGGAAAATAAATTTTTTTAGGACCTTAACGACTTTAAGAAGAATATATGTAGCGTCACCGGCAAGTGGTGGAGGAGTTCCTTTATTCGAAAAAATTAGATGTATGAGCTGCTCTCCGTATGGCGTATGGATTGTTACGGCACACTCAACTTTAATTCAGTTATGGAAAGATTCGGATTGCTTATTATTATTCGATATTGCTTTTGATCACTCGCATAAGTATGTTTTTTTCGAAAGTTTTCATCATGAAATCCATCGAAATTAAGGCATTATTTTCTAGGAAACCAAGTTTGTCGGACAATGGTAGCAAAAATAGTTCCACTGAAATTTCAACGATTCTATTCGTTCATAAACAAATTTGGGTCGGTACAAGTGATGGTTATTTAATTATTTATCGCATACGCGATGCGGAAACGATGCGAGAAATAACCAATGAATGCATCTTACAAAATCAAAAGTGATTTATTTTCCATTTAAACTTCTTTAGAGCTTGAAGCGTTGTAGAAGATTTGGCAGTTGTAAATAAAATAAGATGTCGCTTAAATTCTTTTTTGGTATCTTTTAAATTTTAGGTACCCCGTCGGGCGACGTCTCTCACCCAGTTATGGTGCGAGTTCCGCAACACATCAGACTCCATCTTATTATATTCCAACTGAATCGGAAATGCAACCCGATGAATCGGTTAATGAAAAATCGTTTGGATCAAACAATCGACGTGCACGAAAAATCTCTCTCTTTATGGATCAGAGCACAAAAAAATACAGCGGTATTTTTCCTTAGCTCTGTGAGACAATGAAAAGAGTTTTTTAGCTTTATTTTATGATAAACATTATAGTCTTTTTTCGTATCCCACAAAAAAATTTTTTTCACTTAAAGTGATCCGAAACTGCGAATCAAAATTGGACGATTCCGCTGAAAGCAAAAGAATACTAAAAGCATTTAGTAGTGTTGCTCCATCAGAAAGTTTTCATCAAAAGAAGTACCACATTTTGATTTTATTTTGATTTTATCTGAATAGCAGAATTTCTAAAAATATCAACAAAATAATTTTTCAATATCACCATGTTATCACTTATTGTTCACAGATCAGCCCGACGTTTCACTCTCCCTTCACAGTATTCAGATGTCGATTCAGCAGTATCGATGGTTTCAGAAGCAGCCAATGAAAACTGTATATTTCTGAGTTCGTCTACAGTTTATTTCTCAATAATATTTATGTGGCCATCCTATTTTTTAATCTACGAAATAACTTTATTTTTTTCACTTCCGACGATAAATTTTGATAAGGTAATTAAAAGAGCTTATTTCAGATCAGCAATCATCGCTATTTTGCGCAGCATTTGACGTTGAAGCGAAGGAAATGCGATTATGTGCACCTATGAAAAAGATAACTCCACCGTCAAAAAATGATTTGAGTACGTTTAATTCGACGCAGTCCTCTGTCGTTTCAATGGAATATGACGATCTCTTCGAAATGTACTCCGATGGTGAAAGTATCAATTGTCCACTGTGTTATGCATCGTCAAAAAAATTTTGTAAGATCTAGGAAAAGAATAGATATTAGTATAATCAATGTGAAATTAAGAAATAATTGAGATCGCTCCACATTATTGATGTGGTAAACAATTGCAAAGAATTGTTCCGCACCTCGATCCGGAAAAATCGCTCATTACCATATAAAAATAAAAAGCACATTTTAAGACTCAATTTTTATTTGTTTTCGTATAATTTTTAGGCGTGTTGCCATCGACATCTGGAATTCAACATAATGGTACTCAAGGCTTACAATTTTCATCAAGTAAGAGAACACTTAATAATATGAGGTATAGTATGTATATAGTAATATGAGGTACTAAAAAGTTTAGAATACATTCAATTTTATAAGGAAGTAGAACGTTTCTATAGGGTCGGATGCCGACACTGTGTAGCACGCCTTCTTGCTCTATTAGGAACAACTCAATATTAGTGAAAAGTCCTATACCAATGTTCATCTCTGGTGATCTGTGGTCCGTGTTCTTTAATATCTCCTATAATTTCGGGCTGTTATATTATTATTGTATAATCGTAGTATTTTGTTACCTGTCGTTCGTTACGTCTAAAGCCTTATGTTCGTCCTCGATATAGCAGTTTCTTTCGGGTGATGTTGAAATAGACCTGCACCTCTACTCCATTAAGAGGCAAGGATGATCCAAGTGAAAGAGTTACCAGCTTGACAATTGATAACAAGTAGAACATCGGAATTTGTGAGGAATTTTGCTGTGTAGCATTGTTCAGTAATTTAGATGGATGCAACAAACGATCTTTATCAGAAAGAAATATTAATGGAATATCGTCAAGTGGCTCAAATTGCTCAAAACAAGCCGCAGAATCTTGGCAGTCATTTCCTGAAACAAAAGTAAAGCTGCGACGGAAAGACTTAGATTTTGATGAAATAATAACTCAGAGGGAAATGTCCTTTCAAGGTGAATATTTCACTTTAAAAATTTGATGAAATGGAAATAAAAGGCAAATTCGTTTTTTTCAATTTATTGAATATCAAGTTTCAGATGTAAAAGTTCAATGTTCAGGTGATTTCAATTCAGATGGTTCGAACGTTGACGGACTTAATAGCCTTCGGTTAACTTATTTTTTTACGCCAATTTAGAGATTCGAAATTGCAGCACTGGATCTAAGCTGCGATTTTAACATTTATCAGCAAAATTATCATATTAGATAAGTTTAATAAGAATTGAAAAGGGAAATAAAGTCTGTGGCAGGAAATATCAAATTCAAAATCGATCGTTGAGAAGTATGATGAAAGTTAATATAACGGGGCATTAAGCAAAGCAGATATAAGCATAGTGGGATTTGTTATATTTGTTATAAGATATGGTTGATGTTACGAAGAGTGGGATGTGGCGGCGTTATAGATGGGAAATTCTAGAGAACTAAAAAGGAGTTTTCAATTCTTATTAAACACAACAGAGTTAGACTATATAACGAGTAGAAAATCGTATTACAATCCGCAGTTTTTTGTGCAGTAGCTTCGGCTTACTTACTAATAGCAACAGATTATTATAGCTTTAACGGATTGTTATTTAAATAAATTAAGCCAACTGTTAAAATCATTCCTTTTTTATTTCAGCATGCGAATGACACTAATATTGGATATGAAGATGAAAATTTCCGATAAGCCAGTTAAATGTGCTCAGCCAACCAAGTAAAGTTTTCATATTATAAACGAATAAATACTAAAAAATTTGCAACGAGTAAGTCTGGTAGGTTAAAAAAAAGATTATTTTGAACAGCCTTGGATGAACTTTGCGTTGAACTTTCCCTAATTTCATTTATTAAATCCATGCAAAGATATGCAATAATTTTTTTATAATTTCTATGCCGAAATATTATATCTCGTTGATTTAATTTCGTATACATAAATATTTGAGGGAAAAATTGTTCTTTTTCTTCAAACGGCTCTCACCATTGCTGGTTAGGCCGCTTCCGCTGGCTTTAAAGGTTTAAAGATAGGACGTCTCCAGAATGCCTGCTCCGACGCCATTGCCAGTACTAATAGAAACTATTTCTTTTTCCATCGTTCATAGATACACAAAAAATCGCTAATTTCCGTTCTACAGTTACTATGTTTTTAATTTATGAAGTGTCGTTTGACAAAAAAGATTTGGGAAACTGTCTGTCAGTTCAGGCGTCATAGTCCGACTTTTATCCTTTAACTGTAGTAAACATAGTGGTCATCAAAATCACGCACGGGTGATACTGAAGATTCTTCTTTAAATCTATCCAAAACTGATAGTGGTTTAGTAGTGAACAATTGAATCAGCTGAAAAGCAACATAATTGATTTATATCATTTTACTTATCATGAGACTAATATTTTAAAGAATTATTTAAAAGCAATATTAAGCCGGATAAAACCATTTAAAGGAAGTGAACTTCTTGAATGCAGGTTTCACTCGCTAATTATATGGCGTGATTACTTGTTTCTTCCAAAAATTGATTTACATCATTTTTTATTATTTTATTATTTTTATTATTTTTCATGAGATTATTTTATTTTTCGATCACATCAATTATCAATAATATTATCAATAATTTTGTTATAAAAATCAACTTGAGAAGGCTTACATACATACATACATTGTTTCATAGATTCGTGTCGCGCATTAACTGTACGGTTAGAAAACAGTAACCTTCTCTCGTAAGAGTTTTGAAAAAACTATTATTTACTGAAAAGATTTAGAATCGCGAATGAAACAATTGTTATAACATGTGCTGGTGACTATGGTGACACAGAATCAGTACTTAAGTGGAGGATTGACGAAAAAGTAACTTCTTTTTTTCGTAATTCTCATAATAGTTTGAATTAATCAATTCTTCTTTGATTTAAAATTTGATTCAGAATAAGATTTGTTTCAGAATTCGACAGGTGATGTGTTGTGGATTAATGACCCGGTGGTTGATTTAAATCAGTGCCGTAAACTTACTCGATATCACGCTTTACGAAACAGTCAGTCCGTATAAGAAGAATTAATCAGTTGTTCGAGTCTTGTTTCATTCATTAAATCTGAACATTCATTTCTATTCACTTGACACTGTGATAAATAGCTAGTTGTTTAATAATTATTTATTTATTTTATGTAAATTATAATTCAATTATTGTTTTGGGTTGATTTTTCATTAATTTCCTTTTTCTTTTGCTAGCACCATCTCTGCTTTGGATGGCTCCAATCTATAGTGCGGTAAAACGCTTTAGCCAAACGCCAAACGAAGTCTTATCTTAAGGATATAGGAGATGGAATACTTTTGCTCTTTGATTTATTTTTATCATATCAAAAAAGATAAAAACAATATCTGAAAGGGAAAAAAACTTTTATAGCTTATTTTCTCAATTGTTATGAAGATGAAAGTTTATAATTTTAGCTCGAATTTTGCAGTCTACTCGTACTTGTTCAAGAAATTAAGCGCAAAGGAAAAATTATTCATTCATTCTATGGATGGGAAAAGATGCTCTTTAAACGAGTGCTCGATTCCCTAAAAAATATTTTTTTGATTCCAAAAAATTTTTGATTCTAAAAATAAATATTTGCAAGTGACAATGACATTTTTTCGTCAATTTTTGTACAAAATAGCACTTTGTACATTTATATTCTTCTATTTGATCTCTGATAAAACAACGACGTTAGATTATACAAAAAAATTTTTGTAGATCGAATTCTTTTTTTTCCTTTGTATTTGTTTATTTGTTTATTTCTACGCTTTTTATAAAATGAAATTTTACATTTAATAAAATTTAAAGCTTTTTATTTTCACATTCTTCTGGTATCTCACCAGTACATAAAATTGCTGCATTGTCGTTACACTCTGCTAAACATTCTTGGTAGTATTAATTTTTATTCTCAAATCGAATCACTTTTAATTCATATATAAGAAAATAAATGCTTGAAATGCTCGTTTTTTCCATTGCATATGTTCAGTGGAAAATAAATGGATAAAGCGCTTTGTCCAGAGGTGAAACAAAAAAAAGTGCTAACGATAACCGACCGATAATATTGAACAAATGAGAATAACAACGATTTTTCAACGAATTATTTTTTATACTATGATTTTCCAAACATCCATTCAAAGTACTTTTAGAAGAATAAATCAAAAGGTTCCGAAGAAATCCATGCGGTTCCTTAGGATTAAAAGAGAGTCCAAGAGGTTATCCTTTACCCTTTCATTTTTGAGATTTAGATTGGTTGGCCCCAACTTCCACAAAAAAATTCAACCCAATCACTCTAAGAAAAATAAAATATTGAGCTGCAAAATTTTAAAATTAATCTTATACAGTTTTTATATAAACGATATATTATTCAAATGTTATTTTGATGTTTGGTGTTGTTTTTCCTCCTTAAAGTGGGAATATTTTAGCTGTGGCGACATTTTTTGCCGACACTATTGGTAATGTCGAGCAATTGTGCAAATCAAAAGTCCCTTCGTCAGCTCTTTTCCGAATTGTTTTATTAATTTTAATTTATAAAATATTTTTAATTTTGACCGGAATTGTCCATTGCTCGAGTGGTTTCATCAGACCGCTTGTGCACTTGTCATGCGAAGGTAATTCTGTGACGGAAGGGCCGTCACTTCGGCCGCCAAAGAAGCCGTTCAAGTTAGAAATGGTACTCACTATTAGTTAGAGAAAGAGAGGGCGTCAAGGTGTGAAGGCGGGCTAAATGGCAAAAAACTGGCAGCAGCTAAGGTGCACTTCTTTTGGGGATCGCTCATCGCTTCTGGTTAGGCACGCTCTGCTGGCTTATTTTAGCAACTTTTGCCAACTATGAGGAGTAAAAGTGTAGTGTAGATGTGTCAGCAGAATCACTCGGATTTTTGAAAGATAGGTTCATTTTTGCCGGAATAGAACCCTCAACGTGGCTCTCCCCAAAAAAGAGCAATAATCCATTGAGTCATTCCACCTCTTAAGCCGTATTTTAGTCTCAAAAAATAAAAATTTTAAAAATCTTAGAATTTTTTAAAATTTTTTTCTTTTAATATAATATTCTTTTAATGTTTAGTATCATTAAAATATGGTTGAAACTTAGAATTGCTTTAATTTTACGGCGTTTTTCTTTTATGGTCCGGTTTGAGCTGATTTAATGAGGAGAAAATTCCATATCCACATGAGATGATAGTGAGATGAAAGGTAGACCAGGGAAAGATGTGAACTAAGGTGATGACTACGTGAGAAAGGAAGATTAGGTTAAGAAATATTTTGACATTTGCAAAGGCGATGCGAGGTAGGTGAAGTAAATATGAAATTAACATAGCAGTGGAGATAAAAGAGAATGAGAAGGGAATGAAAAATGGGCCGCACGTTTATTGTTTCAAGAAAAATGGTTAT
This sequence comes from Dracunculus medinensis, assembly GCA_900625125.1. Taxonomy (NCBI): domain Eukaryota; kingdom Metazoa; phylum Nematoda; class Chromadorea; order Rhabditida; family Dracunculidae; genus Dracunculus; species Dracunculus medinensis. The sequence goes on along the minus strand of UYYG01000007.1, from coordinate 450,864 downwards.
CCCAGCAGCACTCATATTTTCTGGTTTATTCAGCTACAGGCATTACACGGGTTAAATCCTTTTACTGGAAATTCAGTAAAAAAATCAATTTTTGCTTTTATTGGTTTTTAAAAATTTTCTTTTTTTTCAGATATTCTTTGTTTCTCTTATTCAATGTATTCAATTATTCATGAGACTGATGATTCGACAACAGTAAATTTTAGTGAAGCTGGAAAATTTTTTCCAGAAAACGGTCCCCAGTTGCTTACAATTGGTGGCAAATATTTACGTATTCATCGAATTAATCCGTATGGTTTAATACCAGAAAATGATCAACAGTGGAAGCAAACTGCACGATTAGAATGTTTGTTATTTGTTCGACTGTTGGCACCAGTTCGATCACTTGCAATTGCTAGAATTCCACGTTTGTTTTTTTTTAGCTAAATTAATATTCAATTGAATGTAGAGATAAATATGTAAAAAAGGCAATGGTTTAAATACTCATTCTCGTAAACTTGTTCTTGGTTTTGCTTGATTTTTATTGTTTGTTGGTATATTTTTATTGTTCGTTTGTTTATTATTTAAATTGCTAGTCTTTAAAAATTTATCATTCTTGCAGATATGTGCTTTTTATAAAATATCGAGCATACCAGTTTACCAAAATTATAATAATTTTCACAGTACCATTTTTGATCATTTTTCGAATTCCATAGTAAACTTTTGGAAAATTTGCACTTAGTTCCATCACTGAAGATTCCTAAAGTTTAAAGTGAAATAAGAAATGAAATTGGGATAATGTTCGTGAAAAACGAAATCAAAAATCAAAAAAAAATTTCATTTTGGCTTAGTATTTTGTATATGTTATATATTCTATATTGCCTACTTATTTCATTATCGAAATTGTCCTAGAATTTTTATCATTTAATTTTATTATGAATTTTTTGTCGATTAATTTTTTCTTAAGTAATTATTTTTGCTTAAGTTCCATTGCTCTTTTAGTACGCAAATCTATATGACAATGATTCTTTTTTTTTCAGTAATTTTTAGTGATTTCATTTTATTCAAATATTTCATTTATTATTACTATAATGGAACAAAATAGTTTTTTGGCCAAAGAATAACTAACTTACTGTTCTAGAATAACTATTTTTTTTAGAAAACCCTGATTTTGATAGCTTATTGCTTGCTTTTGATGATGCGAAATTGTCAATCGTTTGTATTAACGCAGCTGAAAGAACTTTACGAACAGTTTCTTTGCATTCTTTCGAGGATGAACTTTTACGGGATGGTTACGTTACAGATTTGCCAAGTCCAGTAATTCGTGTTGATCCTAGTCAACGTTGTTGTGCAATGCTTGTATTTGGAAGGTTTGTGGTTTGGAAGGTTTTTTTCATGGTTATAAATTTTTGTTTTTTTATTGTTTGAATGAAATGATCATTTCAGTTGTCCACATTTTCTTAATTTTAATTTTTTTTATTCGATTATCCATGGATTTTATTTTAATAATATTTAGACATATTGCAATTGTGCCGTTTGATGATTCTTCATCTCATCTACATAGTTACACTATTCCATTGTCATCAGTAGATTCTCGATTGGTAAATATTATTGATATGGTGTTTCTGGATGGGTATTATGAACCGACTCTATTATTTCTTTATGAACCAGCGCAAACAACTGCTGGACGGCAAGGATTCGATTTTTTTAATTTTAAAATGGATTATATAAAAAATGAGAATTTTTATAAGTATAAAAGAAATTTTAAAGGAATTATCTTAAAGTTTTTATAAATATCGGTTTTAGAGCCTGTTTACGTTATGATACTATGTGTATTATTGGTGTTTCTTTGAACGTTAATGAACAAGTGCAGGCAGCTGTTTGGCAACTCACTAGTATGCCAATGGACTGCAGTTGGGTAACCTTTTGTTGTTTTATTCTCTTTAGCTTTTCTCATTTTTGAATTTTTAACCAAATTGTTTCATGTAATTATGTAATTAAATTTGAATTTAATTGAAATATTGAAAATCGTTTTAAAAATATTTATCGATTTATAGATGCTACCCGTGCCCAGGCCTATAGGAGGAATAATGGTGTTTGCCACTAATTCATTAATTTATCTGAATCAGTCTGTTCCTCCTTGTGGTAATTTCGCTTTCATTTCTTTTAAAATTTGTCTTTTATTCAAGAAATTCTTAAATTTCAATTTGATTTTTTATTCTAGTATCATTTTTCATTTTTTTTATTTATTAATTTATAATTTCATATATAATTCATGGTATGTGGTTTTTCGTCGAAAGCCGAAAATATTTAATAGTTATTTACGAAGAAAATAAATAGTTAATTTATAAAATTGCTTGGCGTGCTTTTAATTAAAGTTTCGAGAATTTTGCAGAATTTCTAATTCAGTTAGTGTTTAAGGAATCGTGGTGAATAGTTGTACGGATGGTTTTACAAAATTTCCGTTAAGAGATATGAAAAGCATGGCAGTATCTCTTGAAGGCTCTGTTGCATGTTGTATTGATGTAAACAAGGTTAGTTTTTATCGTTTTGTTGCTTGGACTAAGATTTTTTTTTTTAAATGATTTTCTTGGTGCAGTTTTAGATTATATTATCTATACGAGATGGTAAAATGTTCTTACTGACGTTGAATATCGATGAAACGAATTCTGTGAAATCACTTGATTTACAGGAACAATTTGGTTATTCTTCATAAATAAATTGGATTCGTTCTATTAATTTCTATATTTAAATGGCCATTCATTATTTTGGCCATTTACTAATTAAAATATACTGGAATTCGATTTCTTTTTAAGTTAAGATTATCTGGAAACAGTTGGTAAGAATTTGCGATAAAGACAATATTAACATAGTCTCTTGTCTTGTCATCATTTCAGAAACGTCTATTCCATATACAATATCCTTTCTTGCTCCTGGATATTTGTTTGTTGGATCAAGACTTGGTGATTCTATGCTCATACAATATACATATAAAAAAGCTACTGGCCTTGACGAATCTCTTTATAAGAAAAGCAAAGTTGAAACCTTATCAGAGAAAGTCGAAGAAGATGAAGATATCGAACTTTATGGAAAAGCCCTACTTCCCGTAAGATTATTTTTCTGTCATGATTGTGAGCATATTATCGAAGTCGATTTTTGAATTTTTCACTCTAAATAATTTAAATACCATAAATTATTGTTAAAAGCGAAAATGAATCTATTTTTAAAAAATTTTGTTCAGATTTTTTTTCACCAATGATTTTCATGAAAAATTTTTAAAGTTTTCGAAATTGGAAGAGCAAGGTACAGAAAAATTAGAATTTCGCGTTATCGATCGTCTTCCTAATGTAGGCCCTTGTAAAAAAATGACAGCAGGTTGTCCTCATGGAATAAATTCATATTTTCAACAGATTTCACGTCGTGATCCTCTGTTTGATCTGGTAATAATTTTTAATGCTTGATTATTATTGTATTTATAATATTATTACTTATAATATTTAGAGCAAAAGCAAAACTGCCTTCGAACCGGGATATATCTTCTTATACTAGCTTAGAGTCTGTAATGTTCCTTTAAAATTTGTTTAAAGCTCTATTGCACTTCTCTAATTATGCTTCAGAAAATAAAAAATATCAGACGAAAATTCTTAAAATATTGTAATGGAATAAAACTTTAATTCATAACCAAATATAACTGAACCAAGATTTGCAATTGTAATTCGCGACCTCTTGTTTTTTTTCCCAGAATGACATGCTTTAATTAACACATCAAGTTATATATTTATTGTTCGAATGGCTGTTATCGAACTCAAGGGAAAAGTTGAAAGTCTTATTACATGGCACAAAATTTCGCTGTTTGGTTTCGCTAACTGAGAATCAACGTAGTCAAAAAGCGGGAGGTCAAGATTGTTTTTGTTTTGTTGAAGTCCTCAAATTTATTTATTTTTTCTTTTATTCGGCAATTTATTTTTGTTTTTTTTTAGATATGTGCTTGTGGACATAGTAAAGATGCGAGCATTTGCATATTTCAGCGAAGTATAAGGCCTGATATCATTACTAGTAGCGGGTATCATTAAAATATGTGATGATTTTCAATTAAATCTTTTTGAAAATTTTTATCAGTTGAGAAACGAAATGAAAAAAAAAACATTTTCAGCATTGAAGGCGTTTTTAAATATTGGGCGGTCGGTCGAAGGGAAGATGATACTCACAAATATATCATTGCTTCGAAAGAAGTTTTTTTATTTCTTGGATAAATTTTAAGCGAAATTTTTCATTTAATTGAAAAATTTAGTTTAAAAAATTAATTTAAAAAAAATTTGGAAATTAAATTTTATACACTCAAATTTTATTTCTTCAAAAGAGTTGTTCGACTAATATTATGGTCTTAAAAGTGCTTAAAACTAAGTGCATATTTAATTTAATATTATTATTTATATTATTTAATTCAAAATACATAAATTCATTTGATCCATTTGAGATATGTTATTTTTTTGCTTATATATTTAACTTTCAGTATGGCTCGTTAATATTGGAAACAGATAACGATTTAGTGGAATTGGAAACACCAATCTTCATAACTTCTGAATCTACAGTAGCTGCTGGTGAACTTGCAGATGGTGGTATAAGTGTACAGGTATAAGAAAAATCTATAATTTTTTATTTAATTCGTTTAAGGAAATTTTCTTTGAAGAAAATTAGAATTAAAATTAGAACCATTTTGGACAACATTTGCAGGTCACAACTTCGAGTGTTGTTATAGTTGCTGATGATCAGCAGTTACAGTTCATACCGTTGCAGCTTACTTTTCCTGCTATAAGTGCATCAATAGTAGATCCATTTATTGCAATTTGTACGCAAAATGGAAAGTTATTGCTTTATGAACTTGTCAACCATCCTCATATTCATCTAAAGGTTTATCTAAGATCATACGTTGTTCATCGTTTTCTTTTTACATTTATTATAATTAAAGAACTTTTGCGTATTATAACCATTGCAATATTTTTTATTATCTACTTCTTTACTTCCTAAAGCAGTTTTTTTTGCAGTTTTGCAGTTTTTGCAGTCTGCTGAGAAAAGCCTTTGCTAAACTTTTCGTTCTTTTATATATTGTTTATATTTTTCAGGAAGTTGAAGTACCAAATACTTTAAGGCATAGCCATTCGCCCATTACTGCTCTTTCACTTTATCGTGATATGAGTGGCATTATTCGGTTTTGTTCCGTCACAAAATCTTCTCAACCGTCTATGGGTGTAAGCAGTCTGTCAAATGAAGATTTTGACGACATGGATGATTTTTTGTTATATGGCGATTCCATCAGAAAACGTAAATATAACTGATTTTTTATTAAAGGCTGATAATAAGAGATAGTTGTTTTAGCAAATTATAGTTTCCCTATGTTAACACTGAGTCTGATAAAAAAATTGCAGAGTGATATCCTAACGTATTTCTCATAACTTATATCCAATATAATGAAAATATGTTCAATTCTTTTATTTTTTTAGCAGAATTTTATTTTTTTTTTGCAAGTTATCGTTAATTGCAGAAAAGGAAACGAAAGTGAAACGACGTATTGTCGGTTTACGGCAAGAAGCGCCAGCTTTAGAAACTGACATAATCGATCCAAATACCATAGTGCCTTCACACTGGATCGTGGTATAATTTTTTCCCCATCTTTTTTTTTCTGGCGAAAAATCAGATACTTCTCATGATATAAGTAAGCAGATCCATGCGAACATATATTGAAAATAACTTGTATAGCAAATCTGCAAAAGTACAATTATTTTAAAATGAGAAAGTAAATTTTTTTGTTGGATTTGCTTGTATTTAAAAATAGAACAGATTTTTAAATTAGGTATCTGAAAAAATAGCGTGCATAATTGGAAAATAAATAACATTGGGCTAGAATTTTTTAGTAATAGACAGAAAAAACCTTTAAAAAATTTTTATTTTTTCAGAATTAGGGAAAAGTTTTGCTTTTGCTTGTTTTATGCTCATTTTATTATTTATATTTGTATTTCCATATTTAATTTCTATTTCTTCTACATTTAATTTTTACGCTCCAGCTTGCTAGAGAAAACGGTAATCTATATATATATTCTATTCCTGAGTTGCAACTAGTATATATGGTCAGAAAAATGTGCAATTTGCAAGATGTCGTTAGTGATGAATTATCGACTGGTGACGATAATCTGGATAATTCAGAACTTAATCTAAATGCAATTGGTGATTCTTTTGCTCCAAAATCGGAAGAGATCATTATGGAAGTGGTAGGTTTTGTTTTGTAGATCCATAGATTGTTGGAGTTCTATTAGGTCTTTTTCATTTTTCATAATCTCAATTATTTAATTTTAGATTCAGCATTCATCTTCTTTGATTTATTATCATTTATTATTATTCATTTATTATTTGTTACTTTTTAAATCATTTTCAGTTATTATTTGGAATGGGAATGAATCAGGCTCGTCCAATGTTATTACTGCTTGTTGATGATGTTGTTTCAGTTTATGAAATGTTTATACATGATAATGGTATTCAGGGTCATTTGGCCTTACGGTAACAATTTTTTTGGTTTATAAGTCGTGGTCATTACCGCGATATTTGATCGGCTGCATATCTTTTAATTTCAGCATATTCGGCATTTTTCTTATCGAATTGTATCGAATTGAATTGAGTTTTTAAAGTATTTTATTTTGCTAAAATTTTATCTTCTATTTGCAGTTTTATAATTTTAGAATGAATTCTAACTTTATTTTTTTAGATTTAAGCGATTAAGATTATCGTCGGTCATTCGCTCGAATCGTTTTCAAAGCGCTGAAGGTCGGACAAATCTAGAAGTCGGTAGGGACGCAGTTAGGCACAGAACGATTCTGCATCCTTTTGAACGAATTGGCAACATTGTTAGAAAATCCCAATGAAATTACAAAAATAAATTAATCTAATATTTAATATCTGAGCAGCAAATTTATAAGTGTCACTTTTTAGTTTTGTCTTTCCCTTTATTATATATTTACCAAATTGTTAAATTTTATTTTAGCTTAATGGTATTTTCATTTGCTCATCATATCCAGTTTTCTTTTTCGTCGATTCCGGAGTACCTCGTTTGCATCCGCTTAATCTAGATGGTGCTCTTTTATCATTCACTACCTTCAACAATATCGTTTGTCCCAATGGTTTCATATATTTGACCGAGAAAAGTCGAAAAATGCGCATTGCTAGATTGCCGGTATTGTTAAATGTTTTGTATTTTTTCAGCATCACTCAATTATTTTCTCATTATTTATATTTTGTAGAATGAACTGGAACTGGATGCCTCATATCCATTCCGAAGAATTCATGTCGGAAAAACTATTCATCAAATACTTTATTTAATGCTGCCAAACGTTTTTGTGTTATCAACTAGTGGACCGAAAATTGTAAAAAAATTGTGTTTATCTGTTAATGAAGAAAAGTCATTTGAAGAGTTTGAGCGATCAGATACCTTTATTTATCCAGTTGCTGATCAATATATGTTGCAGGTTTCTTTCAGTCCTTTTATTTTTCTCGCTGTTTCTTATGGATAATTATGCTTTTTTTTAAAGATGAAGCAGTTTAATTCAAATTATTTAATATAATAAGTGAAAATTTCAGTTATATTCACCAGAGGATTGGAAACCCATACCAAATGCTGAAATCAGATTAGATGAATTCGAAGTGGTAGCCGCATGCGAAGAAGTATTGCTGAAATCTGAAAGTACAGTTTCGGGTGTTCAGAATTATCTCGCTGTTGGAACATCATATAATTACGGTGAAGAAGTATTGGTTCGTGGGCGAATCATATTATCTGAAATAATCGAGGTATTTTAAATTCTTTTTTTCAAAAATTCAATAAAAATTTCTGGTAGATAAGTGTAAAATTTCCTCTTTAGGTAATGTTTGCTTTAGGTGGTTCCGGAACCAGGTCAGCCTACAACGAGGCATCGTATAAAGACGTTATATGATAAGGAGCAAAAAGGTCCAGTAACAAGTTTATGTTCTTGTAATGGATTTCTTCTCACAGGAATGGGTCAAAAAGTAATTTTCTTCGTTAACTTAATACAATAATGTCTTTATTTTCTTCACGTCGAATAAAATTATTTCATCTATCGTTTCAATTTTAAATGGTTTAGATTTTCATCTGGGCATTTCGTGATAATAATTTGCAAGGTATATCATTTTTGGATATGCATTTTTATGTTCATCATCTCGTAGGCATACGAAATCTGGCCCTAGCTTGTGATATTTATCAATCTTTAGCGTTAATACGTTATCAGGTATTTTTATAGAATATCTATATTTTATATTTTAGAGATATTTTATATTTTTATATTTTATAGAATATCTTTCTTATTTTTTGTAAGCGTTTATTTTCATTATTTTAGGAGGAATTCAAGGCATTATCCTTGGCTAGTCGTGATATGCGTAATGAAATTAAATTTCCAATGGTGTCACAGTTTCTCATCGATAACAAACAAATGGGTTTTGTTATGTCTGATGAATTTAGTAATATAACTGTATTTAATTATTTACCTGAAACACTTGAATCTTGTGGTGGGGAAAAACTCATTGTTAGAGCTGAAATAAATATCGGTACCAATGTGAACACAATGATCCGCGTTAAAGGTATTTCATTTATTAGTATATCTGGTGATTCCTCAGAGCCAGAATTTTTTGAAATTTTTTTGCAGCTTTATAACTTTTGCGCTCTAAGTCTGTGCTTTTATTTTTTCTATTTTCATTTTGAAAATATTTTACTTTATTTTTTTCAAGATCAGTAGTTTCAGGCCACGTATCAAGTGGCTTTATTGAAAGTGAACAATTTTCTCTTGAACGTCAAAGTATAATTTTTGCATCATTGGATGGAAGTTTTGGGTTTATTCGGCCATTAACTGAAAAAGTTATTTTTTTATCTCAGTATTTTCATATTGTACAAGGTACTGTTGGTTTCAAAAATTTCAAGCTTTTAAAATTTTTTATTAAATTTTAGGTATTTCGTCGCTTACATATGCTTCAGCAATTAATCTGCTCTACAGTAATACAAGCAGCCGGCTTGAATGCTAGAGGTTCTCGAGCCGCGCGCCCATTAAGGCCAAGTCATTATCTGGTTTGTTTTTAAATTGCATAGTTGTATTGTTATATTGTTTTTTTTTTAATTTTAATATCAATTTTTTATAATTTTTTATAATTTTAATATCAATTTTAATGATTTCTATTTTTTATCATATCTCATAATTCTTGCAATCACTTCAAACAAGGCATCAGTTTTTTTTTGTAAAATCTGTAATTTTTCTATGATAAGATATAATAATTTTCATAATAAGATATAATAATATAATAATAAGATATAATAATAGATCTGTTCTGCAATCTGTGAAAGCATTAATGATTATACATATATTTGAATTTTTTAAATTATATGTCTATGAAGGCAGGCAAATATTTATATTTGCAATCTAGAACTCTTTAGAAGTGGGAAAGAGTAGTAATAAATTCATCAATTAATTAACTATAAAGAATGTGATTTTTTCAGAACACTCGTAACATAGTGGATGGTGATGTTGTTATGCAATATATGCATCTTTCATTAACGGAGAAGAACGATCTAGCGAGAAAATTGGGAACAAGCCGTTATCATATAATGGATGATCTCACTGAAATTTATCGTGTAACTACTCATTACTGATACCTTCCTCATTAAGATTCAAATTCATTTGATTCCTAAATGCTTAATGCCCTTTTTCTTTCGAACGAATGAAGAGGTAATCCTTATTGCCTTTGTTCATTTATTAATGGAGAAATTATGCATTTGATTTTTTTTCAGTAGATTTTGTTGATTTCTTTAAAATGTTTTAAAGCATTGGCTGCATTCCATTTTTGCACAATTAGAATTTATAAATTGGAAATTATGGAGAAGTAAGATGGAACAGATAAGCGATTGCTTTTTATGTAAATATGTCTGACAAGTCGGTAGCAATAAATGAATCATACTCCTTGGTTTTTCAAATTTAAAATTTGTTAAAAATTTATTGAAAAAATAAAGCTGGTTTTGTTGCAATTTTATAGATTTTCATAGACTCGAAGGGAATCTATGAAAATTTGTTTCCTTTTCATCATTTTATTTCTTTCTTTCGTTAAAAATTATTAACGCTACCTTCATTATTTTCTTCCTAGGTTTTATTATTTTTCGATAGTTTGCAAGTTAGAAGGAATGGCCTCGTCCAAAAAGTCCACTTGTCGAACTATTAAAATGTAAAAAAAGTAGTCGAATCTAGATTTTCGTTCAAAAACATATTAAATATTATTTTTATTATATTATAATATAATATTCTTATTAAATATTATATTAAATATTACATCTTGATTTCCTACCGTCTACCTTTCACCATTTTTGGTTTGGATGCTTTGCTTACTGCTAATGAGGCTTTTCCATCAGTTAACAGTGATAGCGTAGCGTTAATAATATTTAATGAGTCACATGAGTGTGGATAGAAATATGGTCAGTCTTTTAACACCAGCAGGATTTCGGTTCTAATAAGTTCTAAGTTCATATCAACATAATCGAGCCTATGTATGGCCTCGGTGGAGTTAATATTGCTACTTTCATTATTGTCGATCGCACCCTATGTCGCTGAAAGATTGGATAAACTCAAAGGACATACGTAGTCTACTGAAAAATAGTGAATAAGTTATTTGTTGTCATTAATATTTTTATGGTAGTAAAAATATGATGATAAAAGCAGTTAACATTTATATTTCCACTAAATCTTTTTAGAATGGATTATAGATTTTATACGAATAGCCTGGTGAATGCAGTTTGTACCAATTTATCATATTTATTATCTATGTACCTATTGCATATATTTTCATGTTTTATTTCAGTGTGAGTTTTTTGATTTTTTTATTTTCTATCAAATATTTTAATCTTATAAGACGATTTTTACATTTTTTTTCAAGAGTTACTGTTACTGTTACAACCATTACTGGTTAAACTCGCTCTAATGGCTTGTCGCATTGGGCGATATACCAGGGAGTCCTTTGGCGATAGAAATACAGGTAATTGCCAGTATCACCCGGATTTTTGTACAGGTTTACTCCTGCAGGGAATCGAACCTCAGCATCGGCGCTCCCAATTGAGCAACAACCCACTGAGCCAATCTATACCTCTTTTTTATTTGGTATCAAATATTTCAATCATTCAATCTTATACGGCAATTTTTACATTAATTTTGTTTTATTTTAAATTTTTGCTGCAGTTCATTTTCACTACAAATCATTTTATTTTTTTCAATTTCAATTTTCTTAAAAAATTTCCCATTCCATTACTTTACAAATTTAAGGTTTTTTTGCGAGATTTCTCACTCGTTTCGCTTTTGAATTTGATTTTTCAAATAAAGATTGAATAAAAATAAAGATTGCTTTAATTTATGCAAAGTTCGGTGAAATTCGGTGATTTGTCGTCAAAATGCATTAAATTAAGAATTCTTTAAAGATTCCACATTTTCATAAAGCAAGACACTTCGAAACTACTTAAAAAAGTGTCACAAATGGAGATTTTTATTATAAATAAAATTTTATTTAAGCTGCGAAACTGTGAAAGTACGGCGTTGATTTTAGAATTTAAAGATTAGAATTTAAAGATTCGAAGATTAGAATAATATTGCGAATTAAAATAATAAATGAAAGATGAATAATGGTGACGATATTGTGGTGAAAAGGAAAACACATAAAATATTTTAAAGGACGTCGTTGGGTCAAATACGACGATATTTGTGGCATTTGCATTTTTTTGATAATTTGAAATAATTTTATGCCAAACAATTTTTTCGGCCACGGAAATAATTTTTAAGGACATTCATTGTCCTTCATTTTAGCTGAATTATTTAATTTACGATTTATCTACTATTTCGGCTTTGCATTCCAATGAGAACCAAAGAATTGAATATCATTCCGATATTTTTGATTTATATCATTATGTTTACGCCAATGCGGGGAGTGATGTATTTCCTTGAGTTAGTTTAAATATCACTGGCTTCGGCTCGCTTGGCCTAATAAAAACTGCCAGTGAAGTCTGAGTGGTTCGACTGGCTGACTTCCCGGCAAAGGCTTCCTAGTTCAGTGAGCAATAGAGCCAGCCAAACTAGAAATGATGAATGCTTTCGGGAAATTGAAGACATTCTGATCGTTGAAATTTTGTACTAAAGTTGGTTCAGTTATCGGCTTAAATTTTTTATCATTTTTTAAAAATTTCAAAATTTAGTTACAATTTTACTTACTTACATCCTTTGCTGAAATTAAAGTGGGATTATTTATGCGGAAATTTTCAGTTGAAATAGCCTTTACGACTGGTTTCGAACTTCCATCTTCGATTATGACAGCTCGTAGGTCTTATTAATGGGTTCATTCATATTTCATTTTGATAAATTCGAAAAAAATTTTTCATTCGTTGCCACGCATCTTTCACTTCAATGTATAAGTGGTACATTTGGTGATAATCCGTCTTTCTTTTTAATCGTTTTCGTTCGTGTATCGGCATACCTACCACCCATAACTGGTTGCGCGATATCCTAGCTGCTTCCAGCATGCTCGTCCTTTTATGTGAGGCGCCTCAGTGACCCTTGAATGATTGTCCTGGAATGACTCAGAAGAACTTAATTATAAAATTACAAATTCATTTGTCTTGTTCACGTATTAATCATTTGCCGGAATCGATGAAGAATTTTTCCATGTTTAACCAGTTTATTAATATTAATTTGCTCATGTTTAACTTGTCTTGAAAAGGTTGCCAACTCTTTTTTCTTTGCCGGAATCGATAAAAGATTTCTTTACTCCTTTTTAAGCAAAAATTTTCTCAACCCTGTTAAAGTTCTGTGTTTAACCAGTTTATTAATTTGTTCCATCCATTTTTCAGAAAAGGAAGATTCGGACATTAAAACTACGGTTCTCCGTTGAAGTTACGTCTTAAGAGAGTTTTTAATATTCATTCATATCAGATTTTGATTGATTGATAAATTAATTTTATGTTTTTCTTAAACTTTTTAAAGGTTATTTTATCATTCGATAAAACGACAGTTGTTGTTAGGCTACTCGCATTCATCTCTTATCGATCTTAATTAATTTTATTATTTTTATTTATGAAAATAGTTATTAATGAAATATTGGAGATGGGGATCGACTGCTGTATTCATCTATGGTTTCGTGATACCTGATTAAAATTCAAAAATCCAAAGGGTGACAGACACTACACCTCTATTTTTAAGCGATTGCCTGGTGAAAAGTTCTTATTCCATGGCGTATTGAACTAACCAAGGTATTTGAGGAGGCTAAATGCATTAGTAATATCGATAATAATAATTTCAGTTCATAGCCCTTCAGTTCAGTCCATAGAAAAGCCCTTACGAGATTTATTAAAGACATAACATTCGGCAAAATCGGTCATCAATTCGTAAATGCTGTGCTAACGGCATTTATTCATTACTTTCGCTGTCATCGTTCATTCAAGTCTTTCATCATTTTTGCTAAGGCTGTGCTGGCTTTTCGTAGGTGTAGGTGAAACTTTTGTCATGCAGTCGCTTCGCTAGAACAGGCGGGTCGCCAGCAGCAAGCGACTTTTTAAATAAGAGGTTGCTTATTCCTACCGGGAATGAAATTGATGCCGAATCGAAATCACCATTTCCCTACCATAACCAACGAAATTTTTTACTGGAATGAGAATGTAAGAATGCTTCAAAATATTCGGGTCTCCGGCTCTCTCTCTCCGGCAAAAATTTTAACTGTGTCGATAGCCGACGAAATTATCTTAATATTTAGCGACAGCGATTAGCTTATGTAAAGGGCAAACAAAGACTGCGAGTCTGGCGACCGTTGATTTTACCATTTTATTGGTCTTTTGACTTAATTTAAACTGATTTTATTTATTAATTTATTTACCTTCCAAGTTTTATTGCTCCTCGTAATCTTCTAAATCAACCAATTGAATTCCAACAATATTTTTAATATTTTCTAAGCGATTCCCTGTTTACTTCCTTTGTTTGACAAATTTGTTATTAAATTTTTCATTCTTCGAAATTTTTTCGAAAATATGAGAAAATGATTCACCTGGGAAAAGTGAAAGTGAAATGATCACCGAGTCTTAGAGTAATTTCCTTCGCCATTTACCATCAACGCCCAGTTTTTAGGGATTCCAGCAATTTAATTTTGTTTCTCGTTGAAATTCTGTTTGGCTAAAATATTTCTTCCTCTTTCTTTGTTGCAAAGGACTGCGGAAGAGTGGGAAAAAAGCCTTTATTTGTGTTAATTAACAAAATCTTGAGAATTATGCTGCCATAAAGAATGCGAAGCCACTGCATTGCAACTGAGTAATTTACTAGTAATCTTACGAAAAATGCGAATGGTGCACTCCCAATGATGAATTCGGTAGAATTTACGGTTAGCAAATAAATTTGCACGGAAGCAAACTATTCGTGAAATTTATAAATTTATATAATGAAACACAATTTTCGTAAAGCACTCACATTTATGGAAATAAACAAAATGCGTGGTATCTGAGCACTTTTTCATTTTATAGAAATTTTGTTAGGTAAATTTCCTGAGAAATTGAAATCGATCTATCTTCTAGGATTTTTGCATCTTTAAAGTCGTTGATTATTTCGAAGTCTTAGCTTTAAGCCGACCACATGATAGTTCATTCATTATAAACAAGTATTATTGCATGAAATTTCCATTGGGACCAACACGATGCAGTTGGTTCCACAGTGCTCAGTGGGTTTTATTTCTCACCTCGAAGAGGAGATGATGGTTTTCTCCTCATGCTAAACCCAAAAATGCGGTCGCCAGTTGCGTACCCGATAAAATTTGTCTGCTGTTCTACAATAGAGGAAGCCTGTGCAGGAATTGAGAGCTAAAAAAAAAATAATTGTGCTATTTAATTGTTCGATACAATATATTCTTGTTTATGAATCAGTGCTTATGGCCTTATGTGTCTGGAAAATCCCGTGGTTCAAACTCTCCTCTCTAATATTGCCAAAGGCTGGCTATATTATCCATTATTTCCTACAATCCATTAGCAACATCATCATTTTAAACCAGTTTCTAACGCTTCCTCTGCTTAGACTCAATCGTAACACTGTCACCCATCGCCATTACGTTTCTATAGCGTCAGGCGTCGCAGTCCTTTGCATTCGTTAAGGAACTATAAGAGAAGGAGAGGCACGAATTGTTAAGAAGAAGAAATAATGGAGATTTCCCTGAGAATGTGAAAGGAAGGACTCATGAGATTTTCGTCTATTTAGTAACGAATAACAAATCTTGAATCTTGTCTTGACTGACATCTGTTAGGATGAATTTTTCCAAGTTTGAAAAGAAAACTTTCAGTTGTTGAATGTCGTTGCCAGCTTTTACCAGAGGCCACCTTTGTTTATTTTTCGTATTTATTCTTGTTATATTGTCGAGAAAGCATACTGTGCGATCCTTTAATGGTGATTTGTATCCAACAATCTACGACGAAAACGATCACATAGTGATTCTCGATGAGTTAAACTTCAATAAAACTATTTTTTGTGGCAATTATAACGAATCGTGCACAGCATTTGTTGTCGAAGTAGGTGATGAATTTCTATCGAAATCAGTCTTTTCGTTAGTGCATTTGATCACGATAAATTTATTTCATGCAAATGATTTTTTATACTGTGGACTCGTGCTTTGGTTTGAAATTCCAGGGGAAACTTTTCAAAATTTTCTTAAATTTTTATAAATTTACGAAATTTTGAAGGTGAAAAGAGCTTCATTCAGTCTGATGGATAGAACCTTCCTTCAGTTGTGCAAATTTTTCAGTTTTACTCGGGCTGGTGTGGTCATTGCCGCGCTTATGCCTCAGTTTACAAAAGGCTAGCGAAAGACATCGGACTGTGGTCGAAATTTGTCAAGGTAGCTGCCATCAATTGCGCAGATCCTTTTAATCAACTTACATGTACCGCTAATGACATTATTTTTTATCCTCTAATAAAGGTACTTTTTTATATTGTTCTATTTATATTCCGATTTATTCGACCATTGTGAGGAATTTGCTTGCAGTATTTTCCACGAAATTCGCTTGATCCATCTGCGGCAAAATTACTGCCACCACGGTGGTCAGTTGCTGAAATGCGTAAGCAAATCGTTGACTCCTTATTTGATGATTTTTTCGCAAATAAATATCCCGATTGGCCAGATTTTAATTTCCTGCCGAGGTTAGTAAATTACCCTTAAATAATATTAACTTGATTTAAAAAAAGTCTGCTAAAATGTTTTTTTGTGTTGCTTTATATTAAGTCGAAACATCGTGGGTTTGATTTTCCTGTTCGCTTCTCGGCAATAAACTATCATTCAAAAATGAAGATGCTGGAGATCCATTTGTCACCAGATTTATTTCATTAATTCACAAATTTTTATTTCGTTTTTCGTAAATCGCACTTTTAAAATTGTGGATTTTTTTCAGTGTTTATAATTTTCAGAATTTTACTTATTGTAGCATGAGTACTTTAACTGGTATCTGGAGTGACATTCCAATGAAGACCAACATTTTGGTACTAATTTTTGACGAGTCGTACAACTCTTCGGCTGGAGCTCAGGTAAACTTGATAACTGTCCTCAAGATGATCATAATTTATATTTAAGATGATCATAATTTATTCAATGCGCTGAAAAAAGGTTGGATTTTTCCTTGAAATTTTAGTTAATGTTGGATTTATGGCAATATAGTGATCGAATCTTTGTGAAACGATGCTTGAAAGATCATAATTTGGCTGAAGCCAATCACATCGCTGATTTCCCCAGCTTAGTCGTTTTCCGACGAAATGAAACCTATCCAGCTTTTGCGACCGAGTACGCACTCCACTTGTTCAATCAAGTTTGGATAATCTTGAGTTCATTCAGCTTCTGGCTTGAACTATAATTTGGCGAATTTCACTTCGTTCATTTAATTTGATTAGAAATTAATTGCAGCATCCGTCGTTTATTATTCGGTTCATTAGAAGATTTCCTATTAAAGGAAGATGAAGTCGATGATCGACGCAAAAGTCCTAACAATCAAACGGATATATTTTGTCAAGCAAATCCTCAAATGTAGTAATTTGCTCAATTTGTTTAATGATAGAACTGATAATCTGCTTTTCTTTTTATCTGCTTTTCTTAACGCTTCTATATTTATATTTTATAAGTATATTCAATGATTCAAGTTGAAAATTAAATTGAGCTGTCTATAAAATTATAAGAAAAGAAAAGAAATTATAAAAAAAATTAATTCTAAAGAGTATTTCAGTTGTCGCGAGCGATTCTATGTATCTGAAAGAGATCTCCTAAAAGCAACGCGATATGCTATATTTAATGAAGTTACAAGAAGTGGAAAACAACTCAGCGGAGATAATCTGACAGATCTATTCAAATTCTACGAAGTTCTTGCAATGGTACGGCTTAATCCACATTTATTATGCATAAAATGCATTCATTCATTGAATCAATATTTGTTAATAAAATTTAATAGATTTTCGAGTTAAAAGTCGATAAGTTCATTTCTGAATTTATAAAGTACCATTTCCAGTACCATACAATTCTTTCTTATTACAATACAATTATGATAAAGTTTGCAGAAAATTTTATGTATTTTTCAATTTTCACTTTATTGTAATTTTTACTTTATTGTATTTAGAAAGCCATCAAATTTCTCCATTATATTTTAGCATTTTCCTTATGAAACATCAGTGAATGGATCGAAAGATACGAAAGAATTTATGGTGAAATTTTTTTAAAATTTTTTTATGAAATAATTGTTTCTACAGTAAATTGCGTCATCTAATTGTGGTTAACCTTTTTAATTTTAGCCTCTGGTGAAAAGCGAACAAGTACGAATGATTTTTAAGCATATGAGTGAATACTTGAAGGAAAAAAGGAATGAAATAATCCTGATGGATGATTATGCTAAGGAATTCCTGAAAGCTGAAGTATTTATTTTCATAATACTCTATTCATCCTTCAACAAATTTGAAAATGTCTCAGTGATGGCTTGAAAAACTAAAATGTATTGAAGTATTTCTAGAAGTTTAAATTAAGGAAATCAGGAGATTCTATTTGCTTTTTCAGAATGAAAGCAATAATCCATTTCCGATCGATGATGGTTGGGACCATTGTGCCGGCTCTAATTCTAAATTCCGTGGATATACTTGTGCTTTATGGATAACTTTTCATGCATTGACTGTCAGCGCTTATAAAAATAGTTTAAATGGTTTGCTTTTAGCAAATATCGCATTTTTTATTATTATTTCATTGTATGCCAATTATTTTTTTATTACAGTGGTTATTGTTAAATTTTAGAATCTGAATTCGATCCTCTTCAGCCATTACTGGCAATTCGTGGATGGGTTAATTATTTCTTTGGTTGCAGGATGTGCCGTGATCATTTCATTCGTATGACATCAATGACATTCCCTGTTGATGGACATGTATGACCTTTGCCATTATATTTTTCCTTTTCCGTTATCAATTCGCTATTATTTAAGAAATTTCAATCTTTAAAATGTTTTAAAAGCTTAATTTTATTGATTTTCAAGCCTACCATTCGATCAAAAAATGAAATAACTGGTTCTGCTTAATTCCTCAGAGAATTAGTTATGAACAAATTTCAGCCATAATTGCAATTTAAGGTATTGCGACCCGAAGATATGCATATCTATTTGTGGAAGGCACATAACATTGTTAATGCAAGATTGAAGGGACGAGAAACAGAGGATCCAAAATTTCCAAAAAATCCTTTTCCACCGTCATTCCTTTGCAAGACATGTGCTTATAAAAATGGTGAATACGACTTGAATGAAATAAGCAAATTTTTGGTTGAATATTATTCTGCCATAAAGCCATTTAATGGTTGATACTATGCACAAAATTTGCACGATTTAGACAAAATAAATTTTTTTTATAAATAGATTTTTGTATTTTTTCCTCATTAAATCGTCAACCGAGGATCGATAACGAATGCTAAAGGAATGAACACAGATGAACAAATAATGAGGATTTTCTATATTCTATATTCCCCTTCCTCAGAGAGCTCGTCACTCAGATTTTGTTTCCAGAGCTCTAGTTTTGTCAAAGGACAGGAAGGACAGTAAGAATTAGTGATCGCCTTTTCGAACTGATTCTATTCTTGAAATGGAATCTCTTATATGATTGCTTAAGAAAGTCGCTGTTTTACCAAAAACATATAAATAATAAGAAAATTCATTCGTTTGTATGAATAATTTTAGCACTATTTTTCATTTCTAAAGAACAATTGACAACAAATCCATGTATTTATTTATTTAATGGTGAGATCATTTACCAATAAATATTCGTCAAATGTTAAATTTGATTGCAATTATAAAACACTCTGTTTGGTCGGTAATATACCAAGCTTTTCGTGAAATTTCGCTGGCTTTTTCGGTGCAGAAAAAGTGCCCATCTGATTTTATCGAACGAACTGACCAATGAACAATGTGTGCACTATCGTGCTAGGAGAAAATGATAAATAAATGAAGTTTCTTAAAAATTTTTATCAAACGAATATTTAAAATTCGTAAATTTTGTTCACTTTTGCTTTTTGTTCACCCCCACGTCGCTGTTTGTATGGTTTTATGGTTCACAGCACTATTTTTTTTGGTTCGCATCAGCACATAGATTTTTCGCTATGCTTGATTCATTGACTAAAACAAATAATTAGTATTAAAAAGAAGCTACAAATGGAGCAAGCAATGATCTCTCGCAGTACTCAATAATAGAAGTTTAGGGTCCTTGGATAAAACTCAGGAGAAGATGCTCTTTGGGTTGAAGTCTTCAAATGTTGCCCGACTCTCATGATTCACCTTCAATGACTCTACAGTGTGGTACAGAAGAAAACGAAGAACTACCAATTCTTAAAGAGTGTGGTAGAACGAATTGTGACGATTGTCGAAAAATTAGCCTTCTAGACATATCTACAAATATCTGAGAAAATTTTCGTTTCATTCCGCTGAATAGAATTATTGTATTATTGGATAACTGGATGTATGCTAACTAAGTTCAATCCGGAGTGCGGAACATCATGCCATCATACAAATATTGACGCTGAGGATGGAAAATCGCTTCAGATATTGGTATTTAATGGCCATTGATTCTGCTGCCTTCGTCTCTGGACGATAATAGAATCCGACGGTATTATGGAGAAGAGCATTCTGCTAGCGCACTTTACCAGCGCACATCAGCATAGGTCTGCATGTATGGGGAATAGACAAATCCTTTGAATCTGAAAACAGGTGTTTGCCAGGGTTGCATCATTTCATTTTCTCTACAATATTCAACTGTGCGATAAAATGGATCATGGGTACGGCTTGAGTTGTGCAGTTCATTCTTTAGCATCATATAGATTATTAGAGTATAATAAATGGAGTTTGAAAAGTGTGGTTAATTTTCATTTATCTCCTAAATAGCTGTAGCGAGAAGTGCATTCTTCCGACTGGCATAATCTCTATGGAATTGCCGTGTAATAACTATAAAAACGAAAGTTTGATTGTAGTGCTTACTTAATTGCTTGCAGTTGAAACATGGGCCAGTGAGAGTGAATGGGCCAGTGAGAGAAAATATTAATAGGCTATCTAAAGGAAGAATTTACTTGCTTGCATGGATAAAATCTCATATAATTGCAACGATCTTCGCTCAAATATCATCTGCATTGACGATGTCCTCCTAGAGCGTCGCCGACGCTGGTTAAGCCATATTCAGGAATTGGCTAATGCACAAGCTTTACAATGGATGGCAAAAGCGAGCAGGACCAATTAAAACATGGAACTGGGTCGAAAGAGATTTTGAGTTTTTATGCAGGTAGCCCAGTGGGCTTAGATAGTGGGAAAAAACGAGTGCTTCAGTTATTCTCAGGAATGGTATCGAATCGAGTAGCTTGTAGACACCTTACCCTTGTAGCCAGTGCAGCCAGATAATCAGTACTGGTGCAGGTTATTTGAATATAATAGATCGATAAATAATGATATTAACATATTTTACGCTGATTAAGAGAAATATTTAATAGCGTTTTTGTTTTGGGAAAAAACGATCGTTTTTTTCCTTAGGAATGTAGTGTGGTAATGTTTTCATATTGTTTTATGCTTTTTTGAGATTTTCATCCAAATACCAATTAAAAATTAAAAATTGTGTAATTTCATATATTTTGCATGGATAAATTGTATTTTCGTTTCATTTGCTTCCAATTTTAAAAAATAATTTAGCAGTAATATGCAATCTCAATTTTGACAAAATTAGTACTATTCATTTTTCATGCTTATACTTTTTTATTGTTAACACAGCAAATTTCTTTTCTACTCACCTATTCATATAGGAAAAAACTTCTGACAAGCAACGGAAATGAATTATAATTGGTTTTCTGGTTTTCATTAAAAACGTCAAAAACGAGAATACTCAACGCAGAAATGTTTTAATCCGTAAATTCCTTGTTTATAATAAAAATATGCCTTCCGGTATATTACAATAAATATTGTGTACTTAAAACTATCAAATGATATCGCATCTCTGCTTCAGTGAAGAATTATTTTTTATGACGAAACTTACAAGTAATTAATTGAAATATTTTTTGAAGTTTGCAATTATAAAGAAGCATAAATAAGGTTTTAAATAAAGTTTCCAGAGATTTTTTTCAATGATTATCATGAATTACACGATTATCGCAAACGATCTGAATTACTTGTCCACAAAGCGTGAAAATTTTCAAAATTGAAGTGCTTCTTGGGTTCGAGCATGCAAAATTTGCTTGAGCACTGTGCTTTTGATTAGGCACATTAGAGCCGTGCAATTAACATTTAAATGTTTGTGGCGGAATTCTCCAAAAGATTTTCATTAATTTCAAGATGATAAGCGAATTATGTTTCCAAGTCATGCTAAAATATTAAAATCCATCATTTCTTTTATTCATCATCATTTCAATTATCATAAAAATTGGACGGTCGATTTGCCACTTTGACGGGACTGAATCTGCCATTAAAGGTGAAATCCGGTTAATGGTTAATGGTGGGGATCCATCAGCACTTCTATTCCCAAGTGCTTAGCAAACTGATTTCAGACTAGCGGCCAGTGAAATCAGCCAAATCGGAGATGGTGGGTATCACTGGAAGAAAAAGATGAATATAAATACAAAAATTTGATATACATGGCATAAATATTAAATATAAAAATATAAACGATATGGTAATAATAATAACAATAAAAATAATAGTGGAAATAAAAAAAAATTGATGAGAAAAGAACAAGCGAATTGTTTCGATCAATGCTCTGGAAGAAAACAAAAATTTATCGAAACGAACTTTTCCATGATCCCCTACGACCCGTTCGACCCGTTTGATCCGTATGAATTTTTTTCGAACTTATGGCCAAAGCTACTACGGAGGTTTTTCTGCCCAATTTCCGAACATATATATTTCCGAACATAAATTAGTAATTATTGCACAGTTTTGACGCAAAAAAATTCTTCATTCTTCATTCGTTTCAAAAGGGTGTAAAAAGAACTACCAGAAAAAAAATTTTTTTTTGTTTTCGATGTAACAAAAAATTCCACTGTAATCGGAAATACTTGTTTTGCGGGAATTTTTCATTTTTGAAAAAATATTTTTTGTATATTTTTTAAATTGATTTCATTTGAACTAACTTAAAATTCAAAGTGAAAACTCACTTTTGCTAAAATTGTGAAAATTAATTTCAAATTGGACTTTACAAGTACCACAGCAATAGATCAAATTAATCACTGTCCAATCCCTCTCTTTTTTGATAATATTTGCTATGTCAATAGGAATTCAGGCATTCCACGGCTGTGGCACTCATGATTTCCGTGTTTTATTTGCTTTATTGATATATATATATATATATATATATATAAATTAGATGATTTCTATAGTTCATCCACAGATTTTTTCTAGTTTCCAACTCTAATCGAATTCACCAGCTTCTCCTAACTTTTAATAAGTTTCATATTGTTTAATCTCTATATATGATTTCTTTTAACATCGGTAGAGAACCCTTTGGGAATAGAATTACAAATGGGTCCTCAGCGCCGCCTTAGCTAAACTTATTCTTATGATATCAAAAATAAAATTTTATTAGTCAAATTGTATTTCAATCAAAAATATTTAAGAAATTTTCGATAAAAATACTTAAAATATTTGATACATTTTGATGTTTTTTTAGAATTTTTATTGCTCTATCGATATTCATCGAATCAAACATCTTCGTCAAACTATATAAACATCCATTTTTATTGAAATAGTTGAACTTCTAACAAATTTTTCAATTTTTCCAATTTTTTGCTTCCATAATTTCCTTCTTTATTTTTAGAACCTTCTAGAACCTTTAAATATATAGAAATGCGTGGTAAAAAAAATAAGTGGCTTTCTTATTAGGCTGCAAGATTGGAAATTTTTGCCAGGACCTTTGCTAGAAATTTTTCATCACTTGAATTTTCCACTAACAAATTTTTCTTATGCCAGAGACAAAATCTTGTGCTAGAAATAAGAATGTAAGCAGCAACTAGAATTTTATTGCCACAGATAATCGAATTTTTGAACACCAAATTATTGCTCTTATTCGACCGAAGAGAGAGTAGAAATGCAACTTCTGAAGAAACAGTTTTGCAAAGTACGATAATCGATGTTAGGCGCCTAAATATTTGAATTTCCGACAATAATAGCATTGTTTCTTTTGAATTTTGAACTTCGAAGGAACGAATTTGCACAAAAAAATGACCTAATATAATGAATTCGAGCTGATGGTACCGAATATCGAAATTTAACCTGCGAAGAGTTTTCTTTTTTTGAATTTGGAACCTTCCCATTCATTATTGACCTAACATAATTTAAAAAAATTAAAAATTGACAAATGGTTCCACGGATAGATTAAACGGACCAAGGTGAAACGAAACATATACTGAATCTCCAAGCTGAAAATGACATATAATATTTTGATTCTTGAAAATTTGAAATTTTTAAAATAAAAAGATTGTTTTTATCAGCGGGAGGTCGTTTTCAATAAAATATTCCAAATTTATTGCTAAATTATTTCTTAATTTTTCGAATTAAACCTTACTTATTTAATAAAGGACGATTATGCTTCCCTCTTCATTTGTTTTCTTTTTTTTAAATTCTTCTTTTTCTTATAATTTTAAATTCTTTAAAATTCTTTGAATTTTCTTTTTTTAAATTTAATTTTAATTTGTCTTTGATAAAAGTAAACTTGCCATAGTATCAAAACCCGGATGGTTGCTGGGTAGCCAACTATATCTCCAAGTGATTTTATGGTGAAATGATCAAGTCTCTTTGTTTGCGTCTTTCTACTTCTGATCAGGCGGCGTATTAACAGTAATAAAATAATTACAAAACATGAGCATAGAATTTCCTCACGAATTGAAATAAGTTCTCAAAATACGTCAAGGGAAGCCAGAATCTATCTGCTAATATTTTGTAAGCGCGGTGAGATGCTGGCTATAGCGGCTTGGAATGTTAGAACGCTTATGGATGTTGCAAGCCATGCGATCACTGCCCACATCTTTTTAAGCACCGTGTGGATGCGGCTTGTTTATCAGAGGTTTTCCTATCGGCTCCAGAGTAATTATTAAACCTGGTTCTGAGCAAAGATATTGATTATATCATTGTGGTGTCTCGGAGAGCTCGGGATGAAATGGCGTAGCGATTGTCATGTCTGAAAAGGCTCGATCCGCTCTGATTGAATGGAAACCAGTAAATGAATGTATGGCCTACGTCCGTTTCAAGAGAAAGTTCAGTGAAATGAATGTCAGTGACATCTCTGGAACTGCGAATGAATATTAGTCTCAACTAAATGCCTACAAAATTCGGCCGCTTCAGTAGTATGTTGTACTAGTAAAAAATGCGTTATTTGGGTGTCGGAAGCTACTGTCCAACTGTCTAAAAAAGCTGCCAACGCCTTTAATATCAGAAAATTCTGACTATCGGGTGCTTCGAAGAATTACAACGACAGCAGCACGACGAGTTAGAAATCGCTATTGGAGCTATGTGGCTTTGGAAATGGAGACGACGGCTCAGTTAGGTGATAAAAGGAAACTATTACTTCTTCTTTAATGGGTGCCTGTTTAGGCTATTAAGGATTGCCTCGTAAAATAAAAAAAATTTTTTTAGGTCAAACTTAATCACAAATGCGCCATCTGTTCTCTTAAAATGACTGATTCGCTCGTCAAATCACAAGTTTGCAACTGCGAATCGCCAACAGAAGAGGAAACAGTCTCTATCGCCCAGAAATCTAAGACCAATAAAACTCCTGGAGAAGACGGTCTTCGGACCGAATTCTTCAATGTTGTTCATCATTGTTCATAACTCATCTTCAACAAATATACTTTTTGGTATGGGCAAAAAGAAATAACAGGAGACTGGAGCAAAGCAATTTCCCAATTCTTAAGGAAAATGACAGGACGTACTGCAACAATTACCGAGGAATCAGCCTATTCTCCGGAACTTTCGCTTCTCTTCTGCTAAATACACTCATGGCAACATGTGATAGTAGAATGCGTCCTAACCAAATTAAATTCAGATTGGGACGCTGTTATGCTCATCAAATATTTATGCTAAGAATGGTGCTGGGACAAATGCCCACTGCCATTTGCCCTATCGATTTTGCAGGTGCCTTCGATTCGATTCATAGAGCAGCGCTCTGGAATGTCATGAAATATGAATAAATGAAATATGAATATGAATGTGATGATGAAATATATTCCAAAGAAGAGCATTCGCCTCATAAAGGTATTTTATCAGCATATCCAGGTCTGTGTACAGGGGGAACTGACTGACCCTTTCGAAATAAATAAATAAAATGTCAAGGATGTATCCTTTCCCTACAATATTCAACTATGTCATAGACTGGATAATAAGCATCGCTTGTCTGTACTCAAGAGGTGTAAAGATCAATCCGGATCACCGCATCACAGACCTTGAATGCGCTGATGATGTAGTCCTTTTTGTTGACAGTTATAATGAAATGCAAATAATGCTAAACAATGAACAACCACGGCAAAAATTGGGCTCAGAATCAGTGTAAATAAAACAAGGTGAAAAGTATTTTCGTCTAACATAGAATAAAATACATATAAAATACCTACTTTTATCAACTGCGGTTGATAAAATGCCCGACTTTAAATATCTTGGATCCACTCTAGCCTCAAATGGCCAGGCAAAAGGCGAAATTACCACTCGGATAACGACAGCTAGAAATGTGTTCTTCGGTTGACGAAATCCTTATGAAATCGTCGCGAAATCACCATAAAGATGAAAGTCCGCATCCATATAGCTGCAAATGGCTTCGCAGTGAGAGTGAAAGACATTAAGAAGCTATCAGTCTATGACCACTCAGGTCTAAGATACTTTTTACGGGCTCGTCGAGCATATAAAATCGCACATGATTGTATTTACCTTCGCTCAAATATCACCTGTATTAATAATATTATTACAGAGCATCGACTTCGCTGGTTAGGGCATGTTCTTCGTCGTCCACCACAGTTCGTCCCTCAAACATTGGATCGATGACGTCAAAAGCGAGATGAGCCAATCAAGGCCTGGATTAATACAGTCAGGAAAGATTTCGGACGTATAGGGAGACCAGCGATATATGGACTTAGACGATGGAAAGAGGAATTGCTTCTATTATTACTAGCGATGGCGTGGGACTGAGCTCTTGGAGGCTTCTTACCCTTATAGCCAGTGAAGTCAGCCTAACTAGTTATGTTGATAGCTGTTAGAAGAAGAAGGTGCGATGAGATGAACTAAGTTTTGTACACTCAACATTTAAACACATTAAGGTACTATTAGTTTTTTATCAGTGCCTCTTCTAAGCAATTTCAGGTCTTTTTTTCTGGGAGTGAGAGGGGATGAGGGGCTATAATTATATGGGAAATCATTATTCTACGTATAGCCAATGGTAAAGAAAAAGCACACCCAACATATTCTATCAGAATAGTTGGAACACAGCGCAAAATCACGAAGCCCTGCAAAAATGGAGTTGGCTTGGAAAATCATCCACGAAACCTTGAACTTTGCCTGGAACCACAGGGTTACTAAAATGCAGCCCGGCTTTCTTATTTAAATTACATTCGACAAATATTTTTTTCAGGCGATGTATGTTCGTTTCCTTTGCCCTTTGACCTTATTTATTTAGATCATTTGATTGTTGCTGCAACTATTTTCCCCAAATTCTTTTTCCTTGACCTCTTATTCATGGAAATTTTTCAGATTATTTTTTAGCCTTTAGGCGCTTGAGAGGGTCGCGAGGTGTACAAGTGGGAAGGTCACGAGATGGAGGAAAGTTGTTAGTTTCCGCAAATCTATTAAATATTATGAAAAACATTGCTATTATATGAAATTATTTGCGGTGAAGCTAACGATAAAGCCTGTTTTATCAGTAGAGAAATCAGCTATTTTTTTTACATCTTTGTTTCTCATTCTTTCATAGTTATTGCTATTGCATTTTCCCCAGTTTTCTCGCAAAGAAATAGATTTGGCTTCGTCGACTTGCCGATCAGTTGTTCGCCTACAATTGGTTGTATGTGGTTTTGAGCCTACGTCGGATTTAATTCAGGTTGCTGTTTGAGTTTTAAGCACTACTGGTTTACTGATTTTATGTAGGAATGGCCACGGTCGTCCGACTGAAATCGACATTTATTATTAACTCGATTTTCCTTCCTGACTCCCTCAGCGCTGCTAACCAAAGCAACAGTGGTTATGCTGATAGAAGGAAGATAAGAAGCCAGTTTAGCATCAGTGGAAATTTGGTTCCAAATCCTTTCATGTAGATCATTACAGGTTTGAATAAAAGATACTGTGGAAGGTGGATGATATCTCCTTGGTGTTCATCCAATTTCAAGGAAGATCTGGCGGCTTTATTTATTTTTTGTAAATTTCTAAATTTCCTTTTTAAGCAGCTTGTTGTATTTTTCATTTCTTATATTATATTATAAAATTATATTCCACTTTCATTATAATCTGTCCATGTAAGTTAATAAAACGTAACAATTTAAATTGAATAAAATGCTAAATTTTAAGCTAATTTATTCTTCTTCTCAACTCGAATTTAAAAATCAGCCGAATTCAATTAAAAATTCTAAAAATTTTCAATTGGTATTAATGGTGGAACAAAAGTAAATGAATTTTTAGGATTCCCGATTTTTCATGTTTTTGCGACTTCAAAAACTTCTTTAAAGTAATTTTATTATTTAATTTCAGGTTTTTTGGTGTCTTAATTTCGCTCAAACAATTTCGTTGAAATCTAATGATTTGCTTCAATAGGTGATTATTTTTTTTAAGCGAAAGGACGGAATTTTCATTGGATGAGAGCTTATTTATTTTCTTTGGATTTTTTTATAAATGATCAGTCATTCTTGGTTCCAACTATCAAACCGATCGCATTTTTCCATAGACATTGTGGATTGCCTTCGATTTGTATGTAAATTCATCATTATTAGGTAAAAAAAAATTTCCTCATTTTTTTGTATTTTATTTCTTTTTCTTATTTTTTTCTTATTTCTTGTTATTTTTTATTTTGTTTATTTTCATTTTTTATTATTTATAATGATATTCTCGCATCATTCATTCTGTTTTCTATTTGCACAGTTTTTTAGATCTTTTTCAAAATTTATAGATTATGTTAACTCGAAAAAGGCGTCAACAAGTTCCCACATTTTTAGAGGGGACTCCGGGTCGGTATTTTAAAAGAGATATGCCACCAAAAATGCCGTCTTATGATGGTAGGTCATTTGGCATTTTGATTTATTAAAAATTTCTACTTATTTATTTGTGAGAATTTTGTTTGAAAAATTACAGTTATTACTTAATGTTTTTTTTTATTTGCTATTTCGAGAAATTCAAAAAATAAATAGCAAAAATTGAAAATTTGATATTTTCTTCAGCAAGAACCATATTAGAAATATCTGATAAATATTTTCCGACAATTCTTAATAATAATGCGGCTTAATAATTAATATACAACAAGAAAGGTATTTTTGCAGGCTTTCAACAAAATGCGCCAGTTGATTCGGATTCGTGGGCTCAGTCAACCCAAAGTCTTGATCATCATATTAAAGGTAATTTAAGTAATAAGAATTCTCGAAGTGTGGTAAGCATATGTCGGCCTGTGACTTATTTACCATCACAGAATTGTAATGGTGGTCCTTCGATTCATCCCATCGTCACTAATTTAGGAATGGGTGTCTCTTCAAGTGTCGGAAATGTTGTCCAGGTATAATTTTATAATTCTCATTTTTTTAAATAAGATTTTTTCCAGTGGATAAAATTCCAAACTTTCCGTTATTTTATCAGCTGAGATTTTCATTTTTGAAATAATTTTCTGGTTTTTATTTTTAATTTTTAAAATTAACTTGTAAAGATTCAAAAAGAATTCTAAAAAAAATTTTCTAAAAATTTCATTTTTTCTTTGCAGCATGAAACTAATTCGATGTCTAACAAAAGCGTCAATCAGCGACCAACGTCCATCTCTTTACAGAGCCTCCCTGGTTATTATTTTATTTATTTTATTTATTTTTACTTCTTTATTCCTTTGTAAAACGACAGCTGTTCAAATATTTCGAATATTTTCGAATATTCTAAGCAAGAATTAGTTTTGCTAAAAAATCAGTGCGATTTTCATATTTTCACTCATTTTTTCACTCATTAATTTTCAATAATTTTTCACTCATTTTTTCGCTACCATATTTTAGCCATTTCAAGTAATATTTTTGGTTCAGCGATTTTGAGTCGATTCTTATAACCTGAAATAACCTCAAATTAAATTTAAGGACGTTCAATAACTAGCTGTATAGCAAATGCAGGTTTGTGTGTTGATCCACGTGATGATAATTTGCCACTTCCAGCGAACTGGGGAATTGAACTCACTCAAGATGGAATAAGGTTTATATTAACTTAAATTTTGCTTCTTATGAAGATATGGCTCATATTTCTATTTCATTTTAGATATTATGTGGACCACAAGAGAAAAAGGACACATTGGATACATCCATTAGCAAGAGAAACTCTGCCTCGTGGATGGATAAAACGATATGATGAAGTGAACGGCGTTGTTTATGTGAAGTGTGTTTTAAAATTGTGGTTTATTACATTTAAACTGGTAAAAAAATTTGTTTTTAGACGTTTTTGAATTTTTTGTGGTTTTATTATGATTATTTATTGTACCATTGTGTTTGCGTAATCATCCAATTTTTCTATAGAAAGAGCGAAAATTATTTCAAAATTAGGATGGTCGATTTTTAAGACTTTCAGTTTTTGTAGTGAAACTGAACGTCGTTGTCAGTTTTATCATCCTGGCTTCACAACACCATTAGGAACATCGCATCATTGCCCGGAAAAACACTGCATCTGTCGTAAAATATTTATAAATTATGTACCATCAATCGGCAATTATTTGGAAGAATGGAGGCACATAGATGGTAATCGCAAAGAATCTGTCATTACACCACTAAAAGCCGAAAGCACCATAGAGAATCTCAATATCATAAGTGAAGGTATGAAATTATGAAATGTTTTACTTAACTCAAGTAACGTATTAATTTGTAGTTTTATCGAATATTTATGAAAAATTTCGATAAATTTAAAAATGCATATTTTTATAATTACAAGTTAACGACTGTACCTACCCAACGGTTGCTTCTTTTTTTGCAGATACACCAAGTTGGCTTCGTTTATATTCTAGCGCACCAACGAAATTCGACCATATTTTATCGGTTAATAAATTTTCGATTTTTCATATTTTTTCATAAAAGTCATTTAAAAGTCACTAGCCCATCTACAAGAATCAAGCAGTGCTTTTTTCAGTGGGAGTTATTTTCGATTTCACAGTTGGAGGATTTCGATATGCACTTGAGAAAACTATTTAAACAAGAGGTTATTGATACGGTGATTAGATATGAGCGTTTACGACGTGAAATTTATCGGGAATTATTTAGGAGGCAACTAGATGACGATTCTTCGTCGATAATTGTATAATCTCATTTATAATTGCTAAAAGATATGCCAAAGAATATGTAAAATGAAAAAGTTTTGCATAAAAAAAATGTTTGTTGGTAAAATTTGTTAATTAATTAATGGTGGCATGTGATTTGCTTTCTTATTGTTAGACATGATAGACATGGTGTTAATAATCATATTTATATGGGTAAAGCATAAAAAAGCCAGTTGATTTTGTTTATTATTTGGTGATATAAATGCAACTAAGATATATTTTGGCTTTTTTTTATGCTGCACCAGTCAATACCCCAGTGATTAATGGTATTACTGAATTATATAATTATTTCTTTGTAATTTGTGTGTAAATGCTGGAAAAAAATATTTTTTTTGAAAATGTCATATAAAGCTGGAAGGAAACTAATTGTTTTAACTGTAAATATAATTGTAAAACATAATTAGTTCCAAGTGGTTATATAAAGGAAATTTTAGGTTCGGATTTAGTTAAAACAATTAGAAGTTTAATTCAAAATTTTTTCTCCAAAAATGGATTTGGCTGTAGAAATTTCCTTGTTTTCTTTCATTTTGTTTAATTATAAAGTTAAGGATCAGGTAATCGCTAATGAGGGAGGATTCATTTGGAGTGGTAGTGGTCATAGTAACCTATACAATTTTCTCGTTTCTAAAATTTTGATAGTGTTAATATTTATATGGGTAAAATATAAAAAAGCCAGTTGATTCATTTCAGGATTTCGATGGAAGCGAAATCCGAGATGAGAATAATTAAAACGGTAATCGAAACAATGCAATATGTCGTATATTTATAAAAAATAACCAGAAAATCCATGCAAACCGTACAAAATAAATAATCAAAAATCGAGTAATTCTGCAATCCAATCTTTTCATTGAATCTTTTGGAATTGAGTCAATAAAAGGAGAAACCGAAGTGATCTTTTGCTTTGTAGCGGGTTGGACGAATGTATGCTTTTCGTTCGTAGCATTCCTTAAATTTTTTCAAATTGTAAATTTGGAAAAAATGAAAGAATCGATGACTACCAAGATTGTACGTCTATCTTGCTTCCTTCTCTCTAGAATTCATTTAAAAAAATTTATGAATTTGAACTTGAATTTGAACAAAAATCTGCAAGAATAGTAAAAGTTACGAAAATTACTTGAGAAATGCTGCAGATGTCATCGCAAATATTATTTTTCGGTGGAAATATTATGGATGTTTGCGGTCGATTGATATTCCTTTCGTCCTTTTTAATAACCGTTTTGGGAGTATAAACACAACGTGAAGTAGTTTCCTCGTAAAACGGAACGTTTTTTATTCGATTCGAGTTGGCAAATGGATTTTTTGGCATAAAAAGAGTAAGAAATTTATCAGCGAAAGAAGGGATTTATCGGCTGTTGGAGATTTCGTTGTTTTATTACTTTTATTCTCCTTCCGATTTGGCTGGTTTTACTTGCTGATGAAGCGGAATCTGCTAGAATAAGATCGCTTCGTCATGCAGTCAGTTGGCAGTTTCTATTGCCAGAAGTACAGGTCACCAGCAACACTCCGAATGCAAATTGCTAATGGGTTTAACAGTCATATTTATACAAACTTATTATTGATTTTAGGTTTTTTGAACAGAATAATTTTTTGAACGAAATAGTACAAATTAGCAAACAATTTGAAGTGGATAAATTATTTAGAAATCTAAACTCAGTGACTTCCGCTGTAAGTGCAACCTAAAAGAAAAGCGAAAGTGCAATCTACCAGGACAATCCATTTACAGGAAAGCGTTTTAACGCTTTCTCTGGTTCGTCTGTAAGCGAATATAAAGACATATAAATCAAAATTTTTAGGTAATTCAAAATGCTTTAATTATTGTAACGAATTTTTGGTGACAAAAATATCGACACATTTGGTGACCCAGTGGGTTGTTGTTCACATTTCGGAGTGCTGTTGTTATAAGGAGTAAAGAAGCCTCGCAGCAGAAGTAAACCTGTCCTTTAAAAATCTTTAAGATGCTGGCGATTCACGTATTTATTTCTATTGTCAACTGACAAGTGGTTTCCTGAAAAAATTTGTCTAGTCCGATAAGCCAGTTAGAAATGCGTTCGTTCCTCTGAAATCTCTATGGGATCGCCGTGAAATCATCATCAAAAAGAAAGCATTTATCAGGCTACAGTATATCATCTTGTTATATAGCTAGGAAACGTGGTCAATGAAGTAGAGGATGCTAATTAATCAATTAATCAAGAAAGCTACTGTCACCAAATGGCGAAGGAACGCGCAAGCACAACGCATCTACGATATATCTCTTTCCTCTTGCAGATAAGCTGAGAAGAACCACAGTTACAAATCATCGTCGAAATTATGCAAAAGTAATCTAAGGCGTCTAAGTAAAAACAATGGGAAGAAAATTCGCTGCAGGTAGCACTTTAACTACGAACGGTACGGTCCAGAATCTGCATTAAAAAAATAAATCGGGACTTCTCATAGAGCTATTAACCTTTGATCACTCTTATCTAAGGCATATTTCACGTGCGGACAAAAGCTTAATGATTACCACCTTCATTCAAATACCATCTGCATTAACCATATCACCTGCACTAGTTAGGCCACGTTCTTCGCCGTCTATCACAGAAACTGACGCATGTATCATTGTTTTTGAGGCCCAAGGACCAATGAAGACTTGGACGGATTCAGTAAGGAGAGATTCCGAACGTATAGGCAGCCTCCGATATACTGACTTTGGTTATGGAAAAAAGAATAGCTAGCTTGTATTACCATCAAACGTGAGATCGGAACGAGTGGATTGGAAATCTACTCTTATTCCCACTCTCCTACTCTCGTAACCAGTATAGCCATTCCAAGCAGTATTGGTAAGAGATGAACGATATTAGAGGAAGAGCAAGAAGAATATGCAAGAAGAATATCTGATAAGCCAGAGAAATGAATATGGTTACTTAAAAGATTGCTGTCGAACAGGGACTTTTGGCACAAACGCAGAACGATTTGTCGTTTCGCCATAGAATGGAATGTTCGCAAATCGTTGGCGATCTATTTGTACTATTCTATAATAAAATATTCTCGTTGCTTGATCGGCTGTATAACACTTTCATGAATGAATGAAATAAATTAATTTTCATGAAAATTCTTAACAAGAAATTGACAGATTTTTGATTCAGTTTTAGCAAAAGACTCAAACACTATAAGCAGCGAATTTGTTTAAATTGCTGGCCAAGCTAATTAGATCATTATTTATACTGAAATTAAACTGGGACCTCGATTC
Source organism: Dracunculus medinensis (assembly GCA_900625125.1). Taxonomy (NCBI): domain Eukaryota; kingdom Metazoa; phylum Nematoda; class Chromadorea; order Rhabditida; family Dracunculidae; genus Dracunculus; species Dracunculus medinensis. The sequence goes on along the minus strand of UYYG01000007.1, from coordinate 416,585 downwards.
ACGCACCTAATTTTACTGGGAGCTGGAACTTTCCACAGAAAATCGCTTTGGTTCGATGTAATTCCATAGAAAGGAACATTTTGCATTCGCTGTAAATATTGCATTGCTGAACGATTCAAGCCATTTGAGATTGGGGTGAATCCTCGAACATTGGAAGCAATATGAGAATTCGTTGTTTGAGATTGAAATGAATTCACTATCTCGTCAGACGAATCTAAATTTTAAAATGGTTTCAAACATATTTTTAAAACCACCACCGATCAGCAAATCGAGAAAAAAAACTGGAACCAGGAATGAAATTTAGTGAAGGTGTTAGATCACCACTGTCGTGTACTGGTGGAGGAATCACATATCCACTATTTCCATCTAATGAAACACGTTTGGAGGCTGAAAAATTAGTGATAACTTTTATCACGAATTTGTGATAAAATGAAGACGTGAAAGTTTCCAGTTGAACTACTCTGTACTGGTCGGTGACGGCGATAGCACGAGGTCGTCTGCCCTTTCCTCCTTCTCTTCCACCGATTCTTTATTTCCTCACATTCGCTTCGCACCACGCATTTTCGCAAGATTCTTTCGCCTTTTTATCCTTTCCCGTGCCTCTAATAAATCTTTTTTTAAGCCTTTTTTAAATAAAAGCAAATAATCATAAACCTCTTGTTGTACAGCCAACTTCACCAGTCTTAGACATTTTTTCGCAAATATTCGCCATAATAAGAAGAATTATAGCCAATAACACAATATAAATTTGTTTCCATTGGAAACCCGAAATTTCTGCCAAAAATTAATCCCAAATATTTTTCATTATCAAATCAAATTTTTTTAATACATCGCAAGAATATGAATTAAAAAAATTATTCAATGAACTGCTCGACAGAATCCACTAAATTTAGTCGAATAAATTTTAAAAAACACAATAATCAACAACAATAAAAGAGTAACAGAAAAGAAATTAACAGTAGCAATTTTCTGTAATTACCTCCTTAAAATAATCGCAATCAAACGGCATTCTCCATTCTATTTGCTGTTTTTCTAAACAATAAATTAATAGCAATTGCATAGCAACAAAGAAGACTCTTAAGAAAATAAGAAAGCTCTTCGTGCAAGACGTTTATATATATATATATATATATATATATGTATAATAATGAATCGACGATAATATCAGTGTTGCCTAAATAAAGACCGAGCGAATCGAGACAACTGACACTCTAAAAAAGGCTCAAAATTAAAAAAATTCAAAGTTTACAAAAATTAAACAACCAATTCGAAAAAAAATGTATCAAAGGTAAATATTCAAAAATCAAGAAAAATAAAATAATTTACCATTATTAATCATTACTTATTGAGAAGAAAGCGATTTTAATCAAGAGAATATCAACAAAAAATTTTAAATTAAAATAAATCGGAAATATTTCATATTTTCTCATCAAATGTTAGATGTTAGCTAACGTAAAAAATAAGATTTTGAATAAAGCAAAGCATTTTAATCGTCAAATCAAAACTAATTTCCTAGCAACTTCTGAATTTCTTATCGTCCTGTTTATAGAATAGGTGAGGGATATTAAAAAAATTAAAGAGTGTGCAGTTTGACTGTCCATTAGCAAAATTTACCGTGAACAATGGCATCAATAAACATTACCCGAAAGATGAATTGTTATCATTCACTCAAAATCAAGTCCCGCAAATCCTCTAATTTTTGATTCTAATTTACAATCGCATAATGCTATAACAAATTCTGCTCGATGAAGAAAGCATAAAATTGGCAAAATTATAGACAGAACGTTATCGTCGATATGCGGAATAAAAACAAGAAATCATTAAATATACTATTTAGCCTCTCCAAAATCTATAGAAAATAAACATAAATACAATGACAAAAATACAGCCAACAGTAAAAATCACCCAATCTTCACTGACGCGACGTCCGATCATTCTTATCGTTGTTGATGATAATCCTAACTTTAAAAAAAACTAATATTCTTATGAAACATTTTTATACTTTTCTTCAATATAATTCGATAATTCAAAAATTTACCTGTTGGACGACGTCCAATATTTTACGCTTAGCATCACGTAAAATTGTTCCCTGAGAGCGAATCGAACTTAATACGGCATTACCATGGTTTATAAGCTCATCTACAGCTTTATTTGATGAATGTATACGATCATTAAGCAAAAGTTCACCATCGTCCAATAATAATTGTACTGATTCATTCGGACGGAACCTAAAAAAATTCTGTTCTACAATAAATAATCGCCATAATTCTTAATTATCATTTTTCCTTCTTATTTTCCTCCTTTTTTTATACTTATTTGCCTGACGAAACGATTCTTTTCAGATATCCATAAGTAACAACTAACGAAAAACGACCTTTGAGTAAGAAGTTCTTCTCTTTCAGCCAAATTCCTCCATTTATTAGTTAATCTTGTATGTGTGTTTGATATAGTTGAATGCATTCGATGACAATCATATTTTAACTGATCGATTTTATATTTGAAAGTTTTACGGCGTTGCATCGATTCCTTATTAACAAGCATATCCAACCTTTGAGAGTTTTCATCGATCATCCTTTAAAAACAATTAGAAATAATAGATTACAAAAAATAAAAATAATAACGCTAACGTTCTTTAAAGAGAAATTATTAACATAAATTGTCAAAAAAAGGATTAAAAATTATTAAGCGACGATAAATTTATATTCCATTTAATGTACTAAAAATATATGTGCAAACGTTGGAAGTCTCACATAGGCAAATTACGGTAAACGCCACGAAAAAAGGTTCCTTAATCAGCCATCTGGGGAAACAATTTCAGTTGAAAACTTTTCATTTTCAGTTTTTTGAACTTCACTTTTTTTAGATTCCATTTTTCACCAAATCACTGTTATCAGTACAATCCGAATCGAAAATAAATGGATCGAATATCCCTTTCACAAAAATTTCGAAAAATTTTGTAAAGTTTGAAACTGCAGACAAAAAGAGAATCTGACTTTTTTGATGGATCTTAAAAACAGCAGATACAAATCCTACCGAAACATTTAACTTTAGGAAATATTTTTCCACATTTATTTGATTTACCCAACATTCTTTCTGCATGTTTTTATGTCCTCGCGTTGATTTATTCAAATAGACGCACGGAGGTGACATCTAACTGAAATATATCAAAGAAAATAGTGGCGTGGCTCACTTCTCCGAAAATCATCAATCATCAATTTCTTCCTTGGCTTATATTTCCTTAGTTACTGAGGATTGACAGATTTGCCGCATTTCAAATAATCTGCGACATTCCAGAAAAGCCATCTCTTTAAGGAAAAGAATTATTCGTCGACAACACGAAAGGAGCAAATAAATGTAACACGCTTTCCACACTAACAAATTTCATTTTCATTTTCCTAAACAATCGTTACCACTGCATTAGCCAATAACATAAAAACTTTACATCCATCCATATCCATTTAAAAACTAGGATTCGCCCTATGGAAATTATCTGATTAAATGCGGGCACGTTGAAAAGACTGCTAAATTTCGGCTTACGGCCGGAAGAATATTTCCTGGACGAGAAATCAGGGTAAACACGATAGTGAAAACTCGAAAAAAGTATGACACCTGAGTTTTTCGTACATAATTTGCATAATTTTCTGGGCAAAACTTTCGTCTTTTGCTTGTTCTAACGAGTTTAGTTGTGAATAAAGCGATTCGAGCATAGAATTCGTTTCGTAATACAACGTTTCCATATTCCAACCAACTGAAATTGAAATATTTTACTTCAAAAAGAATTTTTTTGAAAAGAGAAAGAAAATAATTATTTGGTGAAAATGGTGCAGAATTTCTGGATGGTTGATCAATTCAAATTAGAAGCTTTCTTCAAAATAAAAACACAAGATAACTTCCTCACAACAAGTTTAGTTCTATTCACTGGTATCGCTCGACCGGTCGATTGTCAAAAGGCCTGCTGATCTTGGAAGGAATGAACAAGTACCAAAAGAAAGTCAAGTGCGGATAGTCGTATCTCCATCTCCGAATGCCTTTCTAGAGCGATCAAAGCAATCTCATCTCAGGAGTAGGCCGAAACTCAACCAGGAATGGTACTTGTCGATAGAAATCCAGGTGCTGAATGGATGACAAAGTCTGAAAGCCCCTTCAATGCCTTTTAAATAGTTAGTAACCCTCTAATATTTTAGAGTACTATTACAATGCCAGTGTACCCTCACTTTTTTTGAGAAAAATTGGCACTACACTCAAAGCCAACCCCAAAAGCCGACAATCAGTATAATTCGCTCTCCTTCTATATATCAGCTTTATGGTTTATTCATTTTAGTAATGTTAGGTAATGGAAATGGGTGAGGTGGTTTTCTGGAACATTGACGAGTGAGGTTTGAAAATTCCTTAATTTGTAGTCGTCGACTATTTAATTTACTTTAAATTGAAGGCATTAGTGCGATGCTATTTCGTGCTACCGTCTTACCTAACTACATTTTTTCCGTATATTTCGGGAAAATTTTTGCGGTTCCTCGATGTTTTTCGGCCTAATTGAGGATTTCACGTTTGACTTTCATCGCTGTTTCTTTGCGGACAACATCAATGATTTCTCGCTTATCATCTTATCTTATCTTATCTCTTCGCTATTAGCAAACAATTGAGTGTTGCGTTGGGCCAAATAACCTTTCTTTCTTCCCCCATTAAAATAATCGGATAGTTCAGTGAAAGAAATCTGTGGAACTTATCAGTTTGTGTTTTCATTTCCAGTTGATTTATTAATGATTAGCATTTATTGCTTCTGGCTAGGATCGATCCATTAGCTAGTAGAATGACAGACGTTCGTTAAAAAATCCGCTAACGACAGAAACGCATTTGGTTCTATAAGCAAGAATTTTTTAATGGCAAGTTGGCAGCCAACTTTATTATTTGTCGATGTAATTTTATTAGGTCGTCACTGCTATTTTCATTTTTATTTTCACGCATAATTTCCAAAAATTTAACCTTTAGAAATCCTAAGATTTTTAAGATAATTTGTTTGGCCTAAAACTAATCAACTTTTCAGCTTTTGCCATTAGACTCTATTTTTGCCATTAGACTGTATTTTTTCGCTTTTGCGGGTGACTTTTTTTTATTTCTACTTTCCTGCTTTGTTATTTGCTAATTTAATTATATTTTTTTCAGTTATTTTCGCGCAAATGAAACTATGAATACCTGTTTAAGTGATGAATTGGATAGGTTAACAGAAGCTTTTAATTTTACTCCTGATTCAATTTTTGTCGATAATTTTGTAAGGAATTTCAATTCTCATTATTTTCGCTCATATTTTGTGAAAGCTAATTTTGTTTTCTTTGTTTTCGATAAAGTGGGATTAAAAATTTATTAAAAAAAATATTAAAAATTCGGCGAAAATGGTTTTCTTTGAAGAGAAAAGTTCTGTTTAGGATAATTTTCTGTCAATAATAACCAATTATTGATGAAATAGATTATAATTTTAAGCCATATTTTAGGAGATTCTAGTTTATTATCTTCTGTATTTTTTCTGGGTTTATTCATTATCCTAATTTTTATTATGAGTTTGTCTAAGCGTTTTTGCTGGATTAAAATTCTAGCGATTTCTTAAATATGCTTAAATATGCGTTATAAATAGCAAATCCAACTTTCTTTCAGGAAAATTGCCTTGAATTAGATCAACCTTTCAATACATTTTCAATATCGGTTAGCGAGTTCCATTTTTTTACATTGATTATTTCGAAATTTTTAGGTAAAACTCAACATTTAATGAAATTTTTAATTTTATATGGAATTATATCTAATAATATTTCAATAAAATGTTTTTAGTCTGAGCCACAATTTCCTGACTATGATCAACAGCATAAACTCGGTTCAAATGCAGCATGTACGTCAATTAATACTGAAATTGATTCAGGTGGCATATCACCAGCCTCAAGTGAATCAGGAATTGACTTATCGCCACTTATATATTTAGAGGTGTAATTTTGAGAATTTTCTTAAATAGTGAATGTATACTGGATGGCATTTCTAGCAGATTTTACGAACAAAACCGTTAACAATTAAGTAAAGTAATTAAAGTAAAAGTAATTTATAAACAATTCGAAAAAAAAGAAAATTAAAAAAATGAAGAAAAATTCTTGAATGCGTTTGTTTTACCAACTTCATTATATAACTGTGATAAATCAAATTCATCTGACTCAATCTCACTTGAAAAGTTTAAGAATGCATTTATATTCATTTATAAAAATATTGATTTAAATTCAGTTTTACTAAAAATTTTTCCATATTTATATTTTTTAATATGCAGCTTTTTCTTGTTTTTTTTTTTGTAAATTTCGAATTGTTTAGGAGCAGTGCGCCGACCTGACACGGCAAGGAGAGCAGCTTTTGAATTTTGCTTCCCCCTCTGATATGCAGAACCAAGAAGACCAGATTGCACTGCATTCAGAACCAGTGGTTGATGTTTCACGACTTGTACCTGTCACTCTTCAAACTGATAAGGTAATTTTAAAAAACTTTGATTTTCTTTTTTTACTTTTTTATTTTATTATTTCTTATAATCCACTTTTTAAATTGTTTTTTTATATTATTATCTATCGCTATTCCTTTCTTCGATTGTTTTCTAATTTTCAAGAGAAAGTTAAAATGAATTAATTTTAAAAATATATTATCGATGTTATCGTTTATTTTTTTAGCCACCGCTTTTAGCGAAACCACAACTTCTTTGTTTTGTGCCTTCTAATCAAGTGCAGCCGGTAACTCTAACATTCAATTCTTATTTTAGAAAACTAGTGTTTAATTGTAAAATTAATTTGGTGTATAATAATAATCTTATTATGGGATAAAAAATCCGTACTTTTATTATTAGCTGAATATGCCTCTGGAAGTATATCACCTTTTGATATTTTAAAATATATCCTTATTATTTTCATACTACAAACTTTGAAATTAAATTTACATCATGTTTATTTGCAGACAAAAGGTTTGTAGATCCTAAAGGAATATTTTGAGCCGTTTTGAGCCATTTCTTTCTAATTTTAAATCTTTTTTAATAAAATTAATTTTTTTTATAATATATAAGATTTTCTGATCTAAAAATTGGATATTTGAGGAAAATGTCACTGCACATTCACCCCATATAGCAGTTACCCCACAGAAAAGCGAAACATATATACAGACGGCATGCATGTTCAAGAATTTGTTGAAGGATGTAAATATTATTTTGTTATTTGTTTCCTTTTTGGTCATTTTTTTCGTTGAAATATAATTAAATAATATAAAGTGTTTCAATTGATAAAAACTTTTTCACTTTAAGTCTGCTTTTTCTCAGGAATTTGAAAAAAGAATGGAAATTCGAAGGTACAAAAATCGAGTAGCTGCTCAACGCTCGAGGATTCGTAAACGTGACGTAAGTCTTTTCGATATAATTGGTTCAAGATAATTTAATGTCCCATATAATCTGTTTTATAATAATGTTAGTTTCATTATTTCGAAATTTTTAAATCAGTTTTAAATGAAATTGATCATAAATCCCAACCTATTTTTTCAGCAATTTGCGCAATTAAATATGGAAATAGCTAAAAAAAATGCGATGATATCACAATTATCGGCTGAAAATTTGGCACTTAAGGATGAAAATGCTATATTAATGCAAAAACTTAATGCACTACAACATGAAGTTTGTTAAAATAATTTTTGAAATTAAGGCATTTAAATTTTTTTATGATTTTCTATGATTTCTTGTGTAGATGTTTTATTTATATGTTTCATTTATTATGCCAATATTTCTTCAAATTTTTTATGGTTTCATAGCACTTGTGAGTTCATGGTATTTGCGGTTTCTCTCTACATTTTCATGATTCCTTGCCTGTTACATTTGTCTTTTTTTGTGCTTTTCCAATAACTTCTCTAATTCTATAATTTCAAGCTCTTGTCAGTCAATTTCTCGTGTTCTTTTTTGCTCTCTCCTTTCCTTTTTTTGATTGTCTCATAGGATTCTGTATGCAAAAGTATTAGATATTAATAGCCAATTTTCTTTTTTTCGATTTCTTAAGATTTCATTTTTTATATTTATTGTACCTTTTGGGCCTTTGAGATTTTTTGCTTATTAAGAAAATATTTTATTTACATTGAAATTATGCCACTAATGTTTTTTTTCTGCATTTTCGATGCATCATACATTTTCCCAAAATATATTTATATTTTCTTTTTCACCTGCCTCATTTGTATTTTTTAATTTTTTCCATCATGATCTGAGAATGTCTGTTATAAAACTTAGCAAAATTTTTGACTTAAATTAGCTATCAGTTTAATTTTGAAATAAAATTTTTAGAATGAAGCATTAAAAACAAAAAAAGGCTATGGGAAAGCAACCCTTGCGTCGCTTTTTGCCGTTGTCTTTTGTTTAACTTTATGTGGATCAAAATTTCCGTTAGTTTTTTACGTGCAATTTTTGTATTGTATTTTTTGTCGGTTAATAAATGATATAATCGAATTTGATATACTTTTTTGAAAAAATTCGAGAGGATCAAAAGTTTAGCATAAAAATAGACTTTTATTCGCATAATTTTAAAAATTTTCTAGAGTTATGGAGCCGCTCAACTCAGATTTGGGTGATGCTAAAATAGATTTAAAGAAAGCAGAATTTGTCTTTACTCATCATGGTCGGGTCGCCCTATCAGTTGACACTGATTTAAATAATGTATAAACTTTTCTTTCTTGTTCGAAAAATTCACTGGATTTTTATTTTTTGAATTTAATTTAAATTATATTTTGGTATGTAATTATAATGGTTTCTCAATTATTTTATCTTTTTGTGATGTCTCTTGTTGGTTTCTGCTGAATTTTCCTAAGAAAATTTTATAGAAAAAGTAAAGTGAGAAATATATATATGTATATATAAAAGTGAGAAAATCAAACCTTAAGAGATATAAAATAAACCATTTTGAAAAAGATGTGGGAGATGGATCTGTTTTATGCTTAAACTTAATTACAATTAATTTGTTATCAAGGAAGAAAATGGCTCTTCGGCGGAACTGGAAGCACAGCAGAACAATAGTACTCCAGATAATAAAGTTAACTGTATAGAAGCAGTAAGGAAGTATTGGAACCAGACAGAAGCCATGCAGTATAATTAATATATTAAATTTTTGTACATTTTGAGGAACACAATTTTTTTTAATCTAAATAATTATTAATATTTTAATATAATCAAGATAAATATAATTAAACAGTCTTAAATTTCAATTTCAATATTTAAAATTCCGTCTAAAAGAATTTAATTTCATATTTGCAGGTTGAACAATGACGTTCAGGACTGGGTTGATCGCCATGAAAGTCTAATGCTCTTACAAATCCAAAAAACTTTCCGAATTCCTTTACAAAAATTACGCGATAAAACTAATAAAGAAAAAGCAAAACGAGTCGATAATTCAGTTTATGTCACAGAAAAACAAAAAGCATATTTTAAAAGGTAACTTTAGGCGAGTTTTCTTAAGTGAAAATATCCGTCAAAATGACGCAAAGGTTATTTTAATTCAAAATTATTATTTATTAACAAATTGTTCAAAGATCGAGACAAGATAAGGTAGAGGATGCCCGGCTAAAAGCAGCTCGTGAGAGGTCGTGGAGGCATATTGATATGATTAGCAATACGAATAAACAAAAACTGAAAGACCCGGAATCGTTGGGGTAATTTTTGATTTTTTAAAAATTTCTCTTTATATTTTGAGCGTTGTTTTCGCAAATATCGTTTTAATTTTTTCATTAATATTTTTTCAGTTTTTTTCATTTTAGGCAGAATAATAATTTTCCTGAATGGTTCACGCGTGATACCGGTCTTTTCGTTCCGTCAAACATAGAACTACAGTATATGGAGCTTTTAAAGACATTCAAACAGCGAGAAGATACCCTTTATTTCATGTCAATGAAGGTTAACCACAATTCTGCTAATAACATTCTGCTAACATCATTTTTTTTATTATCGTTTTGCAGTCTGGGTTGAATCCAGTGAGAGTTATCTGTTTGTCCATTTGCCGTTTTATCAATCAGAAATTTATTTCCATTTATTCCATTACTTCATGACAACTCCAATTTTATATTTTTTTTAAATTGCGTGGTTCTTTATGCGTTCAGTAACAAAAGTAACGGAAATGATCTTTATTTTTATTATTTTTATAGGATTATTATTTACTGCCAGCTGTTGATCGTAATGGTACCGAACGACCACTTTTGACACTTATATTGCCAGCGTTTTCATATAATGGAACGGTTCCTAATCAGGTGTGAGATATTCATTTCTTCATTTATTTTTTACATTGATACGATAATTTTATTCAAAGGGTAGCTATTTATTGGGATGGGGATTGGGCCATTTCACAAACATATCGCGTACCATGAGAACTTATGACGAACAAATTGGTTAAATGAACGATATTTTTCTTATCATTTGCTTTAAAAAATTGTAAATTTTCAGATCTCAATGATGCGGTTAGAGTGTGAAGTTATTGGAACTGGTCTCTTTCATATCCCAGAGTCTATACTACCAGCATTTCATTATCAACCTTGCAAATGATAAAATTTTGTCCATTTTCATTATATTTCTGTGATTTTATTTTTGATGTGTTCTATTTAATTGCTTTGGGTTTTTTGTGGTTTTATATCTCATAAGACGTTCAATCTTACATTTTTCTGTTCCTTGTTGTTCTCGTTACATTAGCATTTACTGCTGAAACCTTGAGAATGGTTTGAACCTTGCTATGGAACTTTATATTAACCTCATTTTCACTTCAGTCTTATCTCTTTTTTCGCAATCTTTTTCATTTTTAGTTTTTTGCAGCAACGTTCATAGTTCCTTAAACTTGAAGTAATTTTGTTTCAGACATAATATTGAGATATGGAGTATTATAAATGTTTATACAATGCTTTTTATTAAAGGGATTTATTAAGGTATTATTGTTTTTTTATTTTCTTATCTTCACGATTCTGTTAGAGATATTTCTGATATTTTACCATTGTACCATTGTGTATTTTAATATTATTATGAATGTTATAAGAAATAAAACTGAAACCATCATTTACAATTTTTTTCATTGTGGAAAAAACCACATTGTGGAAATTCTTCGCTTTTGGAGAACTATGCAAATTCTAAAACTCAAATTCTATAGGATTTTGAATGATAAAAGAGGTTATTTATGTATATGGATATTTTGAAGAGGTTTATCTTTTTAATTCTACCTTTTTTTTTTAATTTTAATTAATGCGAAGAATGTTAGAACATTTTGAATGTATGAAATTAGGTGATAGTCGTCCACACTTTCATCCAAATATCGTGTTGACATCGCACGCCTATCCGAAGCCTTCCTTAATTATAGGTTTAGAGCACCTGGCTCAAAAATCAGTCAGAAACTGGTAGGTCTATCATTGCTGCCAACAGAAGGAGAAATAGAGTCGCGATCACGATATAAGCAAAAATATCTCGGTTATTTGGAATTAGGTTAGCGCTCATGCAATACGCTACCTCAAGGAAAATAGTCAGACGGACAAACTCCTATATATCAACCTTCTCTCCTTCTCTCGAATACTATCTATATTTAGAATAAAGTCACAAAGAGTCACTAGTGCTAGTTTAGCCATGTTCTTCGTTGTCCACCACAAGAATTAATGCACATCCTGCTACTTGTCTTGTGGTAGATAAAATGAGGAGGGCCGATGAAAACCTGGACTGATGCAGTCAGGATTTTGAACCCATAGGTGATCCAGGTGATCTAGAAAGTGGATAAAGAAGCGATTTTATCCTTTCAGGAATGGTATCGAATCCGGAGGAAGTAGCTCAATCAGAAGTGAAGCGAGGCAAACCAGCTGTGTGCTATTAAAAGAAGACATTCTATATTCTACATAACTGAATAATTTCGTTTAAAATGTGAAGAAAATATTTTTATAATAACTGAATAGAAAAACGAGAAAAGTTTCTGAAGTTGGAATCGGTGCAATGGATGTTTTATGCTCAATCGAAATCTTTTAGTGGTACCAAACATTCCATAGGTTGGTGCAATTGAATAGTCCAAGAGATGGGATCTTTTGGAAGAATCGATAGGGGCGGGACATAGATCTCCAGGATGGATTTTACTTTCAATAGCAAGTTTCGTTGAGGCGACGAATTAAATCGACGATGTCTGACCTTGAATTGAAAAAGTCGTGAAAGGCATCGTTTATTTATGGGAAAAGATATGATTAGACTTGCAGCGAACTTAATTTTGCTTCTATTTCTTAGAATTTATTATCAGTTTTAAATATTAAATATTGGCGAGGAACCACAGATCTGCGAAGCCAGTCGCCTATAATGAGAAAAATTTATTTGAATAATTGCAATTTCTTAATATCGTTGGATTAACATCCATTTCAGGGAGAAACAATGTGCACTTTGTACAAAAATTTCTCTTTTTCGCTTCCAATTTTTCAATAAAATATTAAAATATTTATCGCGATGACTGACGAAGCAGAAATAACCGAGAACTTTTCATATAGTATTTCAAAACTTGCTTTGATTAACTCAATAATAGCTAAATTACCAATAAAGACGTAGCATTCAACAGCCAACGTTAATTAGCAATAAATATCTGAAGAGACCGAACCTCATTCAGGTGGTACCATCTGGAACCTCAATTTCAGCATTGTTTAAGACATTAGCCAATAGACAAGCGAATAGCTAACATGTGCTTCTCAATTAAAATTTTCACTCTTTCAAAGAAATCCATAAAAATTTTTCTAAAATCATTTAATGCCAAAAATTTCAACAATTAATATAATATTTTCACTTCTTTTGCACTACAGGAAGTACTCCACTCTACTGGACCGTTTATTGAGAAAATAAGTATTTCTATCGAATTATTTGAATAATCTTCCATGCACATTTTTATTTCACAGTTTACTAATTCATCTTAAACATTTCTCATTAATTTCAGTATAACTTATCAAATACGATTTATATCATATATATATTACAAAACATTTCCAATAATAATACAATCAATAATAATACAATCCAATATGAGATAAATAAGTAGATTACGACTCAAATTGCGTGACTTTCTGTGCTTTTTTTCTATTCATGATCAAAACGATTTTATCCTCGAAGCCATTTGAACGATTTACACCATCCCATCTATAACCAGGTGCAATATTGAACCGATTCGGTGGCCAACTACCCTTATATTTGGGATAAACTGCAAACAACTGCTGAGATAAATCTTGAGGGAGAAAATTTTTTTTGTTTATTTAAGAATCCTCACTATTATTGGTTAAACTGGCTCCGTTCGCTTGTCGCATTGGACAAATATGCCAGAGAATTCCTTGGCATAAAAATACAAATGAGTCGACAGCGTCAGTCGGATTTTTGGACAGGTTTACTCCTGCGGGGAATAGAACTTCAGTATTGGCTCTCCGAATTGAGCAACAACTCACTGAGCCATCCACTGAGGAAAAAGGTTACGATACAATAATTGAAGATAAGCATCAATTCAGTCTTCAAAAGCATTCACTTTAATTTTGGTTTTGCTTTAATTGATTCCCAACTTAATAAAACAATAAGCAAAGAAAACTGACCAAGAAAAAACTTTCAATAATTGGTTCAATCAACGTAGCTTTATTTTTAATATAACCAAAAGTCAAGGAAACCTTCCGGAACCTCCTAAGTCAATATTTATGACAAGACTAAACCTCAAAAGAAATTAAAATTTTGAAATATTTATGAGCAACAAACCAACACCACCACTTTTAACTCTTGCTTTTTCTTCCTTTTTCTTAACATATTGAAACATTGGATCTTTTTCATATACTACCTGGAAAATAACCTGCTGCAAATGAAAAATAATAAAATAATTAATTTCAATATATTAATAAATATATATGCATTATATATATGCATATTAATAAATATATATATATACGTAATAGCTATTAGCAGTTGGTAATGAACGAGAAAAGATATAAAAATGCTAATGAAAAGATAAAATACAACTCTTACATTCTTCAAATGTTCATTCATTGCTTCATCATCAGCATGGCGCGCGAAATTTTCCTTGACAACTCGGGCCATCTCATCAAGTTGCTCAGTACGCTGAAAATCAGTAAGTTGCGGTACTAAATACCATACAAATATTAGTAAGAAATTATTTCGAAATTCTGCAAATTTTGCAATATTCCTAACAACGCTCTGTGACTGAAAAGAATGAATATGAATAAATCGAATGAAAATTTGAACCTTTTTTCAGTCTTAGATGAAGAGATGAAGAAGATCATTAGCAAAAGTTTTATATCAATACAAAGGAAAACCATACCCTCTTTAACTGATATAACCCTTTGTTCCACTTTTCATACTTTTCTTGCAATTCTTTTTGCTTGCGTTCCTCTCTTTCTTTTTTTCGCTTATCTTCAACAGATCCTCTATCTTTACCAGTTATGTTAAATCGTTTCGGAATCTGTTTTTCGTCCAATTCATTTTTTTGCTAAAAATCCATCCTATAGATCCATATTTACTGTTAAATTCAATGAGTTCCCTGCTTCATTACATTCTATTGTATTCTAATTTAAGATCGAAATGATTTTGGATGGTAATCCTTCAATAAACAGATAGTCAGTCGTTTATATATTTCGATTATACGACCGTATTTTGGCAACTAAATTAGTTCCAATATCTCGATTATATATGATAATCTAACATAAGAATTCTTACAATCTGTAATTTTGTAAATTCGTAAAAACTTGATTTACCTTTGTCGATACATTCATTGATTTATCAACAATAGTTTCCTCCTTCGGCGAAAATCTCTCTGAAAATGCAAAAAAATTAGCCAGTCAAAACGTAGTGCAAAAAATGAAAGTTAGTTTCTTAACTGAAGATTGACAAAAAATGAAAAAATTTTCATTTAGATTTCACTCTTTTAATGATTCATATAAAAAAGTAAGAAAAAACTTAGTAAAATTGATTGTTTTTCATTACCTAATTTTATTCTGTTGAGCTGATATTTTTTGTTGTCAGATGATTCATATCGTGGTTTGAAAGTTCGTTTCACAGCTGGTAACTTGGATAACACCGAGTTTCGTTTATGAGATGGATATTCTACTGGGATGCAAGAGCCTGCTGGAGAAGAACGAAAATTCTTTCGGAGTGGAGAAACATCTGTGTCTGATTCATTAGTGCGCTTCCGGTTGTAAGAAGGACGATCCAACTGAATATCTCCTTTTCTGGAGTGAACCGATGGCTTAATTTCTTTGTATTTATTCGAATTCGTGAATTTGAGATCCCTTCTATTTAAAAAAGCTGAATCTAATTGTCCATGAGAATCGTGTGATAATGCACTCAATTTATCAGAATGAAACCTTCCCCTAATACCTCGAGGAGAATCATCGGACTGATTAGAATTGAATCGTTTTCTAACACGCCGAGGCGAATTATCTGACTGATCTGAATCAGAAATTTTTCTAATACGTCGCGACGATGTATCTGACTGATCTGAATTAAACTGCTTTTCACGCTTTTCAAACGATATATTATTATCAAAATCTTTTCCTCCATTCTCTTTGTCGCAGTTCTCTAATTTTTTTGACTGAGCGTTTGAAGTAATACTGGTCTGTTCATTGAACATTTTCGTTCTTTTTTCATCTAGTACTTCATCACTTGTAGAACTTGACTGCACTACGATATCTGAACCTTAACATCAAAAAGTCGTAACTTTTCAGAAAAAATACAAAAAAAAGAAAATATCTTAGCAAGAATTGTAAAAAAATACCGATTTCATCGACAGACAAAAATGTTTTCTTGAATTTCTGAGATGTATCTAATATCGGCGACTTAGTTTCACACTAAAACATTAAAAATTTTAAAAAGGAAAATTTTCGAGGGAGATTAATAAGATTTTTATAGAGGCAAATCTTATCATAAATATTCAGTTAGAAACTTCGGAGGTTTTTTATAGTATCTGATGTAACAATAGATAATAAACTAATATTTTAGAACCTTTGATTTTTGCTTTGATCACAAAAGCTCCCATTCTTAGCAATTCGAAAAAATTCTTTAAAAAGAAGGGTTAACCTTTTCTCTTAACATTTAACCTTATTCAGAAATAGCGAAAATTTGCTATTACCTCTGGTAAATATCATGCATTATTGATTCAAAAAATTGATATTCATAAATTAAATTAAAATAATTATAATCATTTTATTTATAATTATTTAAAATTAAATTAAATTAAATTAATTAAAATTAAAATAAAATGAATTATATTGAAAATTTAAAATATCTTTTTAAATAATACAAAATCGAACCGTTACATTCACTATTTCTTCCTCATCCGACGAATTTCTACTCGTACCGGGTTCGACAACCATAAAAGCATCTTCTTCATGGATTTTCAGGCTGAAAAAAAATTTTGAATGTGATTGCAATTTTCGATAATTGATAGTATAGTTGTACCCAAATCTAAGAGAAATACAACATATTGAAGTCGCAAGAAATCAATCAAAAAAACCAATGAATTTCTAAAAGATATGCCCGAAACAAATTGTCATCAAAAATTACCCTAAACTGATCTTTTGCTTTTTCTTTTTATGTTTCTTCTTCGATTCACGCGTACCATTCGATAGATATTTCTTCAAATACTCTTCCTTTGCTTTCTTTTCATCTGACGTATTCATCCCAAAAAAAATTCTTTAAAAATTAATAATAATTTATTAATAATAATTATTTCATTAATAATTATTTTCAAGAATGGATTAAAATAAGATCATGAAACCACAACTATTCCTTTGCATCTGATAGACATAACTGAATTGTTATAAAATTGTAAGTTGAAGATCATGAAAATTTCTGCTACAAACTATTATTTAAATTGTGTGAAAATTTAACTAATAAAGTAAATTAGTATTAATAAAAAATAAATTAAGTTAATAATCAATAAAAACAGCATAAAAAATTTTTGAAAAACAAGAAGCTGTTCAGATAAACAACGATAAGTAAATAGAGAATTATCTTTGTGAAATATTTATTAATTTATTACTGATAAACATAATAAATAATTATAATCGAATGAGTAAATTTAATAAAAAGAAAAAGTTAACCGAGGAAATTAACAATAACAAGGTGGAAAATAACATGTGCAAAGATGAAATCTGCAAATGCCCGTTCACAACTAATTTGTGGAAAAATTGCCTTATTTTCTGGATTCACTTGAATACGAAGTGAGGCTGAAAAAATAATTTATTGAATAAAAAGCAATATTTTAATAAATAAACATAAATATAAAAGGTAACTAAATGAAGGATAATAAAAATATACCTTAAAAATTAAAAATTAAATCAAAAATTTAATAATTAGAAAATCAATACATGGAAATTTTGAAATAAGAGGTTTTATACATAGAAATGATATAATCTATTTCTTCTATATTTTTTTTATTAATTAAATGTCTCTGTTATTAATGGATTTATAGTAACGCTTAAAATTACAAAACAAATTCTGTAGGCCTTTGAAAAATTTCGTTGAGAAACAAACCTGCAAGCACAAAACATCCAACTGTCGAAATAAACCCGGATAAGAATGAATTGAATGGAAAAGTACCGATACAAACACAATAAATGAACCTACAAAATGGTAATTTTTTGCAGCAAAATATTTTATCATTTACAGTTCATTTATTATTATATATTATTTATGTTTATAACAACAGATTTGAAAGAAGAAATTAAAAGAAGAAATATGCTTTTCCTAATACATCTAAAACACCAAAAAACCAACGAAATATAATGCTGATATTGGCTTATGTTAGCATTATCATTATCTTAGAAAATGGACAAAAATCAAGAAAACTCAAGAATTCCACAGTCCCAAGGCTAATGGTATGAATCATGGAATTTATTAAATGATAAAAATTACCTAATATTTTTTTTGGGAAATCGTTTTTATTCAGATATCAATAAAAGGATTCAAAGAATATAAATTATTAGATAATAATTAAAAGGAACTTAGTTTCTTACTTAATAATAAAAATTATAAAAAATTTAATTATTCAATATGCCGAATTTGTTTTGTAGTAATTCCTCTTCTTCTTCTAAAAGCTTTCACCATCACTGGTTAGGCTAGCTACAAGGTAAATCATCTCTGTTGTTCGGTCTGTTGCCATCGCTAGTAGTAATAAAAGCCATTCCTTTTTCCATCGTTTAAGTCCATATATCGCTAGTTCCTCTATTGGGTGGCGAAGGACATGCCCTAATCATCGAAGGCGATGTGATGGTACCGATAAACAGGTGGTATCTGAGTGAAGGCTGAAGCGACTATGGAAGGTTTTAACCACTCAGCGGACCCATAAAATATATCTTAGATATGAGTGGTCGAAGGAAGATAATTCTTAATACCTTTCACTCTCACTGCCCATATCTCGCAGCCACTTAGCAAAATAGAGGTAATTTCAACTATATAAATGCGGAATTCTATGGTGATTTCGCGACGACTATTATAAAGGTTTTGTCAACCGGAAGAACGCCTTTCTAGCTTGTCCGAAAGTCAATTGTTTCTTTCGCTTGATAGTTTGAAATTAGAGTGGGTCTGAGGAATTTATAGTCTGGCACTTCCTCAACCGGTAATGAATTGATAAGAATAGGTATTTTATTATAACGAGCTAATAATAGTGATCAATTTGATCAAAAAGTTAATGTACGCAGAATCGGGTCACTCACTCGAATTTTTTTAATAAATTCACTCCTGTTAAGACCAGTAAATTAGGCAATAAATACTCGACGCAAATAATCTAAAGTACAAAGCAACCCTACTATTCGACTATTCCTACCCTAATTTAATAACGGAATTAAGATGATAAAACTAAAAAACGACAAAAAATGAAACTATTAAGTTTCTCTAAATAGGCAAGGAAATAAAAATTACAATCAAGAACAATTAAACAGTTAAAAGAAAACTTACTGGATAACTCCACTAATAAACACATAAAACATGTATGCATCGATGATTTTTAATTTTGATGAGGTTGTTCGCCGATAATCTTCGAACAATTTGCATATTACATCTATCAACTTCATTTTCGACAAAGCTAACTAAAAAAACTTGTATTAAAAATCAATATATACAATTTATAAACATATCAATAAAAATTTTTGGAATTGGATTTTCAGAAGAATGATCTTCAAAATTTCGCAATCGAATCATCGTTTTGAATTTTACGCTCAAATATACACTAATTATGGGATCAAGGAGGTTGAATGGATAGTGGTTTAGACTACTTCGTTGAGAGGAAAAGATACGATTCCTTTAGCGATATGAATAAACCTATCATTAAAAACTTTGACAGTACTGATAACTCTATGGAGAATGAGTGAAAAAAATTTCGAAAAAAGACCGTCTGGTATAACGAGCAGAATCCTAAGGCGATTCTTATGAACCGTTCTCAGTGACTGAAACAAATGGTAAACAATCATGTAAATTCTTGAGCCGAGAAAACTCTCACGCAAACTCGAAAAGTTTTAAGAGGAATTTGGACATATTATGAAATATGAGAAAATCAATGCTTATGGATGTAAAAAATCATGTGATCGTGCATACAGCATCCAAATATCGTGTGGACATCGCTTGCTTGTTGGAAGTCATCTTTCTAACTGTAGGGACAAAGTGGTACCTGAATCTGTTTGACTCTATCTGGTTTTGATAAGAACTACTGGATATATCACAGTAGTGTTTCTGATACCTTATAAGATAGGAAGAAATCTAGTCGCAATCGTACTATAACAAAGGGTATAGCCAGATCTACCAGCTGTCATCGTTTGGAACCCTATTAATGACCGGTTGGCCTATGCTACCTTTAAAGTGCAAGTTTTGCGATGTCAATTAGTGTTTATTTTCTGGTGCACGGATCACTTAAATAAAGATAGATTTCGTGCCGAATAGATTTTGTCTTAACAGTATCTTTCCCAAAAAATGACGACACTGTAATCGTGAAGGATTAGACTAGGAAGGCTGAGGCTGTTTCATTGTCTTCTGTTGGCAAGTTCTTCCGTTGGAGAGTTTTCTTCGTTTTGCTGAAAATTTCGAACTTTTCACCATCGATATATGCTATCATTGCAGAATACACCTAATTTCAGAATTCATCAGATCAACATTTCGAACAGATTTGTTGGTCAATCATAGCTGGAAGACTTTCGTGAGAAGAAGATTTTATAGTCCCTTATGTCGCAATGGCTGGCAACACCCACAAGTCTGATCATATTATAGTTAGCGCCAAGATCCGAATGAAACACTCAAAACATAGCGTTTCCAAGATCAATTATTTCAAGTTAAATAATGGTAAAAGTCAGCACACTTTGAGATAATGAAATAGATAAAGGACTTGAACAATGTCTAGAACTGCAAGAGTACTGACCCTACTGAAGGAATTAACTAAACCCTAGGATGCATGACTCAAAGCAAAGTAAGCCTCAGATGAAACAGTCTGACTGTTCTACTCCACTGCCAGACCAGAGTGTTATTAAGGAGATATTAGCTACCCATCAGTTTGTAGACTCGAAAGGCAAATGAGATAAAAACCGGTACTGGAATGGTACGGCTTTTAATAAGATGAGGGCTCGAGCTATTCCGTCTATTTCGCAAAGCAAGCTTTCGCAGTCAGAGAAACAATCAGTGAAATTGTTCACGATAAGGATGGAAACCCCATTCCCACTTAAACCATCAAAGATCGTCCGATGAAAATATCCCTACAGTTCATAAGCCTATAACTCGCAGAGAATGCCTTTGTGCGGCATTTTTCAAATATACCCCAGCGTTCTTCACAACACAACAGTAAAGACTATATTCACTAAGAGAGGATATTGTAAAATCTGCCGGTCTGCCGGTACTTTTGGTCCAATCGACAAGGAAGTACTCTGTAAGTCAAATAACATGATGATCCAATGAAGTTGATCGAACTTTTCAAATCGAACTTTTCAAAAACGCACTATCAAGTACCATAGGTTAGCAAGCAAATTGTGTATAGAGAAGATTGATATAGCCTCCTGAAATATGAACCAATGTCCGCCCCTACAATTTTTTATTAAGGATAGGTTGCCTTTAAAGCTAATAAAATCGCAATTTATATGAATTTATATTCGACAATGGCTCGGACTTTAAATATCTCCGACTTGTGACAAATCTAATGGGCAGAAAAAAGATGGAATTGCAGCGTGTAAAGCAACGACTGCTTTATATTGCTCGTCTGACGGTGCCAATGCCGAGCATTACTTATGGGCAAAAAATTTTAAAATTTTACAAAAATGAATAATTTTGAAAAATTAATTAATAAGGAATCGTCACCTCTCATAAAAATTTTAAACTCAAAAAATATTTAAAATGTGAAACTTTAAAGAATCCAAAGAACAAATCAACTAAAAACCACGATTAACGATTAACTAGCACAAACGCAAAAACGCAAAAATTCAACACGAAAGGCGAGAGTTAAGAATATGGAAGATAGCTAAGGTGGCAGCGTGTCCAAGGCTAAGGTGGCAGCGTGGCCAAGGCTAAGGTGGCAGCGTGGCCAAGGCTAAGGTGGCAGCGTGGCCAAGGCTAAGGTGGCAGCGTGGCCAAGGCTAAGATGGCCCACTCCTAGGAACCTAATGTATGTGCTGCCATGTCTACTTTGCAAAACCTTTTATATATAAGCACCGAATCAACGAAAAAAAACGATTGAATCGGTTTACGAAGCACCAACTTTTTTTGCTAAAAAGAATAATGTGAGCTGGAATGAATGCAGATCCAAAGTGCTAATTAGCAGTCTCGGCCGAATGGCTTACGATCCGAGATCGAAAGTTAGTGTTTAATCAATTGCTGCGTCATCGAATGGGCAGTGGGATTGAGGTTAAAGGTGGTGTAGGGGATTTGGTGCATTGTGGGCTTTCTAACTTTTTGTATTTGGAAAACCCACTGCCGGTTCGAGTGGGATGCAACATCATTCTCAGTCACATAAGATTCATGGTGAATGAACAGTTTTCAGGCGAGTATAAGGTGAACATGGCGAGAGATGGACATCCGGTGTCTTTTCCTGCGTCTTGATTGTATGGAAACATTCACCACTGCTGGTAATTATTTATGGTTAGGTATTATAATTATTAGATAATTAGCATAGATAATCGAGAACTGATTTGTTATCAGCGATTAATTTATTGCCATATTTCTTGTATAAAAAAATCCCTTCCTATGGAAACTTCCTGTCGGTAATGCAGCTCATCCTCAACTTTGGGTCTTCTACCAGAAGCCTGGAAACTTAAAGATTCTGAGCAATATCTTAGCCATTCTGCGCTCTTCTAGACAGCGATTTCCGAATCTCCGACGTATTTTATATTAACAAAAACATTTATGTGAATAGGCGGTTTCGAAAAGGACTCATCATTTTTGGTTTGGTTGGCTGCAGTGGCTATTAGGATGAGAGATTTCAGTCGTCAGAAAGTCTTATTTGGAAGTAGAAAGTTTAAATTCTTCGCTATTTTGGCACCCATCACTTCCAGTTCTCTTCCCGTTATTATGGTTAAAAATTCGCTGCGAGGGATTCATCTGGCGATTGAAATTAGTGGGTCATTAGCAGCACTCGAATTTTCTAGTGGCAGATTTTCCTCGTCGGGGTCAGACCTTTGATGCTGCGTGCAGATCAAAGCAGTTATGCCGTACTTTACTCTGTTTTATTGTAAAACAGTCAAGAAAGTATGATATTTGAGATGGGATGAATGGTTTGTTGGCTACTAAAGAATTCCTAGGTAAGTAAAGTTAAGCGAACTCTGGAAAGTGGGATAAATATAAATTTTCCGAATGGATTATTTTGCTTCGTTCCGATACTTCTCCGGATAAAGTTGTCATATTTAGAAAAGGTTCATATATCAAGTTTTCGAAATATGAAATTCTCCGGATTTCGTCCGAACATTCATATTTATTCAACAAAGAAAATTTCGCCATTCAAACATTCGTTAATTTTTGTTTATCATTTTTATCATAATTAAAGAAATATAGAATTTCTGAACAGACAAAAAGTCGAATAATAATTCCCTCAGTCGAAACGCATTGCCTACTACTTTATCTCGACAACGAGGACAAAAGGTTATAGATTCACGTAACCTTTCATTCTTCCCTTTTCTCTCTCCTTTCTTTCCTTCCATGATTGCATTTTTCTGCTTCCATGTGGTTTTCTCGTTCGTAGACTACCATAGCAGATTAGAATAGCCCACAAGTATTGTTTTACTGACTCACCTTACTTCAGTAGCATATTCGAATTTTAGCATCACGGCAATATTTTCAAATGTTTCCTATTTAATGGCATTGTCGGGGATCTCGTTGGTACCAACAACTTCAACAGGAGCAGATCTCTGTTGTAATATTTATATTCTTCTAATAGAACCCCTCATTTCTAGCTCATTGCACTGGATACTAGGATGAGGCTAAAATTGGATATGAGGTTTACAAATGGATAACTTCAGTATTGGTCGATTTTGAATTGCAGTTTTACTCAGTCTACATTCTTACTTGCCAACAAAAATGCATTCTGGTCTAACTTTTTTCCAGAAAATGTATTCCAAGATGATTTTAAAATTTGATTCATTTAGATAAAACTATTAAAGAAGTTGCATTAATCATTGAAATAGAAAAAGAATATGGCAGATTGCTTAGTTCCACGAATTTTGCTCATCCAAACGTTCATATTTTCGTTGGCAACCTTTGTTAATGATATGAAATGTTCGGTGATATATGCGACGATCTTAGAGAAATTTTCCGAGCTGGTGAAATGGTATGGTATCATTTCTTCAATTGAACTAAACTTAACTGCTTTAAAAAGCTTTAAGAAGTTTATTAGGTTGAAATCACTATTGAACAAGTTCCGGATTTAAGCTGGGCAAATGCAAAAATTCATGCAGTAATTCCATGCACAAGGATTTCACAAATTGCTGAATTTAATGATGAACATAAATTTTCTTGATTTTCTACAACTCTCAATCTTTTTTCGCGATTTTCAGGCGATTTATCAAAAATTATTTGGTTTTTTAAGTCGGTATACAATGTAATGTAAGTGAAAGCAATCACGACGCCACTTTTCACCGATTTTTTAATTTCTATTCGAGTAAACTGTTTTATTATATGAGGTTTTCAGCCAGATTGATCTCCATGATAGTTCTTCAAAATTTTTTTATATCTTCGGCATATACAGCAGAACATGAACTTGTAATTCTTCATCAGCAAATCTTCCCATCGCAAGAAATAATTTCAACATTTTTGCAGAGAAATTCGTTCAGTTTTATACACCACAAGGTTAAGGTTTGTGTATCGAGCAGTGTGACTGTTAGGCAAAGCAAATATGCATTCGCGAAAACGCCAATCAAAACTGTCGGAAGAATCATTTGAACTCAAAATCCCAACGATAATTTTTCGAAAGTTTTCGTTATCTTTGGCATTTTACATAAACTCTACAATAATTCAGATGTCGTGGCGGGAATTCGCATAAGTCGGAAGATCAGTAGAAGGACGAATTTTGCGAGCTCCACGGTGGATTGCCTCTTCAGGAATGGATGCCTCGATTAGGAAAATTGCTATATTTGTGCAAAAATTTGGGCCAAACAGGATGGGATTTGCCACTATTACGAAGGTTTCTAGATCACGATAATTTCTTGATTCAAAAAATAAATAAGTGGAGAAAATTTGGATAATTCACTATGTCGTTGTTATTCCATTAGCACACGACTGTTTACACTGGGACGGTAGTACATTTTTGAAATTTAGAAGGTTTTTGAAATGGTAGTTTTTTAGTTCTACACATCGGACTAGGAATTATTTTTGGTAATGAGTCGCTGGAATCCTAGATTTCTAAGCCAATTTTCACTTAATTCATAGAAATCCTGCATCAACGATATCCATAAATGTGCTTTTGAAAGGGTAGGGCGATTCATTTCATATTAAGCCATAGCCATATTAATGGTTATAGGAATAGAAATCTGTGAATTCGTTAGGGCTTAAATTCTATTTTTATTGAATCTTCATTTAATCATTCTGTACTATTTGTTCGTTGCATTTTTTCATGAAGAGAGTGGATCGTCAGCACCAGTGACGTTTCTTAAAGACAAATTTATTTTTGTTGGGACCATTATAACTTTTGTGAAAACGGTTAACAGTAATAAACATTTTTCTAATCGTTTTTACAGCATCTCAACCACGGAGTTGTTTTGTGCCCGAAGGACTATGAAGATTTTCGATTATTTGGTGAAATTCTTTATCCATTTGAAGCGGTTCCAAATGATCAGAAAGTTGAATACAAGGTGTTTGCTATATATTTTATGAGTGTTCTTATTCATAGATTAATCAACGAATAATTAATTTCAACGTACAGAAAACAAGGACTGCTGCTTTCACTTACATTTTTAGTTTCATGCAATCTCAGAAATTCAGTTAATATTAAATTAATATTAAATTAATATTGTTTAATATTAAATTAAACAAATATTTTTAAAAATTTTGGATTTTTGGAAATTTCATTTATTTCTTTTTTGTAAATAAATCTTTAAGAAAAAACACAAAGTCGGATCAATATGTTATTATCAAGCTTGCTTAGAGTTACCTGGAAGAGTTACAATTTAAGTATAGCGCTTATAATTTGGAAGGTGTCGACGGAATGGGAACGGTAGTACGGCAGTTAATACATTACAAAAGTTTTTCAACCTAACTAAGCCTCAAATCTATTTATATCTATAAAAATTTTAACGAATGTTTTTCATTTTCATTTAAAAATATAAATCATAAGTTTCGTGAACATCTCTTCCGGTCAGTTTTTTTATGAAAAAAATCCATTTTTACTGAAAAGCAAATTCATTTCGCTAAATTTCTTCATTTTCTCTCAGTAATGAACCATAATGAATGAATTTGCCTTTAATTTATGGCCTTTAAATCGTGCTAAGTGTCATAATATGGAAAATTATTTATTATTTCCTTCTAAGAGAGAAAATTGAATTTTTTCCACTATTGATCATTTTTTAATCGAAGTTGCAGGGCTTTAATTTATTTATTTGTTTAATGTGGGTAAATGGGTGGATTTAGGCTTGATTAAAGTGAAAAATTCGTTAATTCCAGCAAGCAACCGGAGAAACTGGGAAGTCGGATCCTTCATTACTTGAAGCAAGGAATGTTCGACCAACGCTAGCAGAAAATGATCGTGAACGATTGACTGCAGATAATAACAGTCTTCATAATCAGGTGGTAAATATTAGCGAAGTGGATTAACCTAAATTTTCATCTTCAATTATTGTAAATAACTAAAATAGTATGTAAACATTTTTTAAATTTTCTGTTCTGTTCTTTGTTCTTTTCTGGATTTTTTAAAATCAGTTTATTTTTCTAATAAAGTTTGTAGCTCCAATTTTTCATTACCATTTACTGATATGTCCACTGATTCGGTTTTGTAAAAGTCTTCTTTTGTCATTTAACTTTTCAGGATCAGAATGTTATCTTCCCTATGTTCACTTTATTTGATAACTTATCACCAGCTGTTAATGAGAAACAATTTGACTCAATAGTCGTGAAAGATTCGTCGATTCTAAATGAAATGAAATGAAATCACAGCATGACCTATCTACAGTTGATTCAAATTCCATGTTAAATAGTTGTCAGTTTTCCAATGTAATTAAGAGGTACTTATTATCTAATTTTATTTCTTTCTTTTATTTGGGATATTGAAACGATTGGTTAGTTAAAGCACATTTTCTGATGTTTTTTTCTAAAAATCATTTATTATTTGCTACTTATCATTTATGGTGAAATAATAAATATTTATTTATTATTAATCATTTATATTTCTATATCTGTATTTGTATATCTGTTCTCTATAGATTTTGTAACCCTGTTAATGATTTGATGTTTCTTGAATTCAAAGATAATCCAAAAAAAGGGATTATGCGATGGATTTATGCGGATTTAGCGATGGAGAAGAGGATAAGGAGAAAAAGGAGATGGATAAGGATGAAATTAGTCCAACAAATAAATCGTTAGGAGATTTTCATCTTTATTTCTTTTGATACCCTAATGATAAGTGGTGTATTAATCATTTTTCCTATTAACCAGTTCTACCAACTAATAATTTCAATGCAAATCAATTTCTAGACAGGAAGTAAGCAGCAAAATTCATTCAGTGCCTTCTCAGTCATCAAATTCATCACAGACATTCGATATGCCACTGCATTATTATTTTATTTTCTATTATGATTAGATGATGAGATTTAGTATGTTCGAATCGTGTGCATAGTCATCATAAAGTAATAGGTCATCAAATAAATATTATAGTTTTTTTGAGGTGAATTTTTCATCTTTTCTAAAAAGAGCAAGCATGGACAATTATCTGTTTGTATAGTAATGAAACATTATGAGTTTCATTCTGTTGAGTTTATGAAAATTTGCCAGGTAGTTCAGAATTAAAGAAATTAACATTTGCGACATTGCATACTCTACTAAATAATATAATGTTAGCAACAAGTAATAGAAATGAAGTGTATCCGATAACGTATAAATTAATGAAGAAGTGCTAAGGTGATTTTCGAAATTTATAAGAGATGATTTTAATAACTGATAAAGCTTTTTTGCATTTCACAGTGGAAGCTACTCTAGAATATGGGAGGGTCAGGAATAACCACTAAAATTCGAAACTAACGGTAGGAAAATACTACAAAAGTATTTGTGGGAAATAAAGGAAGCAATTCTTTACGATCTGCTTAAACCTGGTCAAACTACCTCTGATATATATACATATTTCATCTTAAACTTGCAATGTGGTCCTGTAGAAAATGTGATCCGCCAAAATAATGACTTTACTTTAAAAAAAACTCACCAAAAGGAGAACATGGCTTGGAAGTTCTACGTCATCCATTTTATAGCCCTAGCATTGCTTCGTTTCTGTTTCTGCATTCTGTTTTCTCATTTCAGATCTGTGCAATCCAGAGGAAAAAAATTTCATTCTTTTGATGTAAAAAACCTTGAAGAATACTTCCAACATATCAGTTGAAATGGCCTTTTTTTGCGACCTGCTCTTTCGGAAATATAAAAAATAAAAACTGACTCATTTAATTTTCAGAAGAAAATGAAATATTCGATGATGAGATGACTAATATGAATCTTAAAAATGATTCGAACTTTGAAGGCAAATTGAAAAAATCACTGAAAGATACTCTTCACAAAGATAAGGTGAGATTATATTTTCCGTTATAGCTGTTGAAACAAACGAAATTCAGGAATCAGCCCTTTAAGATCAGTGGAATCATCAGTTAAAATATAAGAGATTTCCAAATAATTGAGGAACTTAAGAATGTGGCAATCAGCAAATGACCCATTTTCCCATTGCAACTTGGTTAGCCAGATTGTGCCATTGCTCATTGCATTTAATTTCTTCTTCAGAAATAATTTATTTTGCAGATTTACGCGAAATTTTTCACCGAATTAATGAAATAATTTTCCCGAATTTCTGAATAATACTTTAATTCTATATTTTTTAACCATTGTATTGTACTTATCCAAATATTTTTAAAAATTTTTAATAAAATCGTAAAGTCATGAATATTCATAAAATCGAAAGAAAAATTTCAAAATTTCTAGCCAAACTGATTTATTTGATTGTTCGATTATAGTTGATTTGAAAAAATATAAGAAGTTTTCTTTTCATCTACACAGTTAAAAAAATTTTACATTTTAGATTTTAAAGCAAAATTTTTCAAAAACTTTTCCAACGAATTTTTATGAATTTATAATGAACTAATCGCAAGGAGGGACCGCATTTTGTACAGTGCAGATTATCTGTAGCTCAAGTACCACAATTCACTTACTCCTCCATTATCATTGTCACTAAATAGTTATAATCATTTTTTATTATTACTTTAAAGTATTAGTGCTAAGATTGCTGTTACAGCGTAACATCTTAAATAGAGTTCCGGCGCTACTAGTGCCTCATCTGGCATTTCCTCCCCTAAAAGACTGGCGATAGTGGCCAACAAAGCCCGGAAAGCCAAAACTGGAGAAAGACATCAAAGCAAAGATGTGCCTTTAGCAACTAAAACTGACTGTAATACATTCGATGCCTGTAATGCGCCCAACTCACTCCCATTCGCGCGAACAAGTCGCCTGCTTCCTTGTGCAGTTCCACCATTCGCTTCGCTGTATTAATTGTTTGTTTATGCACCGCATTTTTGCGTGCAATGATTGCTTGTTTGCGTGTAAAAATCGCTTAATGTGCGCGTTTGTGAAATTGTTTTGTAAATGTCCGCGAAAAACATTTATGAAAGACTTCTCGAATTTTCCAGTTTCGCTTCCACTCTCATCTTCTGCTCAATGTCTGCATTCACTGCTGTCGTTCTTAATCGCCAACTGCACTAATGCGGAAAGACTAAAATGCCACGAAATGCTTCTGCAAAACTTCACTCCATCTCCCATTTCCGCTTACATCCATTGGCTGCAAGCACAATTTGAGAGTTTTTGCCGAGGAGGCGCTTGGCGAGGAAAGCACAGGTACCGAACGATCTTTTTAGTGATTCATCGGTTCTTTTTGACATCAAATTGGATCATTTCCTAGAAGAATGCCTGCGAATATATTAAACAAAAGAACTCGTGCACTTCTCTGGAGACCAACAGAACCCGTGCACCTCTCTGGAGACCAACAGAACTCGTGCACCTCTCTGGAGACCAACAGAACTCGTGCACCTCTCTGGAGAACTTGTGGACTTCTCAAATAGTCCATCGAAATCCATTTCACAATGTAGTCGAAATATCGTTCAAAGCAAGGAGTAGAACATTTTCTTCTAATCAACAGTTCTCGATGCCAACGAGAATTGTGACGCCCAGTCAGCTGTCGCGAATTTTTGCAGCCCGCGGCCCATTATTCTGCAGCCGCTTGAAATTCTCTGCTAAATCGAAAACAATCGTCGTTTCCCTGATTTTCGATGGATTTTCTCTGCAAATTTATCGTGTTTTTGTTTCAAAAAAAAATTTGAAGACTTTTTTACACAGCGAAAATTAAATAAAATTAATTTATTAATGCTGAAGTGGTACTTCCGTGTTTTTAATTCGCGTCCATTACTTACTCAATGCATTATTTCGGGTAATTATTTTATGCATTATTTTAATTATCTTTTAAATTCCCAAGATTCCTTTGTTCACACTTTTTTATCACATTTTTTTAAAATTTGGGGCTTTTAAAATTTGTTGATAATTAGTTCCATTAAAATTATTAATAATTATTAATGTTGCTACTATTATCGTTATTTTTTTATTATTATTACTATTTTTATTATTATTGCTATTATTATTATTGCTATTATTGTTATTGCTATTATTATTATTAATGATCATTGCTATTATTTATTGTTATTATTAATATTAAAATAATATTATTATTAATTATCATCAATATATATATATATATAAATTTATATTTAATTTTTTAAAAAATATAGGTTTACTTGGTGTCGCTGGCGATGCAATTAGTCAAATTATCGTAGAACGACGAGCCATAAATAATTACGATATTCGACGATCTGGTCGATTTCTCGTTATCAGTTCTGTTTATATAGTTAGTCTCCTAATTCGGCTTCCATTCATTTATTTTTTCTATATTTTTATTTGTTAATTATTACTTATTAGATTTTTAGGCTCCATCATTGGCAAAATGGTATAAAATATTAGAACTGGTGAAAGGTAATGCAAAATTACTTCCACTGAAACGAATGGTCATCGATCAGGTGTTTTTAAATGATAGCCGATTAACCATTTAATTAACTTTCTTTTCGTTTTTTTAACAGCTCTCCATTACCGGTTAGGCTGGCTCCAATGGCTACAAGGGTAAGATGCTTACAAGCGGCGTGGTCTGATGCCGTCGTCGGCAGTAATAGAAATTCGAGTAATAGAAGCCATTCCTTTTTCCTTTGTCTAAGTCCATATATTGCTGAACCTATAAAATCTTTCCTGGCCGTATCAGTCCAGGTCTTGATTGTCCCACCTTGCTTTTGACGCCACCCAACACAAGATTTAGCAAATAATGGAATATGCGTCAACTCGTGTGGTGGACGACGGAGAATGTGCCCTAACCAGCGAAGGCTCTGTGATAACATTATTTATGCAATTGAATGAAGGTGGATGCGATTATATGATATTTTATCCGCTCGACGGGCCTGTAAAATATACCTTAGGCAAGAGTGGTCAAAGGTATATAGCTTCTTAATATCCTCCACTCTCATTGACCATGTCTCAGAAGTGGCAAGATCGAATCATGTATCACGGCTATATAGATGCGAACTCTTGGTGGCTATATAGATGCGGACTTTTAATGGTAATTTCATGACGATTCCATAAAGGTTTCGTTAACCAGAAGATCTCATTTCTAGTTGCCATGATCCGGGCTATAATGTCGTATTTTGTCTGGCCATTTGGTATTAGAGTGGACCCAAGGTTTAAAATCAGGCACTTCCTCGACCGGCAATGAATCTACAAAAAGGGGCATTTTATTAGGTTCTTGTACATAAGACGAAAAGACTTTCGTTATTACATTGTACATTAATATACATTGACCCTGAGTCCTATTCTTGCTGCAGTTTCTGACACCGTTATTTAGTATTACTTACATTTTGTCATAAAGGACTACACCATCAGCGTATTCAAGATCTATTATACGATGCTCTGGAATGATTTGGACACCCCTTGAGTGCCCACAACCGATGTCCATTACCTAATCTACTGTATAGTGGAATATTGTAGTGAAAAGAACGCAGCCTTGACGCACACCAGTTGACACCACTTCTTTCTTTCAGAGGATTCTGTCACTTCTCCATATGCACAGACCTATGCCGACATACACTTACAAAATTCCTTTATGAGTCGAATGATTTTCTCTGGAATCTTCTGTTCTCTGGAATACCATTGCGTACCATCATCCTCCAGTGTATTTACTAATTGAATCGAAGGTAGCCGCAAAGTCGATATAATGGTGGGTTGCACACATATGAAGAGATGTTCCCTTTTTAACGTAAATATCTGGTTAGTGCAGCCGCGTCTCGACATGAATCCAGCTTGATTAGGGTGCATCCTGCCGTCCCGTACTGCCATAAGTCTACTGAGTAAAAGGGAAATAAAATTTTTCGCTGAAAGATGTAGTAGGCTGATTCCTCTATAATTTTCGCAGTATGTCTCATTTACTTGGGGACTGGGAGCAGAATTGCTTTGCTCCATTTATCTGGTAATATGTCTTTCTTCCATACTAGAAAATACATTTGTTGAAGGTGCGTTATGATGGACATTTGAAGAGTTCAACTGGAAAACCACCTTTTCCTGGGGTCTTATTGACCTTAAGCTTATCAAGAAGCATTTCATGAACGATCTAAATTTATTTTTGAAAATAAAATGTAAGGCAAAAGCGCTAGCAGCGAGTGGTTTCGATTCACCTACCTCTGGGTTATGGGTCCAGCACGTTTCCACTGCTATAATGGAGATTATTTCTTCTTCTGTTGGCGATTCACAGTTGCAAACAGATGGTTCGACGAACGTATCAGCTATGTCCAGGTCAACATATGACGCATCATAGTTAAGTTTGGCCTCAAAAAATTTCATCCATCTCATGAGGCGAACATTAACAGACATCATTATTTCGTATTATTTCACTGATTTATAATTGCTTTATGATGAAGGCGGAATATTTTCCTATTATCGTCTAATCGAGCTGCTATGTCGCTCCAGCAGCAATTTTTGTCCCGTCGTGCTGCTGTCGTTGTAATTCTTCTAAGCACCCGATATCAGGATTTCCTGATATTCTGACTTTAGTAGCTTTTTCAGATAATTTGATTTTTGCTTCCTGCATCCAACTAGCGCACTAGTATACCCTGGCGTGGAAGTGGCTGACTTTTGGAGACATCCCTTTAGTTTGGACCAGTATTCATTTGCCGTTCCAGAAAAATCATTGTATCATTGAAATGCTTCAATAATTCGGTACTGAAATGCGCTACTGTTCGCAAATTTTAAGACAGTTGAAAGATCTTGGGGAATGCTGTTTTCTGCGATTTGTCAATTTTATGGGAATCTTGGCTCGAATCATAACATGTTTAGATCCATGAAGTTTGTTCGTTTCAGCGTTTCGATAGGAACGACTATCACGGAATCTTCCAGTGGCGACTAACAGAATCAATCCGGTTGAAGTGTTGATTATCTGGGAGATGCCGGAAGTAAATATTAGTAACAAAAAATTCCTCTTCAACATAGCAAAAAAGGCGCATCGATCTCCAATGCCACATTTGCCAACTGTCGAGGTCATCGCAGCGGCATTATAACTTATGCGCATATTTCTATTCTTTCTATGGCCATTTCGGTTTAGGCTTCGTAACTGTTGAAATTCGGTATAGAACTTATTTTTATCACGGTCATCTGCCGACAAGGTTGGAGCATAGACAATGATGATCGAGATATTGCAGAACTTTAAATCTAAATTATATCTATTTCCTTGATAGATTTCGAGCACAATTAGCTTGGGAGCATTCTTTATATATGAACCTTGAGATAATATACTTATCGCATATACCATTCCGCTCGGAGTATCATGTGCGTCGGTGTACGCGGACGCCCTTTCAAGAATTTCTGACTCTTTCACCTTAAAATCATTTGAGAATAGAGTTACAGGTGGGTCCTCAACAACCACTTGGATTTTTGATATGGCAGGCTTACTCTTGTCGAAGATAAGCGTAATATAATTTTATAATATTAATTCTGTATAATAAGGCGGTAAAAAAATGAAAAAAGAAAAAAGTTTAGAAAATTAAAAAACATTTGAGCCCAAAAGAAGCAATAATATATTATTAACGAATAATTAAGCGGTTTTTTATATCTTAATAAACCAGTTGGACGAACAGACCAATAAATCAGTACATAAAAGCATTTCGTCGTCAAATGGCAAAAGAAAATTCGTACCGGATTTTAGTAATATGGCCGTGGCTACCATTTAATTAATACTTATTAAAAATTAATTATTTAGTATTTTATTTGCGAAATGGGTTAATGATAAGGCAAATGCCACCTGAAATGGATATTAACTCAAGTTGGAACATCATACTTCATCGAGCTGCAATATCGCCGAAATGGTGAAAGCAAAAGGAGATAGAATGAATTATTGTTTAGTTTAGAGCGCTAATGTGGAGCTTCTACGGCAGGAATATCAAAAATGTTGGGAAAAAAGGACTTAATTATATTTCCCAAGTTATTTCCTGGCAAAATTTGCCTATTCCGACAGTAAAGTGAGCGTAGCAATAGCAACAATGAGTACTATCAGAAAAAAATTTAAATGAAATTGAAATTAGTGGAATTAGTTGTCAAGTTATTATATTTACTAATTTAAATAATTATATATTGTTAATTGTAATTGATTCCACTCCCCACAGGAGTAAACCTGTCCAAAAATCCGGGTGATGCTGGCGACTCACCTGTATTTCTGTCGCCAAGGGATTCCCTACCATATTTGTACGACAAGCCAGTGGGAGCGAGTTAGTTAGTAATGGGGGCACTTTAAAAACAATTATTGTTATTTTTTACTATTTCTATTTTCCTTGAACTCGCTGAAAATGAAGGAATTTTAAGTTTATTACCTGCATTATTTATTTTTGTTTATAGTTATTCATAGGTGATTTAGTTTACATATATAAATATTTATATTTACATTTATTTATATAATATATATATTTATATTATTATGTTTATATTTACATTATATTTATATATTTATATTTTAAATTGATTAAATATATATTGCTTATATATATATATATATATATATATTTATATTATATTTTAAATTGCTTATTTATATATTATATTATATTATATTTTAAAATATTTATATTTATTTTTATTTTAAATTGCTTTATTATTAGCCCTTATTTACTTGTGTTTATTTTTTTATGCAAATTTCTACTCATCCTTACTCTTTTATAATTTTCATATAATGTTTTCTATAATTTTTTCGTTAAATTAAATGAATTACTAAAAATTGATAATTTTTTTAGAATTTTTTTTTATAACAATTTAAAATCAGTTGAAATTAAGAAATGTGTAAGTTGACTTGGAATAATCTGCATTTAGACGGTATTTTCTCCACCATTCACTGCAAGTACTTTATATAATTTACGACTGCTGGAAGGTCAACGATTTTCAAAAGCTTTCGAAGCACTCAAAAGAGATTTTCCCGATATATTTCTAACAGGCATCAAGGTTAGATTTTCAAAACATAATAATTCGAATCAATTCAGCATTAAACGATCATTTGAAGAGCTTGCTAAATACATTATTTTAGCACATTCTATTACTTATTTAATACTTCCTTCCCTTCTTCCAACAGCATATTTCTGATTTTGCGAGCTCTATTGATTGATATAAGACCATTCATCTTAGAATTAGAATTATATGGAGTAAAGCGAGAAGAATACATATATTTTTGTAAAATTTTTCCTTCCTTCAATTTTGGATTTTTTTTTAGTTCTGGCCGTTCATTTTATTGTTGAACTTCTATTTTATACCTCTTAATTTTCGAGTAATTTTTGTACAAATTGCCGCTTTATTGTGGAATGCATACTTCTCATACCGTACGCAGTTGTGTGCAGGTTTATATCCAGACGTGTATTAAACTGATTTATAAATTTCGCGATCTGATTTTTTGCACGTATATCAGTTGTAACTAGTGCGTATTCTATGTGTACTCTCGTTTTTTTTAGATTAAAGAAATTTTTTAGCCTTTTTGAAAATGAAAATAAAATAAAATGAAAGCTTGCTTATCAACTTTGTTAAGTTATGATTATATTTGTTATTTTCTTCGACGCTCGAATTGTTCTTTAAATTTTTGGTATTAATAAAAATTTATTTGTTGCTCCAAATATAACAAGAAAGATTTTGAAAAATTAAATGGTTTCTACAATGGTTTGTATTGTTCTATTCACGTGTCTTTAAAAAGGAATATTTAGATAAGTTGATTTGGGTCATTCATTTTTTTTGATAATGAAGGACGATGAGTTTTTTGGCAATTGTGGGACACACCATGCAAAAATATTCGTTTAATTCCTATTAATTTTGTTAATTTACGTGAAAAGAACTGTGCTCAATTTATTCTCTGTTTTTTTTAGACATGTTAATTTTAACATTAAACGCGAAGAGGAGCTTGAGTGGTCCTTGGTCACAATCGTCGTTGAAACTGCGACACTTGTCAAGAGTGAGTAGCACGGAAAACAATGTAAGGTGATCGGTCTAGCAAAAGACGAAAATGTGATATGAATATAATTCCAACTTTACTATAAATTTGCAAAATAAAGTAAAAGACTGAGAGGAAATTTAATTTTGGCCATAGCCTCGGTGCAAGCAATTTGAAAGAGTGTTATTAAACGAATGTTATCATTGAGATTTTCTGTTTAGGCATCTGTTTTGTGGAATTTGAGATAACTTAGGCTTCAGTTTTCTTTGTCTTCAAAAAATGCATACGGCTGTATTAGGTTGGTGGCTGCAGGGATGAAGGGTGGGCTTTTAAGCTTATCTATCACAACCATCTCCAAGTCTGCAAGCAATAAGGCTCGCTCTGTCTGAGCCCATAAATCGCTGAGCCTATCTCTTTTGGCTCTGCCAATAGTTTTATTCGGCGAAATTGTTTGATTTGAATATTTGAATGTACGGCATAATTCAGTCGACATCAGAGCTCACTGCTGGAAAACAAATTTTCCTTCAATCTGAAGAAAAATCTTCATTTATTTTGACGATTTTCGAAAACAAAACGACATTTTTATTGTTTATTTGACCCACTGAACACAAAATATTTTTGGGTCGCCATTTGAGAATTGGGATTGATCGACGAAAATGTGGACGTTGGTTATCTAAGCGTTTTTCAGCACCACTGCCACCACTTATCACGCTTCGCGAACTTCATCACTGCATTTTATGTATCGTTCGCAGAAATTCTTTATTGTGAGTCGCATATTTTTATTCTTTCTCGTACATTATTGACTGCAAAGATCAGCCAACTTTTCGCGACTAATGCCCTCCGTTTTCGTCAATCAGTCAGTTTATGTGGTCATACAAGTATCTATAAGAATATTGTAAATATTATAAAAATATTATAATGACTCACAATAATAATATTAATAATAATATTGATAGTAATAGTGATAATGATAATAATAATAGTGATAGTGACAGTGATATTTATAAAATACAACTCTTATTTTTATTTCAGTTTTTAAATCACGAATCATAATGATGAAAATTTCTTATTTTTATTTTTCCACACTTACTTGCTTTGTTTTAATTCATCTTTTTTCGATTTGTTTTTTCTTACGATCAGAAAAACTTAAAAACTTACACTTAAACTTATAAAAACTTATTTGGTGAATTATCAGCACCAGCCGGATCTGAATTCTAATGAAAGCCATCAAAAATGAGAATGAATTTATGGCACTTAAATTCATAGCCAAATTTATAACCGTGTGAATGAACCTTGGAAACTGAATAGGGCACCGAATGAAAAATCGCAACTGAAAGAATAAAAAATATTGCAGTAAGCAAGCATTTGTTTCGTCTACAAGTTCTTTTTCTTTTTTTCTGGTTTGAGTTCGGTTCCTCTCAGTTCGATTTCAGGTAATTCTAGCGATTTGCTTGGCCCTGATTTTTTCAACTGTTATGCACTCAGTTTATAAAGACAAATACAGTAATTCTGTAATATCATTTTATTCAGAAATCGATAAAAATGGTGCGTCGAATTGTATAATTAGTCTTTTTATTTTTGCAAAGTTCTTTAAATCCATTGCTTTCAGTGGAACCATTCAGCTTATTGCTTGTTTTTTGCCTGTTTTCCCTTTTCCCATTTCCGATATCTGGTCGGACTGATCAACAAACATTCGAATGGTACCAAAGAGGACGTTGATGAGAGATTCAAGTTTTTCGAGATTTCGCTGTCCCCAATTATTTTTTAGCATTCATGGCACTCTTCGAACTTTTTTTAGTTTAACAACTTCGAACACTTTTTAGTTTTTCTTTAATTCTATTAAATTTTTTTTTCTGCGAATGGAATCTTTTATTGTCAAAAAATTGTTCTTTGTTGTGAAGAAATAAAACGGTTGCAATTTTCGGTTGCAGTCCATTCGCTTTACACCTGAATTATAAAATTATCTGATTCGTGGCGCATTTAGCATTGCTCGTTCCACTGGCTATTAAAATGAGAGGGTTTTGCCAGAGAGGTGCAAGTGCAGAGGTGCAAGACCAAGTGGGTTCCATTTTTAGTAGGCTCGCTGTCGTGAAGAGGTTGCAGCCGAGCCCATTCTCTAGCTCAAAGCAATTTTCACCCCATCCGCAGTAGATTTTTCATGCCCAAATCCATAATCACTGAACATAAAAAAATTTTAGTCGCTTTTTAATTAATAAATTTTTTAAAAAATTTTTTAGTTGACGAATGGTCCTTATTGGAGAATGACTGTAAATTGCCAATCATTGCACCGGATGAGGCGGACCTTCGTAATTATATAGAACATTATGGGTATGAATGCCCTAAGTTATTTGAGCATCTACTTTTCCTTGCTTCTTGCCAGAGTTTCTTGATCCTAAGCTGCAAGTCTAACTTTAATTTCAGGCCAATTCACTGTAATACTAACCAACCAAACATAGTCTTTCTCGATGCCAATGGAAAAATTGTTGTCAATAAAGAATTGGAACAATGGCGAAGACCCTCTGTTCCACATTTCAAGTAAATATTTCGTATGAGATTTTCAAAGATTTCAGTTCAGTTGTGGAATTTTTACTTTTTATATGGTCATTTCTCATTTTACCGTCCGAAACCATAAATTTGAAATATATTGCCTCGCCTCGCTTATAACACTTGAAATATGTTGCATTTCTTTTCTGCGTTCAGAATTTAATTCCTTCTCGATCACCGATTTTTTAGATGTTTCTATCGCGCAATTGGTGGTGCACTTTTCCCAAATATTACAACCTATGAATGGTTAACTGAACAGATTGAAGTAAGAGAATTGTCTTGAAAGAACAGATTGTAATGGTAGTGTCTAACCTTTAGTGCAGTGAAATATTCCAGCAAATCTCATCGTAATCTAAAGCGCTCCAATAGGTAGGTTGATACCGGCAGAAGGTCGACTGAGGATAGAAGCGCAGGAGGACCACATCACCGGGAAGTCTATCGTTTATTTAAGGAAAGCTATCCTATCTACTTTTTGTCTTAATGGAAAGGGATCTTTAAATTTAACTGATCTAACTTCTCCCACTCTTTCCACAATATAACTGTTAATTCCTACTGGCTTTATATTTAAATATTTAAATTTATATTTCTGGTACATTTTGCATCAAAAACTGTTTCACACAAATTTTATTCGTTACTCGTATCTTCCTTTTTTCAGATTCCATTAAATGAACCGACGATAGTACCGTACGAACAATTTGTTGTCCAGTGTTACAATAAGACCCTTATCGCTTTAATAAATGATATTCCACAATATAACGATTCGAAAATTTATGAACGAGCTTTTGCAACGTTTCCTAGAAAAACTAAAGCGGTCAGTAAATGATACTAGAATAAAATAAATCGCTGGAGATAAGGTCGCTAATCATGTTATCACAATCATTTAGGGCTTTTCAAATATATTCAACAAATTATCTTCTTGATTTATTTTGCCTCATTGAATATATTTATATTTAAGAGCGATAATTTATAAAAATAAAAGTAAAAGCAAGATTTGACTATTCAGATCGAAGACGATCAAAAATTTGATGGCGAATCATTCATACAGGCAACATCGGTAGATTTTATTTTAACTATTTATTTTAAACTATAGGCATTTTGATATTTTCATTTCTAATAAATAAACACATTTATAGGAGCGGCCATCGTTAAGCATACTCGTATTAGATTCAGTAGCTCATAATCAATTCCTTAGGCACATGAAAAGAACTCTTACGTTTATGAAAAAAATTGGATTTGTTTTTCTTGAAGGTGAATTTTTTTTCTTAAATTTTTGGTGAAAAAAATGCCTTTTGAAGAATATATCTTTCCTCTTCTGAAAATATCCTCTTTTGACAGACCGTTTCGATGGTTTCACTGACCACTGGAATGATCGTGATATTTCGCTAAAGAATCACGTCGGCATGCATATCCCTAATATCACCCAAATGTTATTAATGTTATAAATGTCGATTATGCTACAGGACATTTGACAAGCCATTTCGGCCATATTTTAGGTAATCTAAAAAAATTCATCGTATTCAGTTTGCACGGCGAGGTGTAGGCCATGGCCACACTCAGAACGCCCATGATAAGTGATCGATGTCCACACTTTCTAAATATCAAGTAGATATCCCCTAATTGTCGGATGCCCTTACTTCGAGTCTCGATTAATTATTAAATATAGCTCAGAACAGAGGTATTGATTGTATCAATGTGTTTCTGACAACTCGAGGCAAGATGGTCTAGTCAAGGTCTGGACTGACACGATCAGGAAAGATGTTGAACGCAATGGTGCACCAGCATGGACTTAAACGATGGAAAAAAGAATAGCTTCTATTATATCAGCGATGGCATCGGATCAAGCTTGGAGCATCTTACTCTTATAACCCAGAGGGGCCAGTCTAACCAATAATGGTGATATCTTTGTAGCGCAGCGATAAGAGCGGTTAGAAGAAGAAAAAGATTCCTCCAGTAAATCTAATTTGTTTTCACTGGAACAAAATCTCTCTTTAATTTTTCGTTCCTTTATTCCTTTCATTCTTTTAAATGATTAATTTTTCAGTGGCGAAAAATCCTTAAGATCCTTAACATTTTTGTTTATTTTCACTTATCACAATAGTTTTTAAGATATGAGAAAGCAGCGGTCCTAGCGTATTTGATTTTTAACAGTAATTTGTTATTATAAAGCAGATAATACTGAAGTAATATTTTTTATTATTTTTATATATTTCACCGTTATTGTAAGTTAAATTGCAATTTTGACATACAGGTTACACAAAGATTGGCGATAATTCTGCTGTGAATCTATTGCCTGTATTAGCAGGCAAAACAATTTTACCTCAAATAGGCGGCAATGGTGAAGAAGTTGTAGCAAATGGAGAAATTGTTGATTTAGAATCCGAACAATTCCTATGGAATTTTATGAAAGGTAGTGCAAATTAAACGATTTCCTCATTTCAGACTTGTTTTTATACAGTTCTGGATGCACCAACCAAGTCTTTCAGTTTTTTTCCTTGTGTGTGTTAAACTCTAATTTGTATTTTCATGATAATCCATGCTTATAAATCATATATCTCTTTCCAGAACAAAGATGTATAACGATGTTAAATGATGATATACTGGATTTGCGAAGAGGTCTGTTCCATTATCCAAGAGAGTCATTCGTTGGATTCAAGCAATCTCCTACACATTATTATTTTAGACCGTTTCATTTGTTCAACACGCGTCATACAATCAGGCCGGGTGGGCAATGTACCAGTAGTGGACAGGTTCTTTCATAATTCAGTTGATAAACAATTTCTCATTGTTTTAATAAATTCAAAGAAAGTTCTTAGAAATTAGTCCATTTTATGAAGTTTTTTGTTTTTTCTTGCAATAATTATCTTGTTTTCACCAGAGAATCTTAAGGACGGAAGTATTGGTAGGTCCAGAGCACCACCTGGGTTTCATTTTGCTCTCCTTAAGAAACCGAATTCATTACAGCTTAGTCGAAACATTATTAAGCCATCTTTAATCTTAAAAGCAAAAGATATTTTTTTAGACAAACGTTGAAAGCTACCTTGATATATGGGAATCATTTTCGATGAAATTCAAAAATATCTGTCATTTTTCATTCAATTTCCTGACTGGATTAACGCATGATGAGCCAAGTTTTGTCGAAGCAATCGATAAAAGCCTTTCGTTAATTTTTTTACCTAAAATAAAATGTTTAGAAGTACTGACCAAAATAATATTTATTAACAATAATAGAATTTATGATTTCTGGTTTACTTTCCAGCTTCAGCGACTAAGACTTATAAGTGACTAAGTCACTTGGGATGGAAATAGGGGTGGACAGGCAGTATAACTCGAATTTCCGTTGTAATGTTAAGTTTATTCCTCAAGCGACTCTATTTGAATCCATGAAGCCAAAAAATCTACGCTATGAAGATATTTTAAATGATAATTGTGGATAGTATCCTTCAAATCATTACTCAAATCTGTTGAAATTTTCATGTCGATTGCAGAACTGCGTTAAAACGATTATTCGCCTCAGATTTGATGGAAAATACAGTTTTTGTGATAATGGGTGATCATGGAAATCGCATATCAAGCATTCAGCGGTCATATGTAGGACGAATTGAAGAAAGAAGCCCACTGTTTACAATAAAACTTCCTGAAAAATTTACCCAACTTCACTATAATAAGTATCAAAATTTATTGCAGAATTCTAAACGGTAACTTTTTCATCTTACAAGTTTGCTATTAAGAAACCAACATTTTATTAGTCTTAACAACATGGAACTGGAAATAATCAAACAATATAATGACATTATTTTCTGAACGAAGTAGAATAAAGAAGTGGATAATGATCGTCGATAGGCAAGGGATAAGTTTCCAGGGATTATTAAAAAGTATGAGTGATCCTGTATTTCTATCGACAGCTGGCCGCTTGCTAAAAATTTCCAAGCGTAAAGAATCAGCAGAAGCAGCCTTATCAGCAATGATGAGTGCTAACCAGTTCTATAATTCTATCATTGGATTAAAGATGTGGCTTTAGATGACATCGTGAATAATGTTTTTCTCGCTAAAACTAAGGATAAAAACCATCCTTTCGTAATACCCCATGTAACTTTCGAACCTGTGCAATGAAGGGATAAATATAAAACTGAAATAGCAAAAATAATTTGACCAAAATTTCAATATTAAATTCATAAATTCTGGGTTAACAAGTAATTTCGACATATATCAAACTCTGAAAGATATTGCTAAAGGCCAATTCCGAAGAAATCGACCTTACAAGCAGCGAAAAGGTTTCTCATAGCCTGTCAATATTTTATTCGGCCATTGACTATAAAAACTTCAGATAGAAATTTAGAAGGTTCTTCCCATAGAATTTGTCGATTTGATCTCTCCACACGCTCCTCTGCTCATTTAGTTTTCTATTTTTCTAAAATTTTTCCACTTCGAAATTCAAAAATTTTTTCGTTTTTTTCAAGAAAAGCTGGTGAAAAGAAATAAAATTATCAAATTAAAGGAAGAGGTATAAGTCTTCTTGATGAAGTTGTCAGCACGAAACGTACTTGCAGCGATGCCGGTATACCACCGAATTTTTGTTTGTGCATGGATTCACAACCGGTTATCAGATTGCGAAAGTTTGCTTGTTTCATTTCTGCTTTTTGAACTTTATTCATTTGTAGTTGGCAGTTCCAAGCGATTGTTCTACAATGTTCCTAAAATCACTTCAGATCTTTTCCTAAAGCATAATACAGGTTGTAAAACCTGATAAAACAACTTGAACTAAAATCTGCTTTAAGAGTTACTAAATAGCAAAGGGGACGATTATTATATAATATTTCAGACTTGGTTGGTTTTACTAACTATTGGACCAATATAAAAAACCTTTTAAGCCATTTTTCCAGCCAGAAAGCAAGACTTAGGAATGAGTGTCAGCACGGCCTAAGATCGTTCATGTTTGGTTAAGAATGAAGAGCAAATATATTTTTTCGTATTTCTTGGATTATGACAAATTCTATTCATTAAATTTATTCATTTTCTAATCGTGGTTTTTGTTTTTTGCATATTTCAATAGTTTCAGTAATAATGTAGACTTTGCGAACGATTTTTCCCGTCTATATGTCAGGTCTATATGTCTATATGTCATCTATATGTCAGGTCTATATGTCAGAAACACTAAAATTTTTTATAGATAAATCCAATTTCTTTATCAATACAAAAAACCTTTTAAGCCATTCGGACATAGCAACGGTTCTACTAAATTTGGCAAGGAAAGAACTGTCACAATACGATTGTTTAAACATAGCCCAATTACAACTGTTGGATGAAACTATACAAAGCTATGCTGTAAATCAAATGGTCCGACACGGACTTCGAGATCAGAAGACGTTCGTCATTTCAACGCTCCACTTTCGAGCAAATTTCTGGATAAATAAGCAAAATCATAATATTAAATTTCAACGAAAAACGACCTTAGCAGCTTTAAAGCATTAAGAAAACTTTCCTTTCAGTTGGCCGAAGTTTCGAAACATCAAAGCAGCACTCGAAATATCCTTCCTGGAGATGGTAATTTCAGTCCCCACCAAGT
This sequence comes from Dracunculus medinensis, assembly GCA_900625125.1. Lineage (NCBI taxonomy): Eukaryota > Metazoa > Nematoda > Chromadorea > Rhabditida > Dracunculidae > Dracunculus > Dracunculus medinensis. The sequence goes on along the minus strand of UYYG01000007.1, from coordinate 372,239 downwards.
CTCAAACCTTTCCTTCAAGGTATTTCTACCGTTTCTCAAATTCTTAGAATTTTTCCGCCGAAATGCAACATTTCTTTCAACATCCTACAAATAAAAATTTGAACCAATTCTTTGGACTAATTTCAATTAAAAATTACAGCAAACCAGACTAAACAACTTTTATTGTATTTTCAGCATTAACATATTATTACGAGCGAAGCGTTATGCAAAGAAAGGAATGATTGAATTGGTTGACGTTCCACTTATTTTGCATAAAACTATAACAAACTGTAGAGCGAAAACCTTAAAACGATTTTGCACTATGTGCATATAAATAGGTTTTCATGTTAATTATGGAATGTACATAGGAATCTTAAAGTAATAATCAGTTATTTGCTCGACTGCTTGACAATCCAGCAAACTCAATAAAATAAAATTTAATAAAATAATCCAGAAAAACAAATTCAATAATTTAATAATCGCATTTGTAACAATTCATTCAAAAAGCCAAATAAAAGAAATCATTTCAAAATGCTTGTGTAGTCAGCGGAGTCAGTTTAACCAATAATGGTGAGAACTTTAGGAAAATAGAACATTAAAAATAGAATAATAAAAATAGAACTTTGAAAAAATGTGCAAATTTGAAAAAAACATGAAAAAGTAAGATAAAAGTTAGATAAAGAAAATTCGATCATATATCAGAATCACATTTGAGAGCTTTCCGACGATAGTTGATCGGCATCTTCATTTAAATGATCTTTAGACGAACTTGCAGGACCATCCAGCATAGTGGTTGCTAGTTCCACATTATCACTTCCAGCCACATCTCTTTGTGATGTGGACTGCTCAGTTTCTTTCATAGCAGAATTAATAGAATTATGCAACATTTCATTTGCCTTATTTGCCCGTTCTGCTCTTTTTTTTTCTAACTTTTGTTGCCGACTATTTTTCCATAATTCGACAGCTTCTCTGATCTAAAAATTTTTGTAAACAAAATCAACTTGACTTTTCGAAATTTTTTTAAAATCAGTTTAACCAATCTAACTGGTTGTTCAATTTCCTCGCATTCTAAGGCACGCACTGCGTGAAGTACATCCATTGCTGTAATTGTTTTACGATTATTAGTTGCAGCGGATTCTTGAGCATACATTGAAGCATGCAAAATAAAAACTGCGGCTGCACGAGCTATAGCGATTCTGGCTTCCTGAAAAATAAATATCTAAATACCTTCAAATCTCATATGTTCATAACTGAATTGTGATGCTCCCCGAGCTAAACATGAAAAATTTCAATTTTGAGAAAAAACTTGCTCAAAGCTTGAACTTATGGTAAGAACACCACTCGGATTTGTAGTCATTAATGAATAAACAGTAAATAACCAAGAAATAAAAAAATCAATCAACGACCTTAGCAACGATAACGCCCGGCGGCAATGCATCTTTGATTAAACGAGCAACAATCGAATGCGGCAATTTCAGATCTTCAACTGCATCCATATGCGCCTGAATGGGCGGGAAAAACTGGAAAAAAACTGAATGTTTAGAAATAAAAAAATTAATGAGGTAAACGCCAGGATTAACTCTTTAACGATACGAATAGGCAAGTCACAAAGGATTAAAAACTGCAAAATAGAGTGGCAAAGCGGGACAGTCCAGAGCTCAGAACATTTTGCAGAAAGCCAACAGTTCGATTCCTACATTCCCCGAGAGTTAAAATAGCAAAAAGATAGCAGATCCGGATGGTGAGGAATGATGAAATATACTGTAGATACATGAAGAAGGTACAAAAAACATTCGCAGAAGGACCTTCTAACACCATTCTTTGCTCGTTTGACACCACTGATCACCAAAGTAAGTAGCTAGACAGGTGTGCTGCAAATGTGTAGAGACAGGGGTATTACAAGTGCGTACCAGCACTAAGTGGATTCAGGTTCCAAAGATTCTTAGAGAATGCGGCTACAACCCCTACTGTCGGATGAACTAATGCACCAGCCCCCCAACCCTTCCACAACAGCCTATCTATAATTGAAGCATCTAAATAAACTCTCGCAGTGATATTTCTAATATGTAACTGCAAATTTTGAATTTCGGCTGATCTCTAGCTGCATTTTGGAATACTAACAGTCGGATTGAATAAACTGAGGTCGCGAAATTGAGCGGGAAGCAACGTTTTAAACGTATTGTTCTAAATGTACAGTTGTTTTGGTTGGTTGGTTTCGCTGGCATTTGTTTGGGCGTCTGCGTTTCCTGTTTTTTATTGCCTTTAAGCGGGTTTGGACGGGGTTTTTGCCATATTGAGGAAAATAATTCTTAAATCCATTTTCCCACGTTACATTCGTATGTTACATTCCGGAATACGGCAACTAGAAATGCGTTCTTCCGATTGACGAAACCTTTATGGAATCTTCGTGATAACACATAAAAAGAAAATCAGCATCTAAGCCTTGATTTGTTCGATCTTACTATATGGTTCTGAGACATGGCCAATGAGAATGGAGATTACTAAGAAGTTATCTGCTTTGACCACTCTTGTCTAAGGTGCATTTTACGAGACCGTCGAGCGGAAAAAAATGTCACATGATGGCATCCATCTTCGTTCTAATACCACTTACATTAACAGTACCATCAAGAGTGTCACCTTCGCTTGGATACGTTCTCTGTCGTCCACCACAAGAGTTGTCGCATATTTCGTTACTTGTTAAACCCTGTGATGGGTGGTGTCAAAACGAGGTAGGCCAGTCAAGACCTGGACTGATACGGTCAGGAATGATTTTGAATATATAGATGGACCAGCAATATGTGAGCTAAGACATTGGAAAATAAATGGCTTCTATTACTGTCGATTATGGCATCAGACTACACCGCTTGGAAGTATTTTACTCTAACCAGTAATGACGAGAGCTGTTAGAAGAAAAAATTTGTCGGAAGGGGACACGATGGTCGAGTGACTCAGATTCCAGAATACTATTTTGTCTTCGATATGTTCGAAATAAACCAGTTATTTAAAAATTCGGGTGGTGCCGATGTCCCTTCTGTAATTTTGTCGAGTCTCTCAACGAAAATTTCTGATTATATTAATAGCTAATGGTGCTGACCAAACCAAAAATGGTGAGCATTAACCGCTTATTTACTCATATTCTTATGGATTGAAGTACTAGTGGATCTCCAACATCGCTTTTAATAAAAGTTGGCAAGGAAAAGGAATGAATCGAGGCTTGAACAAGTTGAATCGACATTGCACATTGGCTTGTTCAGAGAATTTCGATACATAGCAGCTCAAGTATTTAATGTTATTAACTATAGTTTGGCAATTTATGCTTTGCTTCGTGTTTATATTTAATCACTTCAAACCAGCATTAAGCTCAAAATAACTTGTTTTTTAGTAACATATACTATGATTTATTAATAAGATTTAAGCGAAAGGTATCATATGTTGGCGATTCACGGTAATCAAATTGATTAGCCAAACCAGGAACAGAAGTATTAGAAAAGGAAGATAATAAAGGCTGGCCGTGATCATTGCCTTCTCCAGCAGTGCAGAATATTTTTGTTTATTTGAAATGATTTATTTAAATATTTGCTTCATCAATTAGTATTATCGTTTAATTTATTTGATTTTTTAGTTATTTATAACTTTTCATCAGCACTTTTGAAGAATATTAATTTCAGTTTTATCTGTTTTAATGGCGAAGATGCCTTTAGATGAAATTAATGTAATGAATCGTCTTGCGCTTAATTCTGAAGAAAATACTGATTTTAAGAAAAAACCTGTAAGTAATCGAGTAAAATTTGGTTTATTATTCGCGATTAATGTTATTTCACAGTTTTGGGAAGAAGATTTTGGCTTTTCCTATTTTAGAGAAAAGTTTCGGGAATGTTTGGTTATTTTATTTGCTTTTGGCATATATCGACTGTCATTCTTTTTCGTTAAAGGCTTATGCTACATCAGAGATGGACGTCGCAGATGAACCGATGTTAGCTGATAATCCAAATCGTTTCGTCATCTTTCCTATCAAGTACCCTGATATTTGGGAATTTTATAAGAAGGCAGTTGCCTCATTTTGGACTCCAGAGGAAGTAAGTTTTTTATATGCATCGTTCCACAAATGTTCAAATGTTTACATCTTTGGAAGCGAAGCGATTTAGGTCATAATGTAAATTATGATTGGTATTTCCAAAGAGAAATTAGATTTATTGTTTTCCTATCAGTTTCCTATCAACTGCGTTAAAGTAAAATGAGGTAATGATGCAATAGTTGATAGTTGAAAAATATTATAATGATGTATTTTATTAAATATACGTAATTTAGGTTGATTTGAGTCGTGACTATCGTGATTGGGAAAATTTGAATCATGGTGAACGTCATTTTATTTCGCGTGTTTTGGCTTTTTTCGCTGCATCTGATGGAATCGTCAATGAAAATCTCGTATATTTTTATTTCATTCATTTGTTAATATCTTATCTAAATGCACATTTTCTTTGATTGTAGGTAAACCGCTTCTCTCAAGAGGTTCAGGTGCCGGAGGCTCGTTTTTTTTATGGTTTTCAAATTATGATAGAAAATGTTCACTCTGAAATGTATTCGAAAATGATCGAGACATATATTCGTGATGAAAAAGAACGGTAAGTATGAATGGTTTCCGTAGAATTTTTATATGTTTGAATAATTATAACACACTTTCCATCACTGTTCTATTTCTTTTAAGAATGACGCTTTTTAATGCAATTCATGAATTTGAATTCATCAAAAAGAAAGCTGACTGGGCTTTGTGTTGGATTGCCGATGAAAAGGCTTCTTACGCTGAGCGCTTAATAGCATTTGCAGCTGTTGAAGGTGAATTTACTTTACTGTCTACTTCATTCAACATCGCTTTCAATATTTTATATTTTTTCTATATGTAAATAAAATATTGTAGGAATCTTTTTCTCCGGAAGTTTCGCAGCTATTTTCTGGTTAAAAAAACGTGGTCTAATGCCAGGCTTGACACAGAGTAATGAGCTAATATCAAGAGATGAGGTACATTGTGCCAGTTTTTGTTTTATTATTGTATACGGATATTTTAGTTTTTATGTATATTTTATTGAATCCAAATGACTCTCCCGGGTTTTTTTGAAAGAATTTAAGGGAATCGCGAAGGAGCCGTGATAATTTCATGGGATAATCTCCAGGAAAATTTTCCTAAGTTTATAAGTCAACTTTTTGTAAATTTTTGGTTATGAAAAAGATCTAATTTTAGACTTGAATTTTAAATGTTTATTTTTCATATGGGTTTCAGCTTTGAAGGTTGTGAGAATTGACGAGAAAATCAGAGATTTTGGAGAATATGAAGGTTTTTGATTATATTTTAAATTAAATAATGGATTTTGGTGAAATTTTCAGGGTTTGCATAGAGATTTCGCATGTTTAATGTACAGCCATTTGAGAGGGAAACCAAGCGTAGAGCGAATCTATCAGATTATCAAAGAAGCTGTTTTAATAGAGCAGGTTTTTTACTATTTGTTGAACTGTTATTTGAACTTGATGTAATATTTCTTGGAAGGATTAACTTTTATTTAAGGAATACCTTACTGAAGCACTTCCCGTCGATTTGATTGGCATGAACTGTAAGTTAATGAGACAATATATAGAATACGTTGCTGATCATCTACTTACAGAGTTAAATTGCCCAAAAGTATGTTATTTCACACTTTTGGTTCCATCGAGGATGATATAATAGCCAAATAACCAAATTATATTAAATTTTCTATTTTTTATTCACATTGGCATATAAACAAATGAATAAATTTTGTTTCATATTATTCTTATAAAATTATCATATGTAAATGTTTTCATTTAAGCTATATGGTGCGAAGAATCCATTCGATTTTATGGATCGCATATCAATCGAAGCAAAAACGAATTTCTTCGAAAAGCGTGTGAATGACTATCAGAAAGCTGGAGTGATGGCAAATCCAAATGAGAATATTTTCAGTATTGAGGCTGATTTTTAAGGCCTTTATCTTAATTAGTTGTTATTCAGTTATCATTTATCTCCTCGAAAAAAACGCTATCTCCTTTTTCATTTATTATTTTCATGATTTTACAGCTTGTTATATCTTTCATTTATATTGTTTGTTTTTTTGTATTTTTCTATATTGATATTGAAATGGCGATTGTTCCGTCTTAAAATCTCTTCAATTGCTAAATTTTCTATCATTTAATCAGTAGATTTTAGTCTATATATCTTTACCGTCTTATTTCTCAATTTCATTTCATTATTGAGCATCACATTTCATGGACCACTTTTTACATAATTCTATTTTTTAATCGTGCACTGTTATGTTATGAAAAAGGAAGTGGCTCACTTTCCGATTTTACCATCAACTTATTAAAGATGTTATGGTCATGGTAGTATTTTAATTATCTTATTAGATTATAATAACGGAGAAATATTCAGTAAAATGATAATGCAGGTATTTGAATAGGTATTTATGCACAATATGTATACATTACATTCAAAGATTTACATTAAAATATGGCCAAGACTTGTTTAATAACCGGCGTTAAAAGAAAGTACTATTCAGTTAATATACTAAAACATAGGAATGTCTAAACAACGGGACCCGCATCCAAGCCTGGAGCATCATTAGTGGGATTTGGCTGTGGTTGTTGCCCCATTAAAACTCGGTCCTTCAACCTAAAATGATGAAATTTTGGTAACAATTTTAGTAAAAGTAGTGGAAGAAATAATTTATATTATAATATTATGATTCGACATAAAAAAATTTTGGAAAAAAGATAAACTATAAACAATATATATATTCTTCTTTACATTAAATTCTTCTTTACAGATGTATCAGTTTACTATCAGTTTGGGTGAAGTGGGTCATCTTTTGGTAAGAGAAAATTAATATATAAACTGAATGAATGCATCACGGAAGAGAGTAACACTTTTCATTCTTAAAAAAATCATTTTTGCTTTCAGATAAACGGTAAAAACGTCAAGATTCTTTAACAAGATTTAAATAATTATTCTTAACCTGTCATCGCCATATTCGCAAACAATTGCTTGCTTCTTCCGATTTAAGGCAAGTAAGAATCGATAAGCATGTGTAGGTCGCGTTATTGTTGTAAACCTACAATTCCGAAGCAGCACTAATCGAACTTCCAGTTTCTATAAAAGCTACAGTTCGAGATGTCAATAGACAGCAATTTAAAAAAACTAACAATAAAAAATCCTACAGATTGGAAAATACTAATTAAATAATTAAGAATAATAATATTTTAAAAACATTTTATTACGCTCGTTTTATAAAATACATGTGGTGCGAATTTGAATTTTTTAAGGCCATTAGTAAAATCGACCATTTTCAAAATTTAAATTTATTTATTGATATTATAGAAAATCAAGAAGTAAATGTCTTTAAAATCAACTTGCTATCAAAACGATAAAATTTTACCTCTATTGTTCGTTCAACATCTACTAAATCTGTCATTTTAAAATCAACATTGATAAAATCAATAGAACTGATGCGCCAGGCATGTATATGTACAATACCACGTAAAAGCCTTTGAAAACTTGGATAATTCGCCTGAAATTATAAATTTCGAAAAAATTTATGGATGCAAACAAAAATTTATGGATGCAAACAAATATTTGAAAAGTGATGAATTAAAAAAATTAATCTTGGCCAACTTAAAAAAATTCACAAGAATCGTTATGTACCAATGATAAAAAACAATTAGCATGAACCAAAATTGAACGTTAGCCATTAACATCGACATATAAAGCAACATGACTTAAGGAAATATTACCATATGCTTTTATCATCACTCAAATCATTGCCAATATTTATAAATATTTCACAATTTTATAAATATTATTGACCTAAAAAGGAATTACCCTTATAAGTATAAAAAATTATAATTAAATACACTAAATACTTGCCACTTATGCAGATAGCAGCAATAAAACCGCAACAGAACTGCATATACCAAAGTAAAAAACTGCAGAAGAATATATTACGAATCAAAGCGATGAGAAACAGTTCTTTAATAGAGTAATCAATGACCAAAAAATAAGATTAGTAATGAAAATGAAACAATAGAGGGGAACAAAAAGGGAAGGAAAAATGAAATAGAAAGGAGAGGAGAGAACAAAGAAAAGACTACAGAAACATGATCCCTTCTATACAAAAAATGTCATGTTACAAATTCATTTGCCACTCGAGTGGAAAAATTATTCTGATTTATAAGTCACAGCCACCAAATCGCAAAGTATTTGTAATTCGAATCTTTTCCTTATCACTGCATAAAATGAAATGTTTCTATATTCAAAAAATGTCATCCACAATCATTTGGATTAAAACCATGCAAACGTTTGACTATAAAACTAGTAATATGATTCTAATTGCCAAAATTTTGTTAAGTGGTCTCCTCGTTTTTCCTACTCATTCACAGCATCCATTATTTCTGATCTGACCCCAGTGCCTGCTAAGATGAGATAATTTTATCAAATAATTATTTGGAAACAGAAGTAGGATCATATGAATTTACAACATTTTTCTTTCTTGCCAACAGACAAGAACGAAATTCTAAAAAAATCCCATAAAAAATTTAGATACAACGAAGGCACTACCTACATACATCCATGTACAAATCCATTTTTCTCTCTGTTTTCTTTCTTCCTTATAATTATCTTTCATAATGTGAAATTAACTACCAGTAGTTTCCGTTATTTACCAAGATGCTATATTTTTATTATTTACATTTTACTATTTATGTAAACTCTTAATAATTGACATTAAAACTACTAATATAATTCCAACCGCTAAAATTTTGTTAAGTGGTCTCCTCAATTTTTTCTACACATTCACATCCATAATTTCTGGTTTGACCTCTTAATAAATAATATAGAGCGCTTCCTTTATTTCTTAAAAAGGAAACTATCAAATAAACATTTAATAAAAACTCACAGCAAAAGGTCGAATATCGCATCTTGAATGAAACTGTAAAATAAATTTTCCACTTGTTGTTTCCAATACGGATAGACGATTTGGTGAAATTCGAACGCGATACATATATTCAATACCATCGAGGAACTGTTGGCCAGAAGTATTTAACAAAACTTTTTCGGTGGCCAAAGCCACTAAACTCTTCACCAACATTTATGACACTATAAGTGACAAATCTCAACTTTCTTAAGGCGTTCATTACAAATAAATAGTTTCGCGCGTTCTCAAAAAATTTTCCTCATTTTTTAAGAATTTAATTAAAGGATTCCAACTCGAATGTTTATTTTCTTCGAATGCAAGCACAGTTCATGAAATTACATAAACGATAACCAAAATTTATTTGCTTTTAACGATTTAAATTAAATTCGATTCAAATTCGACTAACAATTTTTTGAAGAATTTTCTGAACTTTTAAATTTTCAGAATAAATTCGATTTATCCTATTTATTTATTCTATTCATCGGTTTAAAAGAATCATTGAAGGAAAGCAATCGCGAAATTCGCACAAATTTGCCAACATAGAGAACAGAAAGATTTTTTCTTTTAACGAATCAATTTTTTAAATAAATTTTAAAAAATCATAAGAAAATCCGCTGATGAACAAATAAAAAACCGGCGTATCACATTTGCGCAGCGAAAAATAAAAGCAGCCGAGAAACTTTGGTTTCCGAAGAGAACCTTCCAGAGAAAACTTACCAAGCAGCTAAATGGCATAATCCTTAAAATCCTTGAACTCACCAACCTCGACTATTTGATGAAGACAGAAAACAAGAAATTATCGACTTCAGATATTCATTTTAGAAATATTTAAAATTTTTGCAGCTAAATTTCGCAGCTAAATTATATTTAATTATGATTGGATTTCTCAAATGAAGAGCACGAACATTTCAAGGAGTTCGAATCTTAGAACGTCAAATTCTCATTTTTATTCCTTCTTCGAAAGTTAACTCTCTGAAGCGACGCTCGTGAACAGCTATGGCTTCAAATGCTGTTAATTCGCCGCCTTAATTTATTTATGAATTTCAAACAATCGAATGGAAAATTTAAAAAATTGCCATAAAAAGGATTAAAACAGAGAGAGCAACGATTTCAGGCATGTAAAAATACTGAAAAGTGTACAAAAACATTCCCTTTCGTTTAAATTTCTCGCTAATTTTTTGCATTTTAATCGTTCGATTTATCCAAAATTTCGCTTCTTCCAACGGATTTATCACTTTGTCCGTGAAAATATCCTTAACCGTCGTTATTCGCTCCGTATAACGTGGATGCGTGAGCAGATCGATCGCCACTGAATAAAGCTTCTCGCCGCTTAGCGCCGATTTGCTGATTGTACGAGCGAAGCCTGAACTGTTATTCGTTTATGCGAGAATCGTCGTCCTTTAGTCATCGAAAAATGGCGTTTTAGCGAAAGTAAATAATTACAAATGATTGCAGAAATAAGTAAATTTGAATTTATTTTTTAATATTTTTACAGAAATTTCGGAAATTCTATAAAAAATGAAATGAAATTAGGCAAATTAACCAAGTTTTTGAGCGAATGCGCCGTTGACAGTTTGTTCGGCAAATAATGGAAGAATCAACATCGGAGTCTTTGAGCAGATCGCTTCTTTTAAACTGCAAAAATACAAATTATTTTATCCCCGAAAAAGGCCCACTGAGCTGTCGCCGTTTAACCCGCGAGAATTTTTTACCTCTTCAAACCGCCATGGCTGATAAAAAGACGAGTCGACTGATGGCTAAGAATGCCGTGCTGCGGTGCCCACTTTAACACTCTGATATGTGGTGGCATATCATTTAATTTATCACCATCGTATACAAATATTATCCTCAAATTTATTCTTTTTTTCAATGGACTTTTGAAAAAGGAATTTTTTTCCTCGCTAGAAACCTGTAATCAGATAATCGTCGAAGCGTGTGATTAAATGCCTCTTGCGTCGAATTCGGTGCATTAATCCAACGTACATTCGTGCCGAGTGCAACAAGGATGGTACCACTTGACTTTTTGTCCTCCATAAACAGTTTCAAATTATTTGGCAGCTCGTTAGGCATTGAACAGTATCCACTAACTTTAATTATATCGTTTGATACTGAAATATTTCTCCACAGTTTTATTTATTTACCTTTTTATGACATAGACTTAGGCTTAGGTCTACTATGATTATAAAACAATAGCATTATTGAAAATAGCGCCATGTTTATATTTAGTTTCCACCTTTTTCCACAAAATGCTTTTTTTTCTCCTTCTTTTCATTTCCCATTTGGTCTGCACTCTGGTTACTAGGATGAGATTTCTTCACCATGGGGCCATTTTAGACTATGGCTTTTGGAGGTAGCTAGGCCCATAGCAATAGATTTCACATTTCACTTATAATGGCGGATTTATTCCTATTAAAAAGGAAAATTTGAAATTAGTCGAACCACGACGATCCTATTTAGCACATTGAATTTGAAGAAGAAATTATGATTTTCTAATTTTTAAACAAATATATAGAAAAATTTACATGATTAATTAAATAAATTAATTAAATTTACATGATTTTTTTGTGACGAAATCTTTTCTTTATATTTCTTTTATATTACTTCCTTATCAAATGAGAAGAAAGATTTTTTGCTAATCTACACCATCAAAATCAATGGTCATTTGAAATTCAGTGATTTAAATTATCATCCACAATCCGCGCTTGGCTATTCCATCAATTGCATGTTCGTGGAAGTATAAATTACTCTTACTCTAACCAGTTAAACCACCCGAATCAAAAACGATATGCGTTTTTAAAAGAAGCAATTGGAATTTTAGAATGCGTTGCTGGTTTATAGTTTTAGAAACTGTGATTACTTGGCAACGGATAAGCCATTTCGATGATATCTTCTTGAAAATTGTAACTGCTTCCTAACCACAGATTTGACGAAATTTTATGGCCAAATATTCTCAATCCCTTAAGTATGAAATATTAACACAAATGCTGCGCTATGGGCAATATTCAGTTGCATTTATATTTTCTAGATCTTTAAAAGATAGTGAAATATTATTAAAAATGCAGTTTATTTGTATTGATGTAATACCATAAAGTGGTACCAAAATTCTTTTCGAATGGATATTAATATAGCAAACGAAGATAATAAATTTCCAGAATCGTTTCTTTTTATTCTTTATTTCCTTGCAAGCAGTAGCAGTGCAATTTCTGCTTTGGCTTACCCCATTGGCAGAAACTTGTGGGATGCGACTTTTCACCAAAAAGCCATTTGATGATAGGAATACTAATAAACTCTCAGCATTGCGCAGAGCTCCTTTTATTGTGGCACAACAAATCAAAACAATTTAATGGGTCAATTTTTCCAGCACAAAATTTCAATGTTCTTGCTACATAAATCTGCATAAATTTTTCGAGCAAAAATGAAAGAAATTTTCGCTACCGGCAAGCAACTTCAAAATCGCTTCTTTTTAGATTATTATTAGTAATTGGAGCCGCAGTGCTCGAGCATTACGATTGTTTCGATCCGCCATGAGTATCAGTTCGATTTCCCAATTTCCTAACAGGAGTACCTGTCGCTAAAAAATGCGAGTGTACTGGCGACCCACTTGTATTTCTCTCTGCACGTGGGTCCCTGGGCAAAAATTTTCAACCAACTGAGCTAGAAATTGCAAGCATTGACCACTTTTCTGGTCCAGTTAAAGTTGTTTTAGTAATAATAAGTTATTATTAATAATTAATTAAAAAATACCACCTTCTTATGAAATAATTCTATATAAGCTTGTATATAGAAAGCCCCAATCGTTTCTTCAATAAAACATCTAGTACGTTCGAGAAAATTTTTTAAATTATATTTATAATCATCATAATCGGCTGACCAGACAGATGGTCTCAGGAAAAAAGACCGGCCTGAATTTTCTACTTTATCGAAAATTTTTTAGAAGATGTTAGGCACTAATTAGGCATATTATTACAGCAATTATGGTTCTTAATCACGAAGCTTTATAAAATTATAATTATAGTTGAATTGAAACTGAAATTAAAAGATATAGAAAAGCAATTGGTTCTTTAATATAATATGGTAGGTTTATTCCCATCACATGGATCGAACTCTTGATAGCTTGGAACCTTACCAAAAACAACATACCACTTCGGAGAAGATTGAAATAAATGTAATAATAATAAATAAAATACCAAGTGATAGGTCCCAGCTATATTCATGCATTAGTAGAGTCGTACTAAACATGATGTACGGTTTGGCATTGAAATAATTATTGTACAACGCAATCGCTTGAGCAGTTGGAGAAAAGAGATCGTCGACTACAACAATGTCCCATGTTGTGTTTAAAATTGATATAACCTAATTAAAATAATGAGCAGAAAATTAATAAATTTACTTTATTTTAATTTACTCAATTCTATTTCACTTTATCTTCATTCTTTCACATTCTTGATTTGAATTCTAATATAGCAAAGGTGCAAAACATAGACGTCCAAAAAATAAAAATCATTTGCCGTCTAAGCGGCTTACTGAAAATATAAAATAAAGTACCAACGTTTGTGCCTTAAGAAAATTTAAGAAAATTTATTAGAGTCATTAATGAAATATTTTTTTTGAAAAATAATTAGAATTATTTCTATTTTAAATAACTTTTGAGCTTTTCTAAACATTTTCCTTTTTACTGATATCGACTGTATCGATAATAGATTCGACTCGAATAAGTACTCATTAATTTGTTGTTGATAAGCTTGAAACTAATGCTTATCACTGAATCCACGCCTATACATATCCAGGCAAATCTATTTAAACCGAAAAATTAATGGACTGATAAGTGGTCAGATGGTTTGTTAATTGTTTACTTATTAAAAATTGCGAAGCGCATAAGGCAACGATGAATTAAATTTCCAAGTGTATAGAAGATATTCGAAGAATTTGCTAAAAGATATTTAATTGATTTGCTTTTTCAAAGCAAGTAAGTTAAAAGATATGTATATGAAAAAAGTAAAATTTACCTGCCTATTTCGAAAAGCGATAAAATCTTTAAAGTGGTTTTCATTGGAAATGCGCAGTGATAGCACAGCCTTTAAAAAACAGTTACACGAATTTTCTTCTATCATTTCTATTACAAATTCAACTCTTTCTTTCTATCTTCTAAATTCAATCCTTTAAATATTTTCTCAATAAATATAAAATATATTCAAGGATTTTCAGAAAACTGATATTTGCTTAAAAATAAAAATCTTATTAAGGTTTCACTGGGCGCAATCCCTTCACCAGGAAGCCAGTTGGAGATGGAAGTGTGAAGTGGAGGTTTGGCTTAGCTTGAAAATAGTTTAAAATAGAAAATTTCTTGGCTATGACCGGTTTGCATTTTAAAAAGAATTGTCACTTTTATTTTGTCCTGTAGACTCCAAATTTGATCAGTAAATAATCGAGAATTTTTATTTCTTGGTGTGTGAATGAAATGGGATTTAATTCCAGACAAAAAATCGTGTGATACATTCGAGTACGATATCTCCAAAAAATGGATTTCATGACCATCTTCATGCAATCTGAATTCGATATTCCATTCTGGTGAATAAATAAAGTCTAAAGAATTTGGAAAAAATTTCAAAAATATTTGGACGTACTAAATTTTTCTATAAGGAATTCAGGAAAGAGAGCAGAGTGAAAAAATTTTATCGCTGAATCCTTCATTCATTTGATGGGATAAAATTATGGAAAATACGAAGTCACAGTGATCAGACTGACTAAAAATTTATAAAGTAATTTCAAAAAAGGGTACGCTTTTGCGACAGGCAACATGCTCAGGATGTGGCTTTTCGATCCGTGCATCCCACCGAATAGAATCCTCGCGCAATCCGTGAATATAATCGATGAAAGAAATATTAAAAGTCTCCTTAAATACATCGATTGTGCACCGCTGAAAAATTCTTTTATGCTTAAGAAACCATTTTTAAATGCCTTACAATTAGCATATTTACTTGAAAATTAAAACAATTTTTAGATAACATTATTACTATTTCTATGGAATTATTGTCGCAATGTAATTTATAGATGACGTTGGGCAAAACTCATCAATTAAATACTGCAAAATCACATCGTCCTTGCAAATCGCAGATGTTCGCGAAATTTTAACCACAAAGACAAAACCATGACAAAGTAATAAGTGAGGCAACTCTTCGCATTTTAGACTCTGAATAAAACCTTCACACAAATGAAAGTGAATCTTTTGGGTCAAAGTTGACAGCAAAAATGATATTTCATAAAGAATAATAATTATTTTTGAAATATATTGGAAACACTAAATGACCATCTTACTATTTCATTACCATTACTACTTTGCCATTTATTATTAAATTCAAAAAAACAAAAAGTTAACAAAGCACTGAAAGCACAGTGTTAACCGAAATTTACGAAATCGATGATCATTTTATATTTATACATTTATAATGATAAGCAAATACATAAGCTGATAAAGAAAGTTACCCACCCATCTATGTTGTTTCCAAGCGACTAGTATCATGCAATTCACTATTTCACTATCGAATTTTTCCTCTTTTCATGAAGAAAGCCTTGAATAAATTAGTGATCCAATGCAGCGGATCAATGTGTTAGTTCTAAGCCAAAGTGAAAGGCTTAGTAGGATTCATCCTTCAAGCCATTTTTTTAAAATTCATCTAAATTTAACATTTAAATTTAAGATTCTAAATTAATAAATTTAAATTTATCACAACTCAGTTCTTTTTGTTTTTTTATCTTCTTCTTCTTCTTCTTCTAACAGCTCTCACCATTACTGGTTAGGCTGGTTCCATTGGCTACAAGAATATGACGCTTCCAAGCGGCGCGGTCTAATGCCATCGTCGATAGTAATGAAAGCCATTTCTTTTTCCATCGTCTAAATCCATATATTGCTGGTTCACCTATACACCGTATCAGTCCAGGTCTCGATTGGCTTGCCTCGTTTTTGACGCCATCCATCACACGGTTTAGCAATTAACGAAATATACGTCATTCCTGTGGTGGACGACGGAGAACGAAGGCCACGCTCTGTGATGACATTATTAATGCAGGTGGTATTTGTGCGGAGGTGGACACAATCATGTGAGATTTTATCCACTCGGCGAACCCGTAAAATATACCTTAGACAAGAGTGGTCAAAGGCAGATAACTTCTTAATATCCTCCACTCTCATTGGCCATGTCTCAGAACCATATAGTAAAATCGAACGGATCATGGTAATATAGATGCGAACTTTCGTTTTTATGGTGATTTCACGACGATTCCATAAAGATTTCGTCAACCGGAAGAACGCATTTCTAGCTGCCGTGATCCGAGTTATAATATCATCTTTTGCCTGTTTATTTGGTATTAGAGTGGACCCAAGACACCTCTTGAGTGCCGACAAGCAATGTCTATTATCCAGTCTATCGCATAGTTGAATATTGTGGGGGAAAGGTCGCAGCCCTCACGGACACCTGTTTTTATTTCGAAGGAATCCCTACTTTTTTATCTTATTTTATCTTCTTACTTCCATGATACCTGTATAATAATCTATGTTATGGATGTATATTATTTATTATATAAAAAATATTTTCTAAAAAATGAAAAAGCACGACTCATGGCCAGATAACATGCAAGTAAAAACAATCCACACCACTAAAAAAACGTCTCCAAAAAAATTTTCTTCATTAAATTGTAGACTTGCTTCGCTTGCTTCTGTCTGCCACAATTGAGCAAAAAGTCCCACTTATTTTTAATAAAACCTCAATTGTGAAATCCTTATCAGAATACTTTTGTTATCAATTAATACTACAAATTCTTTCAACATCAGCACAAATGCAAAAACATTTCTCCTTTTATTACGCATAAATTATTAAAATATCAGCATTTCACAACACATTTTATTATGAAAAATATTATTTATATTTTAATATAAAATCTTCTATGATTTCACCCATTTGAAATTTCTTGAAAACAACGCATTGATGTTTTGTGGCAAATAAAGCATTGGATTATAGAAAATTTATAGAAATTTAAAATTTTAAAAGAAAATTTCCAAAATATCTATTTTCGAAATTTCACAATCCACATTGCTAAGGTTACTGCTGATAACGAAAACCTGAAAATAGTATTCATAAAAAAAGCAAATATGGATCCAAAGTTAAATTAAATTAAATCTTTTAGAAAAGCTGATGAAAAAAAAAACAAAAACTGCATCATTTTAATGATTATTGATATATACCAGGTAATTAAATAGGAAAGATGATCATTTCGGACCGAAATATTTGTCTGACCACCGATTGGACCACCTTCTATCGTTGATTCTTAAATATTGACAAGTAATAAATAATCACATTCATTTACAATTTTAGACAAATAAAAAATATTGTATCGCCATTTCAAATGGATAATGCAAGAACCATCGAAATATTTCAAATCAAAAACGCAATTCGTGCTTTATCAATGATGAATTAAAGAGAATCGGGGGATAAAATGGCTAGGTGGGTTGTTGACCAATTGGGAGCGCAGATGTTGAGGTTCCCCACAGGAGTAAACCTGTACAAAAACCCAGGTGATGCTGGCGACTCACCTGTATTTCTATCGCCAAAGAGACTCCCTGACATATTGCCCAATGCGACAAGCCAGTGGAGCGAGTTTAACCGGTAATGGTGAGGACTCTTAAAAAAAAAAATCACGTTCATTAAAAATTTTCGACAAATAAAAAATTGCATGCATTCTTGCATTAATTAAAATACATCTTAGATACAAAACAGCAACAGCGAACTGAACCTAACTGAACCAAAAATATTATAAAATTAAAATCAGCTAATGAAAAAATAAGTATTCGAAAATTAAAAACCATAAGAAATCATGTAGATGTAAATGTGATCTAAAAATTACCATAACAAGCATCCAGAAAGATAGGCGCTGTTCCATAGCGCTTGGCCATTGCATCTAAATCTTTATAAAACCATACATCTTCGTTAGGCCGATTCTGCGAAACAAATTGTGGCCTCTGAAGTGCGATAAAAATTATCAAAATAGCAAAAATAAAAGAAAAATATATTACATAGTTTAGAAATATATAAGGGCTTGTTCTGTTGAATTACTGAAAGAAAATTCAACAAACAAATTGTCAGATGAAAAAATCTGCCTTAATAAAAATAGCCTTGATTATAGACAACCTAACAATTGATTTAAAATTTTATAAATCAATCAAAATGTAAAAAAGCATGATTTCATTCAAATGAGCAAAGTAAGCAATGCACTCATCGCTTTGATTAAGCTCGTTTCTCGATCATAAATTTTTGCGAAAGAAGATAGATCTTTAGCACCATTCGTATATTTTTTGTATTTTTTTAGTAACGATTTCACTCCTGTTGAAAGCAAAAGGCAAATCCTCATTTAAAAAATATATAAATATTAATAAAATATAAACATTTTCAGAAACGCGAACGATTGCATCGAAAGAGACAGGTCCTTCGATTTGAGCAAAACGTCGAGACTCAGTTTGTAATTTATCTGACGGAACCCAACCTCGATTGATAAGTATCACTAGCCTAAAATAAGAAATGAAGAAAGGAGAAAAATTTGTAATAATTCTGGCAAATAAAAAAATATTTACATACCCAGAATGTCGTAAACGAAATGGTGTGATAATATGTGCACCATGACTAGAAATATTAAAATTTCCTATTAGACCACCTCGTTGATCTATGTGATCTAAAAAAAAACTATCGCTATATACTATATAATTATACTAATTTTTTATATTATACTAATTCTTAAAAATTTGCGAATTAAATTTATTAATTTATTAAAAATAACAATTAAAACAATAAAAAAGGCACTTTTATCAAAACGCCCTCGTGGACGAATCAAGAATTCTCGATCATTTAAAAATTCTCCCTCAACATTCAAACGACAGTACTCCATATCTTTGAGAGAATCAATACTATAAATTCCATAGTAAAATAATAAATAATATAGTATTATAAAAGAAAAAAAAGAAATAAAAGTGATAAGTGCTACTTGTCATAAGGAAATGGTTTTGCTTCACTTTCTGTTCTCGATAACAAATTATTGATAAGATCTAATTTCCATCTTAGACGATATATTTGCCAGCATCCAAGAAGAAACGCGGTTACCGGAACTATCTTGAAATTTTAACAATAACCAATTAAATTAGCTTAACAATTAGTTATTGTTAAGCATTCATTGTTCTTTTTGGCTAGATTCGTTCCGTCAGAATATAAAATAAAACACTTTCGCCAAAGATTTTCACGTGAAGATAGAAGTATAAGTGATCGCAACACCATCATAAGTACAAGTGCTAGGAGCATAGGCGAATAATAGTGCTTCAAGCGATAATTTAAGCGATATCGCTCGACTACTCTTCTACGAATATAATAATATAATAATAACACTGTGCAACTGAATTCATTCGAGAAATTTATTTATAAATCCCCAAAATTGAAAGATTAGAAGATTTAAAAATTTAATTTTAGAGTTATTATAAAAACAAAAAATAAGTAAAAACTTACTAAAAGAGCGCAAGAGCCTGTAGTCCAATGAAAAGATTGTTTATTTTTTGCTTTGACTGATTCTTCGAAATGATCACCACGAAAGCTTTCCGCTCGCTTTTCACCAGTATTACTTTCCTTTATTTCTTGGTTTTTCTTTCCAAGCTATAATAAACAATTTATATTTTATTGCATTGTCACCACAGAACCATAAAAATTTATCGCTTTTATACACACCCACCCACTCACAAGTTTCATCCCTTCTAACAAATAATTATCCAAAGTTAAAAAATTAAATCAAAAATTGATATCTTGTCAGCTCATTTTGCGGGGGTTGAAGTGAAAGAGAGATCTATTTCCGGGGCTTAAATACCCTGAAATGATACGAGACAAAATAAACAACAAATGGACAACGATGTTGTTTAGTTAAATTGATAAAAATAGAATAAAATTAGAAATATTTCTGACTTCTTATTTCCGTTAGTATAATTTATACAAATGAATATTTAACTGCACTTTTTAAATATAATTTAACCAAATTTTAAATCGGAAATCCATTTAAATTTTACTTTATTTAATATAAATATTATTTAATAAAACTGCACTAATATGTTCGAATAACTTAGTTATGTACTGCCTGATAATTGATAAAAAACAAAACTGCACATTCAAATAATTTGATAAAAAATAAAAAAAAATAGATAATAAAGAATAAACAAACCTTAATTATAATTACTGCTGGTTTTGTTTTTTGTTGAAAACCATCGTGCAAATTGATTGCACAGAATTTTCGACGACCGTGTTTTAAAATATAAATCGCGGACAAACAGCGATCGCGCAAACGAGGACCCATCCACGCACTTAGAAACATTCAGAAACCCAAATAACAAGAGTAACAAATTTCTAAATTTTGGCTGAATCTTCGCCTTCAATTCAAAATTCTGATTCTTAAGTGGAATTTTCTCCTCTTTACTGCACGAACTTTTTTTGACGATTCGTAAAACTTAGGAAATTTGGAGTTTGATGGAGAACTGCTTGAAAGTTTTCAAATAAGTGAGGGTTGTCGGTGAAGAATCGTCCATATATTGGCAGCCAAAAAACGGTGCAGTTTAGTTGTCACCAGTTAGCTGACCATAGTTGCCAACAGGTGAAAGTCCACTCATTCGCTTATTCTGCCAGCTTTCGCTTGAAAGTCCACTCATTCGGAAATTATGCCTTCACTGGAAAACCATTAATGTTGGCTTTGGTGTAATAACTAAATTATATTTAAAATTACATGAATAATGCAATATCCACTTGGAAATCCAACAAAACGATCACTGATAAGCACACTATCAAACGATCACTGAAAATATTTATCAATGTTTATTTTTAATGAATGTCGCCGAATGGCGAACGAAAGAAAATTAGTTTTAAATTTATAATCCGCCAGAATATTCATTAATTTAATTAATTCTTTATAAATTCGTTAAAATCTGGCGGTTAAACCGTTATAAGATCATTTTCCGCTCACAGATTTGAAATTCTTTTTGCGCGTTCTAAGAAAAAACTATTCTCCTCGGTGTAGAACCATTAAGGAAACTTAGTGGTCGGCGCCCAATATCTTTTAATGATATTTCAAGTTTTTTATTTCTTTTGTATGGAAATTTTTTAAAAACCTTAGTCTTTTTATGTTTTTATTCGTAGTTTTACCTTATAATATTAAAGGTTCTGCGTGAATTCAGTTATTACATTGTATACTTTGCAATATTTTTTTTAAAAGAGTTTTCACCATTGCTGGTTGAACTCGCTGGCTTGTCGCATTGGACAAATACACCAGAGAGTCCCTTAGCGATGGAAATATATGTGAGTCGCCAGCATCACCCGAATAGGTTTGCTGCTGCTGGGAATAGAACCTTAGTATCGGCGCTTCGAATTGAGCAACAACCCACTAAGCCCCCCCTAATATGATATTAAAAGGCAAAGCCCAGCTGCATTATTAAAAGGAAGAAAACGTGTGGAAGACAAAAGTTCAGCAAAATATTTTTCGTACATGGTGCGTCAGCGGGGATTGGAGGATTCACTGCGAACGAACACGGCGGTCTGGTCGATTATTCAAGCAGCAGTAAAATAATCGACAAAGGAACGACTGAAACAAAGCGAACCGACAGTCAATGAACTAAGAACGGAGTGACATCGAGTGTCGTGAAAGTTGTTGTTGTTGTTATGAGTCGGAAAAATAAATTTTTCTTAAACTAAATTCTTTACACTAAATTTTATACTAAATTCTTTCGGTTTTTTGCGAAATCGTGGGGATTTTTATTTAATAACACAGAGTTTCATTCCTAATTTCCTTGAAACTTTGAAATATCGCTATTTTTTTCGATTTTGATTTCTAATTTGCTTTTGTTTTGTGTTGCTATGACGAGAATTCTTCAAATGATCTCTTTATCACTATTAAAGTTGAAAACTAATCTTTATACGACTTTGAACAAAGATTCTGCTTTTATTCACCGACGGTTACTGAGATTAAGAAAATTCACTTTAATGGCCGAATGGAGAAAGCCTTCCTTCAAACTGCTGTGAATGGCGATCGAAGAGATGCGATTTCTGTAGCTGACAGGTGCAAGTCAACAATCAGTCAACAGCCATCAAGAGGTAGTTTGCAGACACATAGACTCGCTCGTACGCCTTTCGGTGTAATCCTTTCCCTATTAGCAGTTGTCATCAAGCCTAAAAGCATCCCATAACATAACTGTAAAGAAAGAAAGTTCCAAAAAATCTCCATGTAGACATTGTTTTTCTAACATTGATAATGAAGGTAGTGACAGCGAACTAAAAATTTTTAAAGATTAAAACAATTTTTAAAGAAACTAATGTGAACTTAAGAATGTCACGAACAACAATGGGATAAAATTAAAAAAATTTCGCATCTCTGTGGCGATTGAAAAAACATCCAAAAAAATAAACAATGGGTTCTGTCTCGCTTCGATATTGAAAAATTAAAAATTACACCAAGGTGAGAATTTAAAAATGCTCTGTAAGGAAATTCAGCTCCTGGATCTCCTTTTGCGAGCCCAAATTGGCACAGAAAGACAAGTAAACATATTAGAAAGTAAACTCCCCTGGTAGAATGGAATTGTGATTTAATTGGAGATATATACAAGCAATATACGAACAGAAATGTTAGAAGAATTATTGGTAAATGTTGGGCAACTGGAGATGAATGCTTACTTACAGTGTGCTTATCGCAACGGCTTGAACCAGTGGAAAAATCTATATATCTACTGCTGCATTTCTTACAGTTCGGTTTACAGTTTCGTTACTCATATAGCTGCATAAAATTAAGATTCGATCTTCTGCTAGATATTACATGCTGCGCAATAATAGACAAGATAATAAAGGCAATGCGAGAGAGAATCTGTTATTTTTTTGAATGTTTTTTCAACTGCTATGAGAATGGGGAAATTTCCTGGATTTCCATGCTTCTACTTTTTCACTTAAATTTCCCAACAGCTGAACTATGACGTCCGAATCTGAGATTACTTTACGCGCTTATGAGACTAGAGCAAATACGTAGGAGAACTAGCTGCCATGTGTTTCTATCTTCCATATCAATTTATTTGTGCCTCTCATTCTCGAGCACCAGTTGATCATCGGCGTATCGGCATATCTCGTTGTTCAATTTCGTCAACCTGTTGTGAGGATTGATTTGTAAGGGCTCTTCTACCTTATCTAAATACTATTAATTCAGCTGTGTAAGAATCAGTTCTCAACTTTAATAAAGGTAAAGAATTTCTTTAAGAATTAAGTAGTAAAAGTCTGCATTTAGTTCGGTTGTATTTTCCCGTAATTCCTCTTAATTCCTCTTTATTTGTGTTATTTCTATTTATTCTTACCCTTTGGTCATATTCCTTTTGTATCTTTTATCGCTAGCATTAATTTCTTTTCATTTGATACCTTATATTTTTGTTGTTAATGCGAGCACACACATGGTGCATGTCGTCTGCTTGGTTCTTTCAAATAAATAAATAAATGTGTTTCAAAGAATTTTAAAGAAAACAAAAATCAGACCTAACTGCTAATTTAATAAATTTGTTAGTTCAACTAGAGAATAATTAAGAATAACCTCGAAGGATTGGGAATATTTAATGAGTGTATAAGTTTATTAAGAAATATAAAAAATGTATGAGGCTGCAATGGCAGAGAGGAACGGGAAGAGTGGTTGTTGACGGACAATAAAGTGGTATGAGGACGTATTAAGAGGTATTAAGGGTAATTGATTGATGTATTAAGGACATATGAGAGGAGGATTCGTTGTCGTAAAAAGCGAACACAAAAAAAACATACAAATTAAATTCACCAAATAAATGCTGTGAATCAGCATTCTAATCTAAAATTCCATTTCATTTTTATACCAAATAGACTAATTTACTATACAAAATCTCATCTCCCAAGATTTGGAAGTAGTCTCATATAATTCCCATTCACAAAAAAGGAAGCACCTGTGACCCTTCTAATTACTGACCTATATGCGTTAGTAACAAGGTACTCGAAAGGTTGATTTTCAAACATAAACATCTGTTAATTATGCGCGCCATGCTATTCACACAAAATGTTTTTTTTGGTTAATGGAAATAATATATGTATATATATATGCATATGATATAGAGCATATTGTACTTTGGTATTTGGATATTTTGGTATTTTTAGGTATTTTTGGTATCTTTTGGTATTTTTTGGTATTGGGTGCTTTGAATTTGGGCTTTGTTTATATGTTTAGATATATGTAGTTTAAGTCTGCTTCATGTTACATTCCTTGGTTATAGTATGTATGAGGAATTTACTTCACCCTTTTTCTTTTTTATCTTATTTCATTTGTTTTTTAATTCTTCGCTTGAAGTTATTGTTTATAATTTTATATTATAATAAAGATAAGGAATTCTTAGCCTGCTTGGGCACAAAACGGCGAGCCATTAGACCTACAATGGTGAACCGCATCCCTTTCGTTTGAAACTTGTTTTCGCCAGTCTAACCTCATATACTAAATCGCGCCAATCCTTTACCCAACAGGCTCAGTCCTCCACAACATTCGTTGAGATAAAGTGTTGTGTGTTTACTGTATATTACAGGCTAAGTGCATATTTATAAATTTATAAGCAAGAAAAAACATGAAAGGATATTGAAATGACTTTTTTTTCATGGCAATTTAATGAAAAAAATGATGTATATTTAAAGTTTTCAAAAGTAGTGATGATAATAGGATAAATTATTCGAGAATTGAAATTTTGCTATTTCCTCCAAACAATTATAATGAATGATAAATAGATGATCTTAATAGGTGTTTAATAGATGATTCAACGGCGCAAATTTTATCGGTTTCATATTATCATATATTGATAAGAATGAACCATGTACTGATAAAAACTGGTAAGAAGAAAAAAATTAACAATATGCAGTCGGAGAATCCAGTATAGAATATTCGGATATTTGATAAGACATGAAAGACAACAAACATATCTTCGTAAAATATTTCAGAAGATATTTCCATTTTGAATGGATATCAGCATTGCTTCTTCCACTGGTTTCTATGGTGAAATTTCCAATACAACTGCAGAAGCCTAACAATAATGCAGAAATTTGCCTTTTTTATTTTTCCAATTATTCCCGTTGATAAACCCTTTCTTCACTAGGGTTAACGTGAAATGATCAATTATCGCGTTGACAATTTCCCACAATCTAAAATTAATAAAAAATTTAAAATTAATAAAATTGATTCATATTTGTCGTTAAATTTTTATAACCGAATTAATAAACATTTCATTTCGTAAGCTTTCCATTAATGTAAATGAAATTTTTCCAGACAATGGGTGTTTTAATTGAAGAAAAGATTGAAAATGATGTCACCAGTACTCATCATGAAATGTTGGCTTGGCACCCGAGAAATGATTGGTTGGCAATTGTTTCATACAATGCACAAATTGGTGGCCAAGTTCATTTTTTCAAACACCAAGTTAGTTTATTTTTTGACGATTGTCAATATGTACAGGAAAAAAGCACAATTATTCATTCACTGGACTCAAAAAATAAGACTCAAAAAATAAGGAATAAACGAACAAATGCCATTACAAATTTGCTGTGCCTGTTTTGTGGACTAGTAATTGTGGCTTTCTCAACTGCAGTTATTGCAGTATTATTGCAGTTTATCAGGCACTTTTCTTCTTATAATAATTGATAAACGTAGGGTGGCTTAGTGCTTTTCTGAGGAATTGAGGCATTTTAATTGATGCATCATAGTTTTGACTTCTCAAGATTCTTCGATTTTCAAGAGTAAAACTATCACTAAAAGTTCGATTCGATGATACTGCTTCTATTAACAAATGGCTAAACGCTAGCCATGACAGCCAGTCAAATCAGAAATAATCAGAAATTAAGTGCTACTAGAAGATGGAGATTGACATAAAAGGTTTAACCTTTTGGCAGATATTTGATAGAAGTATTAAATCGATTTTGAAAATTTAAATATCGCCTATAATCTTAATTTCAAAAGAAATGTTTTTCAGATTGAGAAAGTTAATCATAAACCAGTGCAGAAAGCGAATTGTAAGGTGACAAAAATCAGTTGGCATCCAGAACTGATTTTATTATTAATAGGTTGGGAGAATGGTGACGTCACATTGCGATATGCGGATGAAGAAAAAGATGGTCAACCATTCTGGATTTAACAATTATTAGAATTTTTTCTACTGATATTTATGATGAATATTCAAGGTTTTCAGAATATTCTATAACAGTTGATAATGGGCCATTAAATAAAGTAACTTGCTTGGCGTGGAATAGTTCCCTGGAAAACGAATTCTGCATTGCTGATGAAGTATTATTTTTATTTTTATTGTTTCTATTATTTATTATTATTTCATTATTATTTAAATCCTTTTGATCTGAATTAAATCTAAACCACGAATCGAAGCCAAATATCAAGTGTATTTCTTTTATTGTTTCTAAAAATGCAGTCTTTTCTTCGATTCTTCACTGAAAAATTATTTTCTTCCAAAAAAAGAAATTTTTTTCTTGAAGGTAGGAAATGTGTTAATAAATAAAATGGATAAAAAAAAAGTGAGCAAAACGCTGAAAAGATTTTCTACCGGCGAGGGACTACTTTGTCTACAAAATATAAATTTCGGGTAGGTTTCATTAAGTTTTTTGTTTTAATAATCGAGCGAGAAATAATAATAATCCGACAAAGTTGGTCACCTTTTAATAGCAAATAATTCTTATGTTGCGAAAATGAGATGAAAACAAAAAAAGAAAGAATAATTAGTAAAATTAGTTACGCTGTGGAAATAAGGTTCGTAGTGAAAAGTGCGGAGACAGGCAAAATTGAACTATTGAAAACAGGAATTATTGAAAATTATTTGATTTGATTGACACTGGTCGTTATATATATATATAAATTGTGGAAGCAAAAATCAATTTTTAAGACCGGAATTCACCTGTGTTATTGGGCTCCAGCGACATAGATTTTTTTTCTTTGCTTGGACCGTCAAAGGTCATTTAATTACTTTATCAATCCAATCCTTTGGCGACTCTCGTCCAGTTGCCACTTATTTGTTTGTTTGTGTCGACAGTCTTGTTATGCAAATCGCTTGTTGATTCAGAAATCCAGCGCATCAATCTAATTGTTATCACCTTGTCACCTAATTGTTAATTCATTTCCTTCATTTCCGATTGTACTTTTCGAGTGGTTGATGCATCAGCCGGATTCGAACCAGAGCCGAACCATTTTATCAGAGCTGTTTGTTGCAACCACCTTATTACTGTGCCAATGGCCCACCACTTCAAACTGTTTTTCCGCTTTAGAATGCTCTGTTGTCGCCTTTGTGGAATTCCGGAAAAACGTTTACTCCTTAGCTTTATATTTCGGTTGGTTGCCACACGGGCCTTGCATATTTGAATATCTTTAGTTCTTCAGCTTATGTTAGTTAACAATCTCTTGGCTGTATCATTTTTGCTTATATTACTTGTATTTTTATTTTTTTGATCAATTTTCAACTATTTGCTTTTCCCTCTTATTTATCCTTATTAATCTTGAAAATTTTCCCACTTGAATTGTTGTGCCTAATAATTAATATAATTGATTAAATCTACCAATAAACGTGAAATGATCATTTATAATGCAGGATTTGCCATTTCCTGTTGGTTCTTATTCCATAATTATTGCTATCAAATTCGTGTTGCCTTATATGATGCTGTCCATCTAGACTATTTTTCTTGATCGAAATTGTGACTCTCATCTGCAAAGACCAGCTTCCATTCCCGGTAACCAGATTTTTGTTGGCAGAATTCGAGCCATCCTCATTACTTTGTTGACATTGTTGCTTTTGCTTTACCAGTTCACTGTTTTCTTCTTTCGCCATTAATTTATCCTTGTTGTTTATCTTGTTAAGTTGATTGTCCGTTCGAATCCTGTTCTTTAGGCTGAGATCTAAAATAGATATCGCCGCTTGGTGAAGAGGGAATGAAAAAAGGAAAGATCACTGTAGCATATTGACTGATTTGCGATAAAAAAAAATTTGATTCCTGGACCATGTTCGTGACGATACATATCATTTTTGACTTTGTTAGTTTCAATGACAACAATTTTTCCAGTTATAATTAGTTACAATTTTAGTTAACCAATTGATTAATTAATTTTAGTTACAATTTTGGAGATAAAAGTATAGATGGTTTTTATTCTTTTCGCAGTAGGTTTATTCCTATAAAGAGGGATGAATCGGGCCTATTATATCTGAACCTTAAACGATAGAAGGCATATTCAACCATTCTGGTCTACAAAATATAAAGTTATTCCGGATCTTTCAAAAAGTTTTCAATAGTAATTATGGCAGAATTATTTAATTTGAAGGTCGAAAGCAACAGAAAGTCAATCATCACAAGGAATTTTATACAATAAAGATAACAGATTTGAAGAACCGTTGGAATGTAATGCGAAGGGCATTAATAAACAGGTGAGATGCGAGTATTGAGGCGATAGGTGAAAATGTAAAAATGTAAAAATTTCTTTTAGGCTGATTTGGAAAAAGCCAATAAAGATGTTTCGGCATTTGTCTTCGGTGGGATCAACGGAGGAATTTATTTGTCGTCCAAAATCGAAGAAATTAAAAAAGTGTTCCAAGTAAAGAATTAATAAAATTTAAAATTTTTTAATTATTTATTTGAAATTTATTATATTTGAAATTATTTGAAATTTTAAACAAAGAACTTATAAATCGGATGAAAAATAAATCGAACTAATTAACAATTAGGCATAATTAGATGTTTTTAAAATGTCTCCATTGATATTTTATAAAATTTGTGCTAATTTTTAAATTTTTTGCTAATATTTTTGGATATTTAAAGATTGTTATAAGCATGAAAAGAATATTTGAGAGATTTTTGGGAAAAAAGCTAAAACATAAACGTTTCAGGACACATTTCGAGAGAGATTTAGGATATAAGATTTTGAGGAAAAAGGGATTAAAAAACTAAATATCTGGGATTTTAGAGAAAAAAGGAATAATGTAAAAAAATATTTTTTTCTTATAAAAAATTCTCCCTGCCGGAATAAACCTGTCCAAAAATCCCGACTTATTTCCTAATCCTAATTCTATTTCTAATCGCCAAGAAACTCCCTGGTACCCCCGACAAGTCAGCGGGGTAAGTTCAACCAGTAATGGTGAGTACTCCTAAAAAAGTAATATTGATAATAATGATAATAAAATAACCTTTATCAACCTTTATCAGTTTCTATCTATTCTATTGAAATACATCCGCGGAAAAGTTAAAACAACATCTTTTCATGCATATTAAATATACATTTATAATATCCAATGCATTTGGTCTGTGCCACTATTCATTTCGATTTTTCCTATTTTTCTATTTTTCTATTTTTCGTCATTTCCCAAATAATTAAAAAAATTCATTTTAAGATGATTTAAAAACATTCTTTTTAAAGTTATTAATCATTTTCAGGTCGAAAGCGCCGTTGTGAGTCTTTTATACGTCGAAGAAATGAATGTGATTTTAGCGCTATGTCAAGATTCGATGATTTACCAGTTCAAAATTACTGCTACCAATAGCCTGGAAGAAAAATACCGTGTAATGGAGTTTTTAAATAGATTATCTGCATTGAAATACATCCGCGGAAAAGTTAAAGCAAACATCCTTTCATGGATATTAAATGTCCAATTCTTACGAAATATTTTAATAGATTATAATGAAAAAATACTTGCTATATTTGAAACAAACGAAATAGTTGAAGAGAATCTAAAGAATCTCAATTTAGCTAAACATGTAAAATTGGTGTTGGCTTGATTAAAAATGACTTTTTTAAAGATCATCACAAATTCAAATGAATAATTTTTAGGCAAAACTGAACGGAAAATGGCCGCAATTGCAAATTATTCTTCTTGATGGTGGAATATTGGCAATGTGTTCAGGTGAAAAGAATGTTAGGTGAAGAATATGATTTTATCCAGTCTTTTCAGTAGATAAATATTTAGCTATGCAAATAGAATGGCCAAGTGGTCAGTGATCGTCAGTGATCGAGAGTCAATTCGTCTTTCAGAGATAGGAGTAAACCAGTTATTAAAATAACCCAGTTTGTGCTAGCATGCCATATGTATTTTTATTGCCAAACGATTCTTTGGAAAAAAATTTACAACCATACTAACAGCCAGTAAGGCGAGCATTAACCAGGAATGGGAAACGCTAAAAATTTCTTATAAAGAAACAATCAACATTTATCACAAAATTTTTTCTACTTTTTTTTCTAATTACTAAACATTATTAATTTAATTTATGCATGCGTAGGCAAGTTTTGTTTGTATAAAAATTAATTAAGACACAGATTTATTTTCTAGAATTTGGGATTTAAAAACCGGCGATAATGGATCGCTTCCGCTTCGAGCAGTTAAGGGTTATTCAGCCAGCGATACTATAACTTGCATTGCCTATTCGAAAAGAAAAAGTTAACCATATTTTTCCTCTAAAACAAATTGAAATTAATTCAAACAAATTAAAATTGGAATTTCTATGAATAAATGAGAATTTTTTTCTTATTTCTGAATTTATTTAAATTTATTTATTTCTGAATTTTGTGAAGACATTCCTTTATTTATTTTTGGAAAATTTCATCCTACTATATAATCATGAAAACAGTAAATCTTGCGATTAAAAATAAATTGGGGTCGCGAATCAATTGTTTTTCTTTTAAAGAAAGTGAATTCCAATGAAGAATCAAGCAGGAGATGAAGTCATTTGCAGGTTTAAGCAAATGATAAAAAAAAGCATGAAGCATGAAAAAAGGGCAACGCATCATTATCTCTAATAATATAGCAATATAATAATTAGCCTAATGCGTAATTTATCCAAAAACTAATAAAGTTTCGTATTGTTAATATTAAATTTTTAAATTTTTCTTCCAGTTTGCTTGTTAATATGCATTTTTAAAGCAATAATCCACAGATTTGAAGTTCTTCTTCTTCTAACTGCTCCAACCATTACTGGTTAGGCTGGTTGGCTACAAGGGTAAGACGTCTCCAAGCTGCTCGGCCATCGCTAGAAGTAATAGAAGCCATTCCTTTTTCCATCGTCTAAGTCCATATATCGCTGGTCCACCTATGTTCGAAATCTAACTATGTCAGCTCAGGTCATGGCTGGTTCTCCTAGTTTTTGATGCCAACAATCACAGGGTTTAACAAGTAACGAAATATACGTCAACTCCTGTGGTGGACGACGGAGAGCGTGCCCTAACCAGCGAACGCGATGGTCTGTGATGACATTATTGATAGAGGTGGTATGTAGATGAATACTATCATGTGCGATTTTATCCGCTCGACTGATTCGTAAAATGTTTCTTGGACGTGTTCAAAGGCTGGTAGCTTAATATCTTCTACTCTCATTAGCTATATTAGCTATATTTAGCTATATATATTAGCCATATAGCAAGTTGAGCGAATTATAGCTATGTGGGCGTGGATTTTCGTCTTTATGGTTTACAGATTTGGCTAAGATAAATAAGAACTGCCAATTTGAAAAAATTTAGATTGTTTGTCATGTGGCACATCCGAAGGCAAAATCGCAACATGGAAGTATCGAATGGGTAAGGAAGACAATTTAGCTGAAGAACGCTGGAAACTTCAAGAAGCTATTGAAATGGGCTCGGAGGTTTTGATTTGTTCCATACAATTTTGATAATGCAGCAAGCAAATTAATTAATTTATGAAGTAATTAATTTGTTATAACTGAAGCAAAATCGCATGAAATTTCTTAAGGTAATGATACTTTCATGGAATAATATATCAAATATTCTCGCCATATCGACTCGACTCTCTACAACTATTTTAAAAGAACAAGTCGTCTTATCTGAAATTAACAAAAATGTAAGTAATTTCCAATTTATTTGGATCTTCGCTCGATGAATTTGGACGCTAATACTCGATAATCACATATTTTTCCATGTATTCCATAATTTTTTTCTTTCCTTCAAATCTTACCGATCGATTATTGCTTTTCTTGCTTGAAATTAAAGCAGAAATATTTTCAAGCTTGTTCTTATACAAATGACTTCACGCAGTTTCTTGATGATTCGTATTAATCCAGCTGAACAGCAAGAACTCGTGTTAACTATAAATGTGAAAGGAATTCATATAAGCGACAAAAATATCGCAATTTGGGATGATAATCAAGTAAGAAAGTAATCTGCTTGGCTGGTTTTCAATAAATAAGTAAATAAGAAAGAGAGTGATAAATAATTTTATATAAAATTTTTTTTATAAATTCACTTTTTGAACAATTGGCAACTATTGATAACTTTTTGTCAACAACTTTTCAACTTTTCAAGTTTTTGTTAGTGAACCACTCGCAGATCGAAGTATAACTTGGCTCCCAGAATCTCCCGCATTTCACTTTTAGCAATAAGATTTAATGACCGAACTCTTTGAACTGAACAATTTCCCACTCAGCAATTCGGCCATCATTTCAGAGTTTTTTGGTCATTATTAATATTAAAATTTTCCAGATTATATTGTATGACATAATCGATTCACCGAGTACACCGATAAAAGCACAAATTTCCTCCAATTTCGCATGTTCGGTAACTTCAGCAAAAATTTACGAAACCGATATCTATTGCCTTGAAATTGAAAAAAAGGTTACTGTGCGGACATTTCAGGTCAGTTTATTTGAGTTTTTTAAAAATATACGGAATTTTGGCAATAATATTGGTATTATGAGGTATACTGAGATTTGAAAATGGGAAAGATACTCTTGAATATATAAAATTGTATTTAGGGGGGCAAAGTTAGTGAAAAAATGAAAATTTAGAAAGAAAAGAGAAAAAATCACTGAATTTTGGTCTGAATTTGATCTCCAGGGAACGATAAAAGAGATTTTGTCGCTGCCAGAAATGGAAGGTGATGCAGTCATGCTAGAGTTAAACAATTCTTGGATATGTATTCCGACCAGTAATGGATTTCTTCGCATTTATGATCTCACCGGCCGGTAAACCATTCATGCATAAATTTTGTTTTATTAAAGATATTCGAGATCCTTTAAAGCGCCATTTGGTATTCTAATCAACATAAATGTTTTCTGCCTGTTTTCTGTCATTCCTGCCCAACAAAAACATATCTAAAGTATAAGATCAGTGTAGTGTTAATTTTATAATAATTACGGTTTAATTAGGCTTTCCATAACTTGTGAAGCTTTCTGAGAATTTTTGTTGTCGTTTAGTGAAGTTCGACAGCAATATCAATCGAAATGTGTCACAGAAGCGGAAAACAATTTTTACAAATTTCTGGAAGTGAAACTCAACAATGATGGAAATCGAGTTGCTTTTACTTATTCAACGAGGAATAATGCAAGTTTTTCGGAATTTTAAATAGAATTAAAATTAAAATTTTCTAGTGGTAAAAAATTGATACATAGCCGTAGCTCACCGCAGATTTATATATTCAATCCCATGGGCAATTCCAGGATGGTGTTGGAATTCATCTACCTTAGTTGTTTTTTCACATTTTATTATCTTTAAGGTTCAACCACGATTAATATTTTGGGATGCCGAATCCGATACCGTATCATATTTTGATTTTATAACTGGTATGACTGATCAGCAGCAAATCGAGGCAGAAGCTAACGTTGGGTTGAAATGTCCAATTACTGCCGCTATCAGGTAAATCAAATCAATGAACATGTCTTCTGAACATCCATGAGTTTTGTCGAATTGTTCTTTTGTCGAATTTTCTCGTCAAATATAGAAAAACTACAACTTTTAAAGCTTTATTCGAAGCAAAATATTATTCAGAATAAATGAAAAAGAACAGTCACGGTTTCGTTTGTTGGAGCATATTCCAGGCTGCTTTAGCTGGGACACTGATGATAATCGGTTTCTCGTATGTGAGGCGAACAATCGCTATCCGGAAAAAGTTCAATTTTAGAATTTGTTAATCAGAACCTTAATGATTTAATAAATTACATTAAAGCTGGCAATCTTCATTCAATAATTGATCAGCCCACTTGTACTTCTATTATCAATTGACTCTCCTACCAGAATTTTTAATTCAGTTAACAATCAGTGGAACGAGCCAAACCAGAAATAGCAGGAATAACCACTTTTTAGTTTAGAAGAATGTGGCAATGACTTTTTCTTACTGAACTTATTATCATTAGAAAAGGCCCTTAAAATTATAAATTTGTCTTCGCATTTTAAAATGGCAACAAGGAGGTATTACGACTGAGTAAAATATTAGACTATCAGTTCAAGCATCTTGGTTAGTCAAAATGATTGAAATGAAGCTTTTCGCTAAAAGTAAAAGTCAAAATGTGGGTTGTTCAATGCAATCAGCCAAAATCTTTAATAATATGGAAGATGGAACTGTAGTTTATTATTATTATTTTTCAGGGTCAAAGCTATTTATTGACAATGTTTTTCTCAATGGAATATGGCTTACAAATGCAAGATTTATTCCCAAAATCAACCAGATCGGAGAAACTATTAAAACTTTCCATACCTTTTTTATATTTTGTTAAAAAAGTTAGTGAAAAATTGTCGGCTTAAATTATGGTATATTCAGGAGAAGTCTTATTTCTTAATTTAGATAGATGACGACGATGATGATACCGAAACTGAAAAATCAATCGGTAATTTACTTTTGAGAAAATGCTTAAGAGAATTTGTTGGTTTGGAGACAGCCGATAATCAAACAAAAAAAGTTAGTAGGTTTTTAAACTGCTTCAATTCTTCTTAATTCTTCGATTTCGGCCTTCAACTGAAAGTTCTTGCTAGAAGTATAAGTATAAATATTATAAAATAAGCTAAAAAAACATGTTATTCTATCAGGCGATGCTGAATTTCTCGCTTTACTTAACAGTTGGAAAAATGACCGAAGCTTTCAAAGCTATCAAATTCATAAAAAGGTTAAATTTCTCCTTTGATGTTGATATTTCATTTCATCATAATTCTTCCCTCACATCTTCTGATTTGGTTCGTTTCACTGATTACTGTGATGAAATCATTGGCCAACTAGAAGTGCAGATGGATTCGGATTTCACTTTTAATGACAGATTCATTAATTTCAAAAAGATTTTATCTTTATAACATAAATAGTCTTTTAATGAAACAATGGAATTTTAGTGAAAGTGTTTGGGAACATATGGCTCACATGTGTGTAAAGACAAGACGCCTGGATGTTGCATCGGTTTGCTTGGGAAATATGGGTCATGCACGTGGAGTACAAGCACTGAGGAGAGCAAAAGAAAATGGGGAATGCGAAGAAGTACAAATTGCTATATTAGCAATACAACTTGGCCTTATTGTAAGATTTACTGAAATTGATTTCACCGAAAAATTTTAAGATATGGTAAAATCTGCAGAAGATTTTGTTTTTTTATTTCAACTGGATAAATAGATAAAAAAGAACAAAACGACAGGTGTTTTAAATAAAAAGCAAAAGGAAGAAGAAATTACGTGGTTTATTACTAACTGCTAATTAGTTCTGAATTCTGAACTGCTAACTCGCCATTCTTGGCTTTGTTGGTCCCACTAACTAACTCATATTCTTTCGCCAAAGAATTTCTTGCAGAATTTCTTGAAGTATGGAGAATTGAGGATATCCCATTCAAATTTCGTTTTTAGTTTTATCAGAGAAGACTTTTGTTTAGACTTTCATAAACTTGAGCTGGTCGAAGACGACTAGAAAGATTTGAGTTAAATCGGTGCAACATATCATCTGTCATTCACGCTTCCAATTAACTTTGAATATACACTTCTCACTTCTCACGACTCATTAAAAATACAATTCGAGGAACGAATAACTTTTAGGACGAAGCACAATCACTTTTTGCATCTTGTGGACGTTACGACTTACTTAATCGACTTCTGCAGTCAAGAAATAGGTGGACTGAGGTAAGAAACCGGTAATTTCGCATTGAATAAAATTATGCTCTCTGAAAGAAAATAGTATTTAGGCATTTGATGTCGCTGAGCACCATGATCGAATTAATTTAAGGAGTACTTATTATAATCATGCACAATATTTGGAATCGATAGGATCTTTTGAAAAGGCGATTGAAAGGTAATTTCATTAAGTAAAACTTTTCGTACCTATTAAATAGCAAAAAGAACAGCGATGATATAATCTGACTGATTTCGTGCAAAAGTGAAAAGGTGGTGAATTTTTAGATCAATGAAAAATAGACAAAAATAGACAAAAACGAATCGAATCAGTCTGGTATCTAATCAGTCGTGCCTTTTAACTTAAAATTCTTCGATTTTTAACGCCATAAATTGTGGATTTTTTCAACTTTTAGATCGTTATTTTGTCTTAGTTATTGTCTCAAGTACCACACGTTGTCAATAAAAATGAATTCCGGTTGTGCTGGAATTTCACTTACATGTCTTGGTTCGCAAATAACTTTAGAAGAAAAGAAACTGAAGAAATTTCTTTTTTTTCAGCTATGAGAAATCGAATACGCACGCTTTTGAGATACCCAGAATGATGCTAAACGATCCTAAAAATCTGGAAGCATATATTACCAAAGAGCAAAAAAATCCGTCAGTTTAAATTTTAATAAGATATTTACATTTTTTGAAAAATTCGATGTTAGAAAAAGATTCGTTAATTTTCATAATGGTTCTTCGATGTAATTTCCATAAATGTTAATTTGCTTCGTACAGTCGATCATACTTGAGAAGAAAATTTCAGAAAATTAATGAAATGGTGGGCTCAATATATGGAAAGCAGTGGCAATATTAAAGCTGCGAAATATTACTACGAGTTAGCCAAAGATTATCTATCACTCGTTCGATTGCTTTGTTCTAATAATTTGATTGATGAAGTTACTTTTTCTTCAATTATTAATTGTGCTTATCAGTTATCAAAAAAAAATTAGCTTTTTAGCTCATTAATTATCAATTAATAGTTCAATAGTTGTTATTAAACACATTGAAGTATTTATTGCTCGTTAAATATGTGAAACTGGCGCTGGTTTTAAAATGATATCAAAGAAATTTTCGCGGAAAATCGTGAGATAATAATTTTGGTTTAAAAATTAATACAGGTGTTCAAAATCAATTCTTTGCAAGCAAGAATCAAAAAATGATCTTCCGGACATATTTTCATATTTTCACCATTGGCAGGCACAGTGAATTAACTAAATAAAGCCTGTAATGTTTGGGGTCGGAAAAAGACCGGTGGAAGCTAATTACTGGCTAAAAAAAAGGTGTTTATTTTAAATGTCCTATAAATAACAGGTATTCAGGCATGTGAAGTCGCAAAGAAGAGTAAAGACAAGTCTGCTTGTTATCATTTGGCACAATATTATGAAGCACATGGCGACTTTAATTCTGCTATAAATTTTTTTGCAAAGGCACATGCTTATAACAGTGCTACACGATTAGCGAAGGTGATTTATCTATACAAATATCAACTCGTTTATATTCACGTTCAGTACCAAATTCGCTTTTTTTTGCTCCTCCAACAGTATTTCTTTTGGATTAAGAACGAAATACTCTTGGATTAAAATTTAAAAAATCAGCTCAGAAAAAAAATCATATTTCAGAAGATGTTATCAATATAATTCATAAGAGATTTTATCATTTTACCACTTTTTAGGAACATCATATGAAAGATAAATTGGCGAATTTCGCTTTATTAGCAGGCGGTAACGAACTTGTTGAAGCAGCTCGTTATTATGAAGAGAACACCGAAGAAACTGATAAAGCTGTTATGCTCTATCATAAAGTATAATTAAATAAGAAAAGTTTCTTCAATTATAAAACTTTCACTTAGCTTAAATTTTGAAGGGAAAAGAATTAAATGTCGCAAAATGAATTTAAAGAACGCAATGGTTAAAATGAAAAAAACGAAAAAATTAGTGAAGATAACAAATTAGATTCTAAGTGGTTCTGTGGACCCACACATATTCATCTACCTCTAAGAGACCAGATTCGTCTTCCCCTAGTGGCTAGCTAAAGGTATTAAGTAAAGAATCTATACTTTATGATTAGCGCCTTAATTTTGTGGCCCGAATTTTGTTTTTTGCCCTTATGCCTAATCGCCTAAATGTTCCCTTCGGTCTTGGTTATTAAATTTAAAATTTGCAAAAAAAGAAAGCAAAAGAAAGCATTTTTTAGCCGAAGAAAACTCTCCCTTCATATAAAGGCCAGTGATTAAAGTTGTAAACCTTTAACAAAAAAGAGCAATATTTAAAGGCTGGTTTAATTGGAAGAGCTCTCGATCTTGCATTTCGCACGGAACAGTTTAGTGCTTTGGATTTAATTATAAAGGACCTCGATCAAACCTCTGATACTGTAAGCCTTGAAAGAGCAGCAGAATTCTTTATCAACAATCAGCGATATGAAAAAGCTGTCCAACTTTTGGCTTATGCAAAAAAGGTTATTAAAACAAATTTTCTATCAGTGCTATCATTCTATCATTTTATATCATTTTATATGAGTTTAAAATATCTTATATCATATTAAAATTTTTTATTATCTTTATTATCTTTGAAAAATTTTATGAGCTAAGCAATTTTTAATGCCAGTTTTTTAGTTTTCTGCGGCGATAGACCTGTGTGCCGATAAAAATGTGCCCATCACAGAGCAGATAGCTGAATTGCTTACTCCAACCAAAGGTTTTTTATTATTGTTATTACAATAAATATTGAACAATGCGTTAGCAGAATCATCGTCAAACCTAAATAACC
Source organism: Dracunculus medinensis (assembly GCA_900625125.1). Taxonomy (NCBI): domain Eukaryota; kingdom Metazoa; phylum Nematoda; class Chromadorea; order Rhabditida; family Dracunculidae; genus Dracunculus; species Dracunculus medinensis. The sequence goes on along the minus strand of UYYG01000007.1, from coordinate 333,544 downwards.
CTCGATATTTCCTCAAAATCCGTTATATTCTTTAAGAGTCTTGCACATTCATCTTATCTGTAATATTCCACTTTTAAACTCTTATTCCTCATTCTCCTCATAAAAGAACATTCTACTGGCAAAAACATTATGAAAATATAAGAGAACTGGTAGAGCCTATAAACTGAGGAGAATTAAAATGGTAGAAAATGGTTAAAGGTGATGTTTCGAACAGAGAAAAATAGCTACGGAAATTTGAGAGTGTAAATATTAATAAAGAATTTACCAGGGTTTAGAGAGGCTTTTTTGGCAATGTAGGCCATAAAGAGGTGTTAACACGATGGGCTTAAATTTGAGACGCTTCTCAAAATACCTAGCAAGCTTTTCATCAAATTTATTATCATTTTTATATCATTATTATTATTTTTGACACTCTGTGAGTATGGGACAGGTATCACCTTCTTATAATAAAATTTTTTTCTTAAGAGTCCTCACCATTACTGGCTAAATTCAATCCAATGGGTTGTCTCATTGGGCAATAGGCCAGGGAGTCCCTTGGCGATAGAAATGTTGGTGAGTCGCCAGCATCACCCGGATTTTTGTACAAGTTTATTCCTGCGATGAATCGAACCTCATCATCGGCGCTGCATTGAACAACAACCTACTGAGCCATTCTATCCCCGATAAATATTATTGACTTTATCAATCTCGAATTGTTTTATTCTATTACTATATATACTAAGGTAATTACTATATATACTAAGGTGATTTTTCAAGGATAATTTGAAGATGGGTCTGAATTTTATTTAATTTTATTTATTACAATTACTATGTTCTAATATCCATGTTATGATGCTTTTTTTTATAATGCCTGTAGCAAACTAAAAATAGCAAAAATAATGAAGTTAATCATGAGTTAATTTAAATTTTTACTACTTTTTTTATTAATTAATATGATGAGTGGTATGCTGCTTGGAACATTTGCTGAAACTTCATGGATTTAGTTGTTGCTATTTGCTAGAAATCTTATTATTAGAATTAATATCCGATGATGGTGGGAATACTCTTACAATTCTTTCTCGTACTTATTAGAAAAGGCTTAAAATCATCGTTTTTTATTCTATTACTATATATACTAAGGTAATTACTATATATACTAAAGCAGTTATTCATGCACTGGCAGTCAATTAGTAGTTTTTTTAGATGCTATTATGAACCAGGTTGAACGCAATGATTTACTCGAAAAGCTTGCTGAATGTTGTGTGCAACAACGAAATTACCACTGTGCCGCCAAAAAATTCACTCAAGCTGGCAAGAAACACCATGTTCGTTATTTACTATTTATTTAGTTTTAAACCATATATGTAAATAAGTATTCATTAAAACCGATTAAAATATTGCTGTAATCTAAATGGTAAATATAGTGAATGAAGCAATGAACCATCAAATTTTTTTTTGAAAGATCTTCACCATGTACCGGTTAAACTCGCTCCACTGGATTGTCGCATTGGGCAGTATGCCAGGGAGTCTTTTAGCGATAGAAATACAGGTGGGTTGCCAGCATCACCCGGATTTTTGTACAGGTTTACTCCTGCAGGGAATCAAACTTCAGCATCGGCGCTCCCAATTGAATAACAACCCACTGAGCCAGTTTATTCCCACCAAATATGCACCTAAAAAAGCAGTAAAACATTGGAAACTGAGGGGCTTTCAGATAATTTCTTTGCTATAAAGTGCCTTATAATATGTGAAAAAAATTGGTAACTTCCGCAAAATTAACAAGAATTTGGGAAATAAGAAATTAGGAAAAAATTGATAAGGAATCATTGGCTTCGACTAAGATCAAACGTCACTTTTCTGATTTCAAACCTGTTTTAAAAGAGGAACTGGAGAGTTCCCTAAGCAATCTATGGCGAGGCGGTTTTATTACTGATTAGCCAAATCAGAAATTTTGCTACTGAAAGAAGCATACATTCTTGCAATATGTTTAATGGATTCTTCTCACTAATTTGTTATTTTTATTGCATTGAAGATGATTTTAAGGTAAAGATAGTTACACTGCTAATGGCCAACTTCGCTTCGTCGCACTTTATTTTTTATTCAAAAATTTTTGTGAAGTCCTGGAACTTAATTAGCAAATTAAGTTTTAGGCTATGAGTGCACTGCTAAAATCAAGCGATACAGAAAAGATAATTTTTTTTGCAAATACAGCAAGAGATAAAGAAATTTACATTATGGCAGCAAACTATTTGCAAACTCTCGACTGGAAGTCGGATGCAAATTTAATGAAGCAAATAGAAATCTTCTACAATAAGGCTACTGCATTTGAACATCTTGCTAGCTTTTACGAAGTTTGTGCCCAAGTAGGTTGATCTGATTTTCTGATTCTCTAAGTGGAACCCATTTGTATAGTGATCTAATTTTATTTCTTTATTTCTTTATATATATTTTATTTCGTTATATAAAAATATTATAAATTCTTTTATTTATCTATTGTTATTTAGTAAATTGATGGCATTTTTAAAAATTAGCCAATTTTTAAAGCCATTCAAAATAGGAAGCGACTTTATCTCTTTTATCGTACTATTTTCGTTCATCAAATCGCTTATAATTTTCCCTGCAAAATACGATTAATAAAAAAATAAAAAGATATTGAAAATAATCATAATGGAACTTGTACGTTAAATAACATGGTGAATATTTATATTTATTTTATTTATCTGTCATTTTAAAAATTGCGTTAGTAGGCAATTTTTTCCAATATTCGATAATACAAGGAATGAAAAAGCTATCGAGCATCATCTTTCAAATCGTTTTCCATATATCCAATTTACTGATGATTTTATCCGTTCTGAACGATAATTAATAAACCAATTAATTTTACAGGCTGAAATTGATGAATATCAGGATTACAGTAAAGCATATGCTGCACTGAAGGAAGCTCATCACTATCTTGCCAAAGCACTTGAAAGAAAATCGGGCAATAACGATTACATATTGGGTAAACAAGGCGAACTTCAGCAAGCCATATCCTCGATTAACAAATTTCTGAGAATTCGCACGTCTGTATTTCTATAAAAGATTCGTTGTCCAATTTTTATTTTACTAATTTTTACTAATTTTTTTAAAAATTAGTTTTACAAATTTAATAAAAAGTCAATTTATTTGGAATTCGTTCCGCATTACGAGATGAAGTCCAAATAATAATAATAAATTAAGCGTTTATGAAAGTGATCCAGATGATGCGATACGACAAGTTGAGAATCTATTGCGAACAACTGAAACTGAATGCGGTGTTCGTATTGGTGATATGTACGCAGTTGTAATTCTCCATTATTATCGAAGAAATGACTACCGAAAGGTGTTTTTTAGTATCATCACTATCATCATTGGTGTTCACTATTTCCGGTTTGAATGGATAAACTGACTACTCTCAGGCTTTGCTCTCTATATACTCTCTAGGTAGAATCGTTAGAGATAGTAGGGGCAGGGTAAGTTTCCAGCAGCACCCATTCCATAAAGTTTCATAATCTCATAAAATTGAACCGATCAAGTTTAAATAAATGTTAAAAGAAAATTTAAATTCAAACCATGAAACATCAGTGACCAATCACTTATCCAAAAAATATTTTAAAATTTTCAGGCATATTCATTGATTCAAGAATTGCAACGGCGTCAGAAGCAAATCAATTTATTAAATTATATAAATCCGAAAATCTTAAATAATATTTGTGATGAACTGAACCTACCAAGGCCGATCAGTAAAGACAGTAAAGAAGAGCCGGAAATGGAAGCAAATCTCGAAGATCTCGTCGAATATAGTTATGCAATGAAGAAATGCTTAGAAGAAGAAGGAAAAAGCGATCTCGATAAGCACTAAATTCATTATAAATCATATTATTTATACGAACCAGATTATTTATTAAATTATTATTTTCAATGCAGTGTTCAATAGAATCGAAAAATTCAGCCGAATTTTTTGGAAATCCGCTTTTTCATTTCAGCGTATCTTCTGGAAATCTCTATGAGCTTAAATAGCAATAAGAGTCCATGTAAAAAATTACAAATTCAAAAAGATTCAATTCGCTTTTAAGTCTTAATTTTCTGCTTTTAATAAATATCGATATTGAGCAGTAATAAAGGAAAAATAAATAACAAATGCATCGAAACTTACGAAGATATTGCAAGAGCGAATTTCTATGCTGACAATTACATTCAGTTACATTCAGTTCGAATGATTCGAACCGATATAAGTAATCCAATTTATTGCCCGACTTCATGACGAAGAAGAACTATGAGCTACCAAGACTTGAATCTGCGAACTGCCACTGTCGTTGTTCGATGCTTCATACACATTCTGGAACTTCCGTCCGCGTACGCTAACTATTTTATTTCAAGTGAATAAATCCTTTATTTTAGAAGATTTAATCTCAACTGTCCTCGATGCATTAACTGGGGGCATGGCTTTTACCATTCCTTAAAAAAATTACAAAGTTTTCACTGACTTCTTTTTCCCTATTTTCATATATCATTATGTATTGGTTACATGCATTTCTTTATCCAATTTTTTTATTTGAACTTATTTTTCTATTTTTTGAAAGAAAGAAAGTTTGTAAGTGCTCCTAGCAGCACTGCAAATGCATTCCAAGCTCTTAAATTCCTAATAAATTCGATCCTTTTAATAGACGAAAATGTCGCCCGAAATAAAGTTGACTTTTGACATTAAAGTATCATCGGTGCTAAAATATCCATTTTTCTTTGAATATCTGGTTTTTAAGAATTTTTAAGTTATTTATTGAAAATTTTATTTTCCTCGCTGAGAATCAGCGCAAAATTAAAAATTTTTTGTGAATAAATCGTACAAAATATGCAAAAAATAAATCAAATATCTGAAAATTTTTTCTTTTAAAAAAATGATTTGGAAATCTCTTTGATCTCTTCGATAAACTCCTTTGTTATATCTCATTTAAAAAATTCACGAAATTTCCTTAGTTTACTCTTATAAATTTCCTATTTTTGTATCGTTTTATTTGATCAGAAACAATGAAAATATAATTTTCTCTTCTATCGGATATTTTAAATTTCTAGATTTCATCCTCGTTATAAGCAAATTCTTATCGTTCACCATAAACGAATTGTATAATTGTAGAATTTTACTCGATAACATAAAAATAGATATAGTAAAGCAGCAGCAATATTGTTAAAATGATTATGAAGAAAGCAAAGGCAAAATATAAGAAGACATATAAATAGACTTACAGAAATTAAAGAAATTTAGTTACATTTAATATTTAACTGAAATTTAAGAAAAGAAATTCTCCAACGAATCCTATATTTAACACATATTTATTTCATATACATGATTAAGTTTTTCTTAATTAAATTTTCTTAATTAATTAAATTAAGGAATAAAGTTGAATATTTGGAAATTCAAATAACTTGGAATTACTGTAAGTACCATCCGTATGATATCGTTTTATATTGTCGAAATTGTTATCAGCAATCTGTACACTTAAATTAATAGTTTTACGATGAAGCCATGAGAGTTTATTACAAAAAATCATCCAGTAGCGACCTGGTTGAATACATTCAACTGAATCGGTTTCGTGGACCAATTTTGCACTTAGTTTGAACCAGGGGTAGATCATTTCGAGTTGATCTGTATCAATTTCTTTTTCTGTTGTTCGCATGTGATTTATTGCACCTGTTGATGGTAATTCTTCGAATGGCTAAATATGATTTTTATATAAAAAATAAAAAATATTTTTTCAAATAATCATATTTTCATTCCTATTTGAGAAATTTATAGAAGAGGAAGAGTTATTTTATTTGCTTTGAATTCTTGTTTAATTCTTGCTTGATTTCTTTTTCAGATTATACTCAATATTTCTAGATCAGCTGGCTTTACTAGTTACCAAGAGCCTTTGAGAACCATAGAACTGCTTAAAAAAAGTAATACAAGTGGATCCTTGACGGTTTCATCCCCGCCGAAGAATCGAATCTATGATGGTTTAGCCTCAACTAAAACTTTAAAAAACTTGAAAGTTCTCCTATAGGTTTCCCATAGTCAAAAAACATCAAAAAGAGTTTAGAATTCAATTAGAAAAGAATAAGAATTCACGTTAAATTTTATTAAAATTTAATAAATAAAGGTAAGCAAACCACCTGATAAAAGATACCAAAATTAATTTCGCCATCAGTTGTGAAATACCAAGCCATACGTCTGTGGCTTTCTGTAATATCGATGTGGATCTGTCTAGTTTTTCGTGGTGGTATATGAATAGTTTCCAGATTGCTTAACAATTCAATATTTGTTGGCTTCCAGTGCATTTCAGATGTAACTTTTATTGCGGGAGTACATCGAATATGCTGAAAAAATCGAAAACATTTGAGGATGGATTAATTGATATTTTGATGTTTTATATTTTACAAGCAAAGAATGGTTTTTGATGCAGTTGGTGCTTACATTCGAAAAATGTGAAAATTTTCTTGAATGAATATTTCGAAATAATCAGTTATTGATGATAAAAACAGGAAACACACCTCATTTTTTCCTCCCAAGGTGGTAGGAATATCTTCAATTTTTATATCTTTTAAAGCTCCTAAGAAATTATCATCGTGTAGACGGAAACGTTCCGTAAAACCCATTGGCATCATTGTTCGCACAATTTTATATGGCACATGAATCCATTTGGCTATATTAACCATATCTATTGGTCCGACCTGTAAATATAAAAATAATTCTCAAATATGAACAGCCTAAGGATTTTTCGTATTTTCTTCGTCCATTTTAATCTTATCGTTGTTTACTGCAAATTAGGTTCATGATAAGAGGTAAAATGGCTCAGTGGGCTGTTGCTAAATCCGAAGAGCCGATGCTGAGGTTCTACCCCCCGCATGAGTAAATCTGTCCAAAAATCTGGGGGATGCTAACAACTCATTTGTACTTTTATCGCCAAGACTCCCTGGCATATTTGTCTAGTGCGACAAGCCAGAGCAGCCAGTACAATTAGTAATGTGAGTGCTTTTAGAAAAAAGTTCGTGGTATAAGATGTTATAAAATATTTTGTTATATATTTATCTTATTTTAATACAAAGATTAACCAGTTCAGGATAGTTTTCGTAGTGAAAAAGATGTGAATAATAGGTCAGTGAACCATTTGTAACGAAGAGCATCATAAATGGATTGATTTCATATCCGGAAAGGTCGACAATATGCCGCAAACCACTAAGCTTTCCCGTTTTTTCCTCCTGTACTTCAATACTTTAATTTTAAATGGTTTATTTTGGTACTTTATTGCTTACCAATAATTTTAAATAGTTTGATTTTATGATTTTAAGTTCAAGTTACCACTAAGTTTTCAGGAAGAAGAATCATTTAAAGTGATCGTGAGAAGAGAATGGCGTTGAGACCTCTAATCCCCATAATAAAAAGCCAATGGAAATGGCAATTAGAAAAGCAGAGTAATTTTGATTACCAAAAAGAAATGAATTACTGATAAGAGCTTACCTACTTGATCGATTATTAACTTATCAGTTCAGTTATATATTATCAGTTACTTATCAGTTCTTTATATATTCTTTACCTGTTTATTAACTGTCCGTAGCATGTGTTCATACTGTAAGAATTGCAACCGGATTGAATGTGAGCTTCGAAAAATATGAGCCAGAGGCTATAAAGAACAATCAAATTTCTTTGGTTTATGAATTATTCAAATGACTCATTTCCAACTTAAACTAGTGATTCATTTGTAGAGATGAAATAAACCAATAAGGATTTGCATATTTTTCTGTACATATTTGCATATTTGCAGATTTGCATATTTTACTTAACAATATGTGAGTAATTATTTGTCGACACTCAGACTTTATCAGATTTATTTCTACGCAGCGACAACAGCCAAACCCTTGCCCCTCAAACGATAAGCAATTCATGGGAAACTATTAATCACTCAAGCAAAGACAAACACGATTGGTCTCCTAAATTTTGGTGAAACAATTTTTTGGGATTTAGAAATTTTTTGAAAAATAAATGGCAAAATCAAATAGCTGAACTTATGTACCTTCGAAAAAGTTAAGTGTTTACCTCAACATTAATAGTCGCATATTCGACATACCACAATAACCTATTCGAACTGTCCGTCACGGATAATATTTGACCCATTGGAAGATATCTATTTTTGAATAATTCATTCTTTTCAAATGGCACATCTGGTTGATGATCCTTAAATTGAAGTCGCTTAAAAGTATTCTATACCACTTCTGCTGGAGAACAACTTTACTGCCGAGCAACTTTCTGAAGGGACTATCTCATATTTAAAAATTAGTATGGTATATTGATGTTATCAGGAGGGGAATATTTTATATAAAAATAATATATATTTATTTTTTAATCCACATTTGTTCAAGTAAATAATTAAATAGTTTTAATACATTTCTATAATACATTTTAATCACTGAAACGCTGTCTTGGATATGATATGGATCATTAATGATGGAAACAGCAATTTTTCGGATGGATATATTCAGATGAAAAAAAAAAATTCTAACGAATACATTTAAAAAATTTTTCCCTTTAACCTGTTGGATTTTTTCCTCTCGGTGAAGTCAAAATATTTTATATAATATCAAAATGTCAAATTAAATAAGAATTTTAAAATTGAATTTGTAATTTAAATAATTTAATCTAGGTAAATTAGAACCAGGTTTAAAGCTTTCCGTATTCTGAGGTGACTGTTGATTGCTTTCGCTGCAACATCGATAATTTCTTTTTCTTTTTTATGTGCCCTTTCTGCAGCCAAAATAAACCGATATAGGTTGAAATCGGTATCAAACTGCAATTTAGTGAACATTCCACAGATCCAAGGTAAAAAACTTTTATCTTGAAACCAGGTTTCCCTAATTATTGAAAAAAAATCTATGGATAATACTAATACTAATATAATAAAGAAAAGAAATAAAATAAAATTGTAAAATTGAAAATAGATTTATCAAAGCCTTGCATCGGGAATTAAAAATAGGTAAATAATTAGCGTTCACTTCTAATTTTACCACTAAGTTAGCTCCGCTGACTATTAGGATGGTCAAAAATTTGTCAGGAAGTTACGGCAGAAGTAGAAATAGATCGCGAATACATGGACTTTCTCGGTGACAGATTTACTCCAACTCCTCTAACTTATGGTAGTCGAAGTAAATCGAAGCAACTATCTTTGCTTTGCACTACGAATTCCTAAATTTTTTGAAAAATCGCAAATTTTCTTTATTTTAATTCCAGTTCTAGTTTTAAAATAAAGTAAAGTAAAACTTACATTTGGATGAATTGGTTGATTAATTTTTAAGCGTAATTCATTAACCAATTTTCGCGATTCAATACTCAATGGTTCACCAAAATTCGTACTCGCATTCTTCATGATATCTTCAACTTATCAGTTTTTTAGTGATAAAATATTTATGAGGTGCCCTAATGATAAAATGGCTGATAAATTTCTATCCGTTTCATTCACGAAAATTTATTTATCAAAATTCTCCTATCGTGCTATCCGATTTGGCTTATTTCTGATTATTATTTATGGAGTAAATTTTTCGTTAAAGTAGTAATTCTTAATGTGTGGAGGCTCACAATAATATAGTATATCAATAACATACTTATAAATTCAAAAATTTCTCAGCTTAAAATCCTGACACTGTGAATATCGAAAGGCATAAATGATATAAAAAAAAAGTTCTTTCAGGAAGCTAACGCGAAAAGTTCCAGAACCGTTGCGCTGGAAGGTCTTTCACTTCGAAATATCGGACCACATCTGGTCAAATTCGCTCCATTCTGGCTATTAATACGATAAAAAATTTTTACTGCGAAAGACGAAATCACCTTTTTTTAAAGGTTTTCTTCCGTCGAAGGCAGATTCTTTGATGCTCAAAACGATAATCTGCACAATAAATTAAATGGAAACGGTTTAGAAGGAGAGAAAATCAATGATAGGCTGGAATTGTTTTATTGCCCTGAAGAAGGGCATTTATCTTCAACTAAAATTCGCTATAGTGCTTAATAAATGGACAAAAAATGATTCTGAGGTCTTTAAAGAACTCCGAACACTGATTTTTACCGAAGCCTTATCACTTTATCGTTTAAAAACACTGATAATTATAGCAATAGTGAATCATTATTATGGTGGAGCATTTTTCGAAAACAAAGGGAAACCAGAAAAATTATTTCCAAAATATTGAATCAAAGAAAACTCGCTAAAAAAATTTTCAATTTGAATTAACTCAAATCTAAATAATGAACAAACAAAGAAGTACGATAGCTGGGCAGATAACTCATGTTACTGCCTTTTTTAAGAGCCCTCACCATTACTGGTTAGACTCGCTCCGCCGGCTTTTCGCACTGGAAAAATATGCCAGGAGCCCCTTGGCGACACAGGCACAACTGAATCGCCAGCAATACCTGAATATCATTGAGGCTAGGATTCAGCTCTTGGTCACAATCTGCCATTAAAAAATCCAGACAGTGCCGATTCACTTCTATCGCCAAGAAATTCTTATCGTACATATTGCCAGTGGCGTTTGGCCTAACCAAATGGATCTAATTTAAATAAAAATTTTATCGACCAACGAAATATGGATTCAATAATTGAAAAAAATTGAAATTGAAATATTTAATAAATCCATCAAACAGCTTTAAATCAAAAACTGAAATTATAGAATGATCAGAGAAGACTGATGGTTTCAAATGATTAGATGAAATCTATAAATTCGTAATTTTTTGGAAATAAGGTAAAATAATAGAAAAAAATTAGGACAACGACGATGAATAGGATGATTATCCCTTAGAAAAGTCTAAAATTATATTATAGATAAGGTGTAATGGAGAATGAAGAGAGCTAAGAAAGAAGAAATGGTCGAGGAAATTCATCCACGTTTCTTGAAAAGAAGGAAAATAATTTCTAAAAACTTGCATAAGATTAGGTAGCAAAGAACAATCCAAATATTATTGAGCCTACCTATTTCCGCTTTCCAAACATTAAGTGAAGCGAATGAAACGAGGTAATGATGAGTAAAAAGATGAACAGGGCATATGCCGGGGAACAACTGTGGAGGAATTCCAGATTAGGAATTTTTCACCACTGAATTTTTAAAAATCTTAAATGGTGGAAAAACCTGTAGAATAGCTGAGATCACAAAGAGTGAAAAATTCATCCAGTTATTCATTATTCATTTTCGTTAGATAAGAATAAAAATATAAAAGTGCTTGGTATTCACTATTTCCGACATTGTTATCTGGCATGGTTAGTTTGGAACTGCTGGCGACAGAGATGCGAATCACCAAAACCATTTGAATTTCTTGATGATAAGCCTACTGCTGCGGAGACACGAATCGAACCACTTAATTCGACCTTTAATTCGACCACTGAGCTACTAAGCACTCGGCCATCACTATGTATCCCTTCTAGGCAGGTTGGCAGGTTATATGGTACAAAGTTTACTGTAAATTAAGTTGTAATGAAGAGAGAAAAAGAAAAATTGGAAAGGATGAGCTGATAACGATAAAAGTGATAAATTTGTGCGGAAATGGAAACAATTAATTTTCAGAAAAGAAGAAAAATAGGTTATCTCATAAGAAGTATATGGGCGTTATTATGGAAAATCGCCCAAATTATTTCTTCCGATCGAGCCTTATTAACTGTTGATAACTGCTGAATGTTGCAGGGAAGCAGATTGCAAGAGTTCGACCAATTTAAAGAAAGGGAAATCCGGGAAGGCTCAAGAAATTTAAAATTTATTTCATTCATTCTGCTAAAAAATTATAAAATATAGCTGTTCTGTTTTCAGCATTTGTTCCTTATTCAGTATGTGCAACAATAATAAATGAAAGCATGAAATAATTTTGAAATACTTTCATGTAAAGTAGCAGCAAAACGTGAGAAGTCACGTGAACTAAATATTAATTGCTCATTATATAAAATATTTATTATTCCACGCGAAAACGTGAAATACTGGTAAAAAAAAGAAGGGAATTAAAGAAAAAGTCTGAAACTGAAATGAATGGTTTGTTAGGAGAGAAAAAGGGCGATAAATGTTGTAAAAGAGCGTAATGGAAATGGTTGTTGTGAGCGACCCGGTTTTCGAAGGAAACGAGTAAACGGACTGTCGTAAATAGAATAAAATGATAGATGCGCCGCTACACACTCGATTAACCCCCCTAATTCTCATTTTTCTCATTCATTGTTCTTCGATTCCTTTTACTTTTCTCACATTTGATAATTTATTTTATTGCATAAAATTGAAGGAGGCGAAGTGCATTTTCGCAGCCGAATTTTTATAAGAATTTCCCGACAAAAGAAATATTTCTTCATTTAAAGTATTTTCGATTTCAACGATAAAATTCGAGAAAAGGTAGAGATCAGCTGGCGAGTCGAAATGCTGAGTAGTAGTTGAATAGTTTAAAAGACCGATGAAGCATACATTCATCTATGGACAGCGGACGAGCAACGAAGCGATACGCTTACACGCGACCCGGAAGGAATAACGAAAAAAGCAAAGGCCGTGTGAACGCAAACTGGAAATGCGTTATCGTTCCGCAAATCGTCCTACGCGAATGATGGAAAGTTGTTTTTTGGCCTTAGATAGGCAATATGTGCGATACAATCAGAGTTTTCCTTTCACGACTATGAATATTGCTGATAAAGTGACTAATTAAAAATTTCGTAACAAAAAGCAACGATTTTCTAGTTGTTCGTTTTGCCTTTCAGCAATTAATTGGCAAAGAAAATTTTTATTGTTGTATGTTGTTTTTAGAGATGTTATTTATTTATTTATGTTTTTTGAGATTAAACCTAAGGAAAAATGGTTTCAGATGGTTTCCTCGAATATTTTTCTAAAGCCACGGGACCCCTAACTGCTGATTTTCAGCATCCGATATGTTTATCGCTAACTGACTAATGTTTTGCCAGATATATTAATTAATGAGGTGGCTCAAGATAAGTGCCGCCGAGAATCGAGGTCACGCACGGCGCTTCGTGCAGCGGCAGTGTTGCCTCAAAGGAGAATTGAGGTCCTCTCCCGGCAGAAGTAAACCTATCCTTAAAAGTCCGAATGATCCTGGCGACTCACCTGTATTTCTATTGCTAAGGTATTCCCTGGTATATTTATCTAACTCGACAAGCCAGCCAAGTAAGCCTAACTAGCAATATTGAGTGCTCTTTAAAAAATGGATGCGATCAGGTGGTATTGTGAATTCACCAGTACGTCTATCGCCAACTGACTTTTTGGTGAATCAACTTATCGTCGGTGCAACCAATGGAATCAAAGCAGAAATGGTGAGTGCTATTAAAAGAATAAGATCTGGGTGAGGAAAAATATTGATTACAAAGGCACCATTAAAGGCGATCACTGTTGCTTTGGTTATTTAGCTACTTTTTTATAGCTAAGAAACAACAAATACTGAATTTAAGCAAAATTATTCGACTATTTTGTAGTTAAGAAACTTAGTAAACATTCGAAAAATTTGTGTTTTTCAGAGACCAACTCACCCAAGGCATTTTTGCGGTAAATTTGTGGGTTAATAATTTTGAAAAGTATCTTTGTGAATGTATAAAATAATCAACGGAACATCGTGAAACGAGAATGAAAGAATTGATTAAAAGAATCCATTCTATTCCAGTCCATCCATTTTCCACTCAGAAGTTCTCGCAACATGTCTTCTCACCATCCTCTGTGATTAAAAATTCTTGCATACAAATATATCAATTGACGCTGAACTCTGAAATATGTTGGACAGGAACTGTCTTCTCCAGGAACTTTATGCGTCTCAAGCTTTTGAGACATCATTTTATAAACGTAATAGATTAGCAGATTAAGTGAAATCATTTTTGATTTACAGATTACAGATTAGATTTCCTCCATATATTTTCTTGACCATATAATGATATCTGCATATTCTGCAAATTGACTTTTTTAGACATTTCCAAAACTATTCCTCCAGGAAAGGGGATGCATGTACAACAAATTATTTCGGTCGATATTGTTTCCTTGAAGTACGATTCTCTCAATTTAAAATCGAATTTGGAAACTTCAAGAATTTGAAAGAAATAATCAAAAGATTTTATATAAAAAAGAAAGCTGCATTTAGATCGGAATGCTGACCAGATATTCAAGGCATTTTATCAGCTTATGTCGGCGAAGGTCTGTGTATATGGGAACTGATAGAGTCCTTCGAAAACTAGTATTCGTCAAGCTTGCGCCCCTACAGTACTCAAATATGCGATATACTGGATAATGGATATGCTTGTCGGTACTTAAGAGGTGTGCAAATCAATCCAGATTATATATCTGCCATCATAGATCGTCAATACTAATGTCCTAGCAAAATGCGAATAATGCTAAACGTATCACCATGCAGTAAGAATCGGAATCAGAGTCAATGTAAATAAAACGAAAGACTTTTCATCTGATATACAAGAAACTGATAAAATACCCATTTTCATCAATTCATTAAGGAAGTGCCTTTAAAATATTTCGGATCCACTCTAATCCCAAATAGTCAGGCAAAGGACGAAATTACAACACAGATAACGGTGGCTAAATGCGTTCTTCTGGTGAAATACGTTGATGAATCTTTATAGAGAAATCTTTATAGAGTCGTCGCCAAATCATCATGAAGATGAAATTCTGCGTCCATATAGCGGCAATTCGCTCGATCTTTCTATATGGCTGCGAGGCATGGCCAATGAGAGTGAAGGATATTAAGAAACTACCTGATTTTGTGTCTAAGATTTTACGAGTCCACCGAGCAGATAAAATCTCACATGATTATATCCACCCTCAAATATCACTTGCATTAACAATACCATGATAGAGTGTCGCCTTCATTGATTACAGCACGTTCTTCGTCGCTCACCACAGTTCGTTACTTGTTAAACTCTATGATGGATGGATGGATGGATGGATGGATCACAAACGAGAACGGACAATAAAGACCTGGACTAATACAATCAGGAAAAATTTTGAACGTGTAGATAGACCAGCGATTTATGAACTTCGACGGTGGAAAATGAAATGGTTCACAATCAGCGACGGCATCAGATCGAGCAGTTTGGGAGCCACTCTTGTAGTCAGCCTAACCATTAATGTTGATAGTTGTTAGATGAAGAAAAAGAATTTATATAAGAAAGCATGTCAAGAAGACAAAACCAATCGAGCAGATGAAGCAGTTGGCAAAATTTCTAACCACACGAAATGAAAGTAAAAAATAAATACCAGAAACGGGTATATAGCCATCTAAAGTCTATTCAGAAATTATAATTTAGAAATTATTTTTAACTTTTAAAATTTCGTGCAATGATAAGAATAACAATCAAAAGATGGCGAAATACATAATCTAAGAATTTCTAGATTTCCACTTTTTGAAAATGAATATTACTATTTATCAAATGATTATATTGGAAGAATAAACGGTAGATTTGAAACATTTTTTGAATTTATCAATCACAATTTCAATAAAGTACCATATGAAAAGGCAAAGTTATTACTTTTGGAAGATCCATCGAAATAAAACCTGAAAGAGGCGAAAAAAAATGAAGAACTTGACAAATCTTCCATTACCGTAGGTAATCAGAAAAATTGTTGTCCAATATTCACAAAACTTCTCTAAATTTTCCTTGGTTGAACTATTTTCAACCAATTTTTAATTATTTATTTAGAGGATGAACAAACATGACTTCCTCATCTAACAGCTCGAACCACTACTAATTTGGCTGGCTGCAAGGGTAGCTCCCAAACTGCACGGGCTATGAGGACAAGACGCTTTCTGCTCGGCAACAGCCATGCGATTGCGTTATTATTATCTAATTTATTAGTGGTTCATTCAATAAAGCTTAGTAATCAAGTGTCTGTTACAAGTGTCCTGAAATCCGGATGATGCTGGCGACTCACTTGTACTTTTATTGACTCTCTGGTATATTTGTCCGGCGCGATAAGCCAACAGAGCGAGGGTGAGAGCTCTTTACAAAAAGCACTGCAGTCGGCTTATATTCATCCTCCTAAACAAATATTCGATATTCGCATTCCAGTTGAGACAATTAATATAGTGGAAAAATAGAGAAACGCCGTACGCTCTGTTGGACTGGTGTTCCATGGATGTTGGGCTGCTGGATAATCGCGTCCTTTGAAGATGCACGGAATAAGTTGAATGGTATTCGGATAGTTTTCAGTTCCGCGGCGATTTCGTTGAAACTCATCGGCCAGAAGTTATTTGTAAGATCGGTTTAAAGCGAAATGCACTGCATGCAAGAGATTTGTCTGAGCCATCCATTTTCCCGTCATTTCTCTAAATCTCACCACTCCTGGTCTGGCATCTTCCAGCATTAGATCCCCTGCAGCCAGTGACTTACTTGGAGAATGAAGAACAAGAAATTTCTTCTCAACAAACGCAATACAGCCTATGATGGTCTGGCCTTCTCTGCGTTGGCGTTAGTCAGCCTTGGCCTCCGTCAGCCTTGGTTTATTATCCATATTGGCCAATAGAACGGTACATTTCTGTACAAATCACCAATATTGATTAGCAAACACAGAAGCATCAGAATTAAATTTTAAAAAAAATTCATTTGCTTATTCAAATGAAAAAATTTGTTGAAGCGATATTTACTTTTCTCAGAATGTTGAACTGAATTGTTATTTTTTCATACAAATAAAAAAAAACTAAAAAAAATCGTCGTTTTCATTCAAAATTTGAAAAAAATAAACAAAGCAATGGCCGCTTTATATTGACCGTGGGCCGTAATTCTATGCGATCTCCATCGGTCGCCAAAAGAAGTGGAAAGTGTATCTGCGAATTTTCTTCCCACACTTATTTAGTGAAGTTTAAGGAGCCCAAGTTGGGGAGTGGGGGGGGGGGGGGGGGCGGCTTTGCAGTAGAGACTTTCGCTTTTGGTTGCAGGCTTCGTGATCTCGCTAGGCAAGGTCATCTTATTTTTGGATCATTTGCAGTAAAAGTTTTTGCAGTAAAACCAGTAGAACTCTCGGGCTCAGTTAATGGCGAATTTCTGCACGATTTTATAGTCCAATTTTAATTTTTAAGCGGAATTTGGCACTGGCAAGTCTCGGCTATTTTGTATAAATTGTAAGAGCGTTAAAAAATTTTTGAAATAATCTCTGCCCAATTGATTTTTATTAAAGCCAAATATTGCGGATCGTTGGATTCCAGGCTAAGGCCGTTGTTATTCGATTCAGATCGGAATTCTTTCGATCTCTTCTGAGTTTCAATCATTTCTATTTATTTCAGGTCAGAGTTAATTGTTTTTCTTTAATTTTTTTAGAGGTCATCAACAGTTAATGAACATGAAGTAGAAGATGTCGAATTTTATATTTTCTTTCATGAAAATATCGTTTTATTTTCACATTATTTGAGCCAAAAGACCATTGTGGGTCAATGAATCAACCCGATTCATTCACCTAATTTCTGGTCTAAATTGTCTGAACATCTGTTTTCTAGAGCACTTTTCAGATTTCTCTCTTTCTCTCTTCCGTGCCATTTTTCATGTCTTTTAATCTATATTCCAACATAATATTTTAAACCTATGTGTTATCTTATTTTTGAAAGTAAAATAGATTGACTCAGTTTCGAAGGTCGAAAGGTGAAAGGTTCACCGTGAGGTCGAAAATTTGAGCAAAGCAAACGAGTTCAGCTCAGTTCGTTTAATTTTTAAGATTCGATTGTTTTTATCCATTTTTTTTGGCGTATTTTGACTGAAATATTAAATCTTATAAATCCCATTAAATTATTAATGAAATCAAAAAATTAATCAGATACGTCCATTAGTATTCTACATTAACTATGAATAACCATTGCGAGTTCCTTTGACTAAATGAATAAATTTGTCACACAGCGCGAATGGTACCTAAATCCCTTTGTGTCTTTTTGTCAAAAGAGTCGTTGTTTATCACCTGCAACCGGCAAAACTAGAAATTATAAGAAATTGGAAGGTGAAGAAAAATAAAACTAGTCGAATTATATGGAAATTTTCGATTATTCTTTTCAGGCTGACAAATTAGAAATTGGCAGTTTTTGCGGAATTCGTTAGTTAGCAAATTTATTCATTAAAATTTATTCGGATTTCAGGTCAACTTAAATATCTTTCTCTCTTTCTTAAATTCCATTTGCCTATCACCCATTTCTTGTCATTTCACTTCACCTAATAATATGTGACGTATGATCTAAAATTTTTTTAGATAATTTTTGAAAAAATTTTCGTTTAATATTTCAGTAAATTAATTAATAAATTAATTTTATTAATTTAAAAATAATCAGTTAATTAATTAAATTAATTTTAAAGAATTTTGTAAAATTGCTAGAAATTCAAGTAGAAATAAATTATATTCTGATAACATAGAATTTAGGTAAATCGAATGGAGGCTCATGATATTTTTGTTGTCTTGGAAGTCAGACTGATGATCTTGAGTGGGGGATTTTTTACAATTATTTTGGACCTTAAAAAAGAAAACTGACTGGTTTTGTGAGAAAAAAATAGTAAAACTCATAAGTTTTACTCATTTTGAATTATTTGGTTAGCCCGAATTTTTTTAAAATCCATTTCTTCATTTGATCGAATTTTGGCTTTTCATCGAACTGTTTTCACACCATATGTTGGTACAAAAAATAAAACAGTGCAATGAACGAAAACCATTCAGTTTATATAAGGTGCTTAAAATTTATATTAATTCGGTTTTACTGTTGAACAGTTTTATTTTATTGCAGTTCGACAAAATTGGAGCGATTAAGTAAAACTTGATTCGATTGGATTTGGCTGATTCTGTTGAATTTAACTCTGTTCGGTTAGATTTGAATTGATTTGGTTAGGTTCATTTCATTCGGTTGCCAACTTTTGAACTTTTGCAATCAGTTGGTGCTTCCAATTGGTTAGTGTGATAAAGGTCCTTTTTTTTCCTTCAGTCTATCAACTCATGTTGCTTACTTTTTTTTCTTGACCGAGAAACGATTTGTCAGTGACTTTGCTTTGAATCGTTCCATTTTCTAAGGTTTAACGAACGTTGAATGGCCGATATTTCAAAAGTCGAATCTTTCAAATTTTCACTTTCAATTTGATACCTTTTGCTGTCGATTTGTTGTTTTATTTAATTTTAGTTTATATAAAATTTTAATCATTTTTGAAGCTAAATGAAAGAGATCGGATTGTTTATTGAGATTTTATTCCTAACAACTTTGTATAGTTGCAGTATTTCATGTTTGTTTTAAATATTTCGGGATTTGATTTATTTTGCGAATTTTGAAAAAAAGTAAAAAAACTAATAAAAAACTATACAAAGCTATAAGTAATTGGTCAAACGAAATCGCTGATAAAAAATTTAAGAAAAACTTGTCTTTTTGTTCAAAGCAAAATCATTGACAATATATGTTTTTAAATTTGAAAATTGAAAACATGGAATCAAAAGAAAAGCTAAGATTACCATTAAATTTTAAATTAAATTAAATTTTCATTAAATTAAATTTGACATTAAATTTTTAACACCATTATTGCCATTGTTGAACTTTATTTTTATGGAACAGAAATTGCAAATTTGACGATTGTACTGATCAATTTTAAATTTAATTTTAATCAATTTAATTTTAGAAGATTTCGTTAGATTTCAAACAATGCTTAAATTTTTTCAGAATTTTTAATCTTAATTTTTATTTATCATTTGAAGATGTTTTCGAAATTCCTTCGCTAGAAAGGCTAGAAGAATAGGTTGTGCGTCAGTGGCAAGATAATTATTTCTGAAAATCGAGACTTGGATTCGAATCCGCCAAAGTACCGCTCTTCCTTGGTGATAGTGACGCCTAATGGAGAAAAACAAAGAAGAGTAGAATTGCTCGCCCAGTGGGTTTTTGTTCGGGGTGCCGATGCCGGCAGGAGTAAAACTATTCAAAAATCAGGGTGATGCCGGCGATTCATCTATATTTCTATTTCCAAAGGACTGTCTGGTATCTGTCTAGTGCGACAAGCTAGCGGAGCGAATCTAACCAGTAATGGTGGGTGCTCTTTAAAGGAAAAAGAATAGGTGAATTTCCTATACTCCCGCAATCCAGAATGTTTTTGTTCTCTTAATTTTGAATTTCCTTAAGTTTTTTTTGGATTTTGGATTTTCTATGGTTTTGAGTTTTTCGCAACTAATTAAATTTTGTTTTTTTAAATTTATTTTATTTTTTCTATTTTCGTACTTGAAACAACTGTTTTTTTACGACAGTTGATGATTTGTCTAAAACAACCTCAGTATTTTTATATTTTGAAGCAGTAGTTGAAATCTTTTAATTTAAACCTTGCCAACTCGTCTTTACTTACAATTCCACTTAGCATTTTGCGGTAATAAATATGGAGAAGAAGTAGTAATCAATTTGAACTTATTTTGCAATATTTCGGGTGGTTTTCAATTAATTTTAAGGAATTTTTATTGGCAAAATTATTTCGTGAATTTCAATGGATTTCAAGAAAGAATTTTAAACTAGGAAAATTTTTGTGGATTTTAATTTCTTTTTGCAAATTTTTTATTCCTTATTCTCTTAAATGTAATGGTTTTCTTAGGTTTCTAGGAATTAAAGGAAGAATAGAATTGCGTAATAAGACAAAAAATGATTTATTGGACAATATGCTTTATTTTTGCAGAATTTTTTTTATTCCATCGGAAAATCGAACTTTCTTTTTTTTATTTTTTCAGTATGTTGTATATTCTTTTCGATTTTCTGGCCATAAGTTTGGTTGTAGGGCATTCATGTTGTGTTGTTGTCTCTTTTAAATTATTATATCTAAATGCGTATGACATTAATCTGTGTGGAATATCGTGATATCTCTGCTTTCTATAAATTACATCATAAATATTAACCTTTTTTCAGGCTTCGAAATTGAGGCCGTTAGCGGCCGTGCATTCATAACTGCCAAAAATTTTTTTGAGTTATATTTCTAATTTATTACTACTTCAAGAAGTAACGAATCGCGAGGGAGGAACCAAATATAACAAAAAAATCCCATCTGCTTCGTAGGAATCATGGTTGACGATACTTACGTTATCGTGAAATACGATTATTATGCGCAAGAAAGGCAAGAATTGACGATTAAGAAAAATGAAAGGCTTAAACTTATTGATGATTCGAAAAATTGGTGGAAGGTTAGTCGTTTTTTTCAAAAATATTGTCAGTAAGAAGGGCCTATGCTTGCTTTGTTTTTGTTTTTCGCTGTGTATTTTAATATTTTAATATTTTATTTAATATTTTAATCTTATGACCTTAGAAATTTGATGAATTGATTGCAGTTAGGGACAAATTTATTGAAATTATTTCATTTAATGTATATATATATATATATATATATATATTTGTACTGCAAAATATTTATCTGTTCATTTAGTTGCGAAACAAATTTATCATCAAGCAACATTTGATACTTTGATACTTTTTTCCTAATATCTTTTAACTTTTTTGACCTTTTTTAATTTGTCTTTAAATGTCATTGAGGTGGATAGGTGAACATTTCTTCGTTTTTTTCCTATTTTTAAAATTAATTATTTAAAAAATGGTTTTTTATTTTTTAATTGGTGATAATAAAATCAAGATTTATGCTTGGATAAATTATTGAAGGAATTTAAAGCGATTAATGGCGCAATACATTGTCCTATTTACTATTCAGTGATTTATATGTTTTTATAGTATGTTATTATATTATTGATGATTGGTGAGTGATACACTCTTGAGTGGATCTTTTTTGGATACAATTTATAAGTGGTTCAATGATCGATTTTTGGAACAAATTATTGAATTAGATTGAAATTTTAAAAGATTCGTATTTTTTAGAAGATTTCTGTAAAAATTCATTTAAAATTTTGCTGCAAATCATCAACTAAGTTATTGAATTTTTGTTGAGATCTTCTTTTTTCATGAGTTTTTTATTTGACAATTATTGTTTAATATTAATCCTTAAAGACTTTTTATCTTTATAGAATTTTATCTTTATCAGTTAACCTTATTTTAATAAAATAAATGAGAGGAATAATATAAATATTCATTAAAAAATATAAACATATATATAATACGTAATATATAATATAATATATAATATAATGCATTTATTAAGTTGTAGGTTGTAAACGAGGATAATATGGTTGGTTTTGTGCCATCAAATTACGTTCGGAAAGAGTCATTTGTTGATAAAGCTAAAGGAACGATAAAGGGATTCGGTAACAAAAGTAAGTCGAAATCGAAACTTCCTGAAACTAACCAGGTTTGGCTTTTTAAATTATTTTACATTGAAATTTGTTATTGATTGGCCTTCAAATAAATTAAATCGATTGCCAAATGTTGGCTAAATAATAGATGAAGATATGATTAGCTGGAATGATTTGTTGAATAGATTTTTAAAACGCAGTTCATCCTACTAAATTTCAGATTCCGAGTAATCTTTCAAACTGGGCTAATCGTCCAGCATTAGCAGCAATGTCAGGAAATGGTGATAATCGGTTCGATCGGAAACCAAAGGTTGATTATTCTTGCTAAAATTTCACGTAGTATTTTGCAAAAAACAACAGTAATGAAGTTTATTTCCTTAGTTTTGATAAATATATCAATGCAAAATTTGTGGTTAAATTTCATTTAAAATTTTGAAAGTTTTAAGGAAATTTCCGATGGATAATAAACAAGTGAATGGTATTATTTTACACTTGTTGCAGGTTGAGAATATAACATCGTATGCTGTTGCAAAATATTCATATGAACCACAGCGAGAAGATGAATTGAGGCTGTCAAAAGGTGATGTCGTTACTGTCACTGAAAAAAGTTCAGACGGTTGGTGGAAAGGGCAGGTATAGTTTCGCATTGAATTTTTTTTTAACTTTTTTTTTGTTTTCATTAATGCCTTATTTTGCAAAATCAGCTGTTGATAAATTTCTGGAACTTGAACATTTTATTCGTTGATCTCTGAGAATATCGGCTACTCATTTACGATGAACAAAAATTACTATTTTTTTTGTACACCAATTTCGAAGATTTTCATTTCATTTCAGTGCCATAGTCAAACTGGTTGGTTTCCATCGAACTATATTGACGAATCGCCACCAAATACTTATTTTTCATCATCAAAGGCTCCATGCAATATTAGCAGTGTAATAAGTGGTGGTATTGTTTCTCAAAAGGTGAATTGAACCATAAAAAGTGAATAATGCAAATGTGAAATAACGACATCTGCCATTTAAAAAATACGTCGTGCTTATTAGACGCCATTATTCGTGCTTACATTGTACACATGTGTGGACCACATGAGTTAAGTGGTTGAAGCAGTAATAGAGGAAAAATAGCGTTTTTTCTTCACGAAAGAATTTTTGAATTTTTTTGACAGATATCTTCAGTTTTTTTCGAATTTATATTTTGAATTATATCGCCACCCTATTTTTAATGTGATTTTTTATTTGAAATTCACATCATTCTATGACATTCTAAGAAATTCAGAGGAGTTGAGAAGAGGAAGAAAAAAAAAGGAGAAATAATATAATTCAAATGGACAGAAACTAAAATTTTAGAGGGGAGTGGATTTGAGAAATTCTAAGATCTTTTTTCTTATCATTTTTATGTGATATTTTCAAAAATCGGAGGTTCCAAAATTTAGATTTCTTTAAAACCAGTTTCTGGAATTCTTCAAGAGGAAGATATTTCTCATTATTAGATGATGAAAAATTTCATTAAATTTGGCTTTATTAAATCATAGAGTTTTATTAGCGAATTTTCTTTGTTAAGAAAGAAGTTTTCATTGTGAACGAAATACAGATCTTTGGAAATAACTATGATAACCATCGAAATCTGAGATACTAAACAATTTTTTTTTAATTTTTCATGACTGCATAATTCTCAGATTACGTTAAAGGTTGATAATGGTTCTTCTATGCTTTCAAACAATCAAAGGGTTCTTGAAGTTGTAATAACGTTATATTCATTCGATGCTCAGAATGCTGAAGAATTATCTTTTCGAAAGGGTTAATTACCTTTTTCTCTCGTGAAATCGAATAGTGATATAAATAAAAATATGAATAGAAATCCTTTATTGTCGGTTAATTTTTTTTCTCTTTTCATTCAAGGCTAAAAGGGTGAATATGCATTCTGCAAAAATAGTGAGTGCATTTTAGGTGAACGACTAGAAATAACTGACCATCCGGCTCACGATCCAGAATGGTGGAAGGCGCGGAATTCAAAAGGAAGTACAGGACTTGTTCCAACTAATTATATTGAGGTATTATTATTCCATTTTTGTTTATTTTTTAAGTTCTGTATTAAATTCTGTATTGTATTTTGGTTATTTTGGTTCTTTGCTGCTTCACAGTCTAATTCAATTACTAATTCAGTTTCAGTGCCGAACATTTCTGGTTACGCTATACTGATTTTTTTATAGCACATTTATTGCGATCAGTGGAAAGATCCATTTCCGTTCCATCGAGATAATCTAAAATACTATCCGCTCGACTATCTCGTACTAAACTTCGATTAGATAAGGTGAAATCAAAACTAATGAAAAGCATACATTTTCCAGATTATTGATCATAACCCTGCACCTAATGTTGATAATTTCAATGCTACTCCAGAAAAGCGACCAGTAATTGCTACGTCACCAGCAAACGGTTTTTCTACGTCAATAAGTAGCAGGTACTAAAATCAAAAGTGCAATTATTTAATACACAAAACAGTTCTTTTCAAAAAAATGGCGAAGTAGCCTTATGAAAAACTGACTGAGAAGTGATAAAAAAATTTTATTTTTGAAATTTGTCTCTCATCTTTTAATTTGTCAGTTTTGGTTGCAGGAAATCATTTCATTTATTCTTCCTTTTTTTATTCGCAGCAATAAACTTCAATATTGTTTTCTTTCAATTTTTTGAAAGCTCGGTAAAATTTAATCTATGAAGTTGATAAATTTTTAAAGTTCTCCTGCGAAACTAAGTGGGCCCTACTCAAATCAGCCATGGTATTATGGTAAGGTGACCAGAGATGAAAGTGATGCTTTATTGAATCAACGCGGCATTGATGGAGATTTTTTGGTAAGAGACAGCGAAAGCAATGTATGTCCCTTATTCATTTTTTTTTCGAACGGTATTAAAGCGAAAAATTCATATTGAAAATAATAGATTTTTATTTTCAACGGATACTTGTTTATTTCAGCCTGGTGATTATTCAATATCGCTGAAAGCAACTGGCCGAAATAAACATTTTTGGGTGCAAGTGGATAATGGAAATAAGACTTTTAAAATTGGCACTCGTATTTTTACAACAATGGATGCATTATTGAAGCATTATATGGCCAGTCCTATATATACAAATGACAAAACAAATGAGCGGCTGTTTTTGATAAAACCACTGCCAAAATGAAGTACACAGTCATAAAATATTTTTTGTTTTTTCTTAAAAGTGCTTATCATTTCTGGTTAGGCTCGCTCCATTAATTCAATGAATTCGATGATAATTTGATAAATTTTACCAGATAATCACTTGGCGATAGTTCTTGAGGGCCGATATTGCTAAGACTTTTAAAAAGGCACTTCTGCCCGAAATAGAACCCCTACAATCTCGCTTTTTAACGAAAACAACAAGCCCATGTCCATTCTAGTCTCCTTTTTATTTGGAATCGTTTAACCTTTGGAGAACGGTGAGTTGTATTTCTAAGTTCAGTTGTATATAATATTTGAATTTATATGCTTGAAAAGATTTTATCATTTCTTCCATTGTTGCTGTTATATATGAGTTGGTAGATTTTTAAATTTTTAATTTGGCTTTGGCCCTTTCCGCTTATTTTTGTTTTGTTTATATTTTTTGGTCGGAATATTCCGATTTAAAAAGTTTTTTTTCAAGTTTTTGAAACAAGGGATTATTAGATAATGGCTAATCTTTCTTAACTTATACAGAATTTAAGTTTAATCGTAAAATGAAAATTTTTTTCAATATTCATGTCCCAATTGTGAGAATTTGCCCTTTTCTTTCATGTTATTTGAAACATATTTTAAAATACATTTTGCATCTATGTTTTGATGTCATTTCTCATTTACATTTGGTTTTTTACAATACTTCTTGATTATTTATAGAATTTTGGTTATCGACCAGATCAAAGTGAAAATCAAGTTCAGTTTCATGCAGATTATTGTTATTGTAATATGTGAAGAGTCTTTCTTAGACTTTCTTTTTTCATTTATTTTTTAAAATAATCAGATTTATACCAAAATTTTCTTTTAATAATGAATTATCTCTACTTAACACAAAGAAAATTTGATTCTTATTTATTATCATTCTTAATTCTTTGAACAGTTCTATGTCGATTTTTAAATTGTGGTTGTAAAAATTTTTTGAAATAAATAAAATTTTTTTTTAAAGTCCTTAGCAGTTATATTTTTATATTTCCTTAGCAGCTGTATTTTTTAAACAATATATCAAAAGGAAGTGTATTCTTGAATTTCAAAAATTCGTCTTTCCCTCGGTCTTCGCATTTTAAGGAATCGACATTTAGTGTTCTGTATTGCAGAATTGCAATTTTAGGGAGGTAATGCCACTTTTCAGACAAAAAAATTGTAAAAACTGAACTGAAATATTAGATGTAAAGCAGCTTTAAGGAATTTATTGGTGCGTTGTTGTTCTTTAATATGAGTGAAATTTTTTCACAAAATCACGGAAAAAAATTTGAAGATGTGTCCGTGTTTCGATGGCGAATATCGCAAATTGCGAGGTCACTCAAAGATGACAGCATCTTGGACTAAGGAAATGATTGATTAATTGCACACCGAATTGAATCCTTTAAAAATCGCATTCCATTTGCTAGAAATAATGAGGGAAGAATTTGGCAAAATGTATATTTGGTTCTAGCAAATATCAAATTTTCAAGAAGTTTCCGGCGTTTCATCTTGATACGAAGATTTTTAGAATAATGAATTGACCTGTGATCAGTGGAAGCGAAAGAGATAAATAAGCGATAAACATTTTGACTGATCCTAATCAGTAAAACAGAAGGCTGAGGCTTACTTCCGAAATTTTCGTGCTACATTTCTCGCATACCACTTTGATGGCAGTACATAATTACGTTCCAGTTATATAAACAAGTTGCATCCTCCTTTTCTAACCGTTCAATTGCTGTTCCAGATGGATCGCACATCCGTAGACAACGACTTCCAACCTAGAATGAAAAAATTTTTCTCAGTCGAAAGCAAACAAAAAATTCATGAAAAAAATCAACCAGAAAAGTTAATTTAATTGACTAAAATTGTTCAAAAATCCCAAAATGCCCTTCAAATGAATTTTTGTGTGATTTGGGTGATTTTAGTTTTGGCTGATAAATCTTTGATGGGTTAAATTTCCAAGCATTTTTTTATTAAAACCTAATTTAAATATAAAAATATACATTTTAGCATATTCATACATTCAGACAGTGTTCGCAAAAACTGATTATGAAAAAAACTTCCACAAAATATTTATAATGATGGAAACAAATATATTCGTTTTTTTTCGCCTGCCTTTGGATATATTTATTTTTTTATATTTATTGCCTTCTGTGCTTTCATTTCATAATGCATAGGGTAGTAGTAGCCATTTGCCTTTGACCACTCCTGTTTACATTTAACAGGTCTTCTGAGCAGATAATGATTGCATCCACCTCCACCTCTGCTCAAATACCGCCTGCATTAATATTACCATCACAGAGCGTCGCCTCCATTGGTTAGGGCATTTTTTCATCGCTCACCATAGGAGTTGACACATATTTCGCTACTTAAACTCTATGATGGATAGCGTCAAAAGCCCATTCAAAACCTGGACTGATACAGGAAAGGATTTTGAACGTATAGGTGGACCAGCAATATATGGACTTAGACGATGGAAAAAGGAATGGCTTCTATTACTGTCAACGATGGCATCAGACTGCACCGCTTGGAAGCTTCTTACCCTTCTAGCTTTAACCAGTAATGGTGAGAGCTATTAGAAGAAGAAGAAGAAGAAGACCACCCATTAAGACTCGAGAATGAATCTATCGATGAAAGTGCGATCTGATCTAAAAATTATTGATCAAAGGTTTTTACCAAACCAGGAATGATAAATTAAATACAATGAGAAAAAAAAAGACGAAAAAAGGAGAAAATATTATGACCATATCATGCATCACATGAGTCGCAAAATTTCAATGCAGTACCAGAAAAATAGATACTTAAACTGCTAAAGTTATTGTATTATTGTATTGCAATACTATTATATTGTACTGTCTTATATATAAGCTATTGTAATGGCTGAACCGTAAAACTCCTTGAGCCATGAACTGTTTAGAATTATTATTGGATGCCACAGAATAATCGACTGGTATGCATGCTCCTTCGACTGTGGTCATATCTTCTAAGTTATTTCCTGGCGGAAAGGTTCCCATTTTAATAGCCACTTAAGCCAAAAAAAATAGTTAATGCTATTTGAAGAAAGATTATTAAGTGTCACTGAGAATGCAAAAGTTTAAGGGCGAAATCCAAGCAAACAATGGAATGGAATACATAAAATCACCTGTAAGTGAGGAGCATTTAAGCCTAAATATGTGCAGCATTTTCGATTATCACGATTTTGTGATGCACAATAAAGTATTGTTGATAAATACTTCATACTGCATTTCTTCTCAGTTATCATAGTGATAAGCTAAAAAATAAAAAATATTTTTTTCTATATTTCTCATAAAATCAAATTATACCAAGTAATTCACAAAAATTGTCTATCACTGTTGGGTAAATGAGCTATTTTCTTGTCCTAAATGTTACGCAGCCGAGAAATATTTGATAAATTGATGGCACGTTCCTTTTGAAATTTTATTGACAGATACCCACATTAAATCAAATCTTGGTCCAAATCTTGAAAATTTCAAGCACAAAAATTTGGCTTATTCATAAATCAACTACTAATCAAAGAAAGCTTAATTAATCATTGGTAAAAATCGGTTCAATTCACTCCTGCAATCAGGAAGTAAAAATAACTAAAAATACCATCTTCCTGGCTAGCGTTTGATTAGTTTCGTATATACACATGAACTGGCATTCTTGTGGTACATAAAGTTGACAGCATGAATTGAATAGCTTATTAGCAATCGCTTTACTAATACATGGCCGATATTCCATTTCTTCTATTCCACATTTCGGCTAAAAATTGAAATTTACAGAAATTATAAAAATATTTCAAGAAGAATATTTGGAAAATCTGGATTATCATTTACCAGTTCATCGCTTCGTAAAAAAATATTTGGGGCCCGACGAATGTCACCTCTTGGTTTGCGCATAAACCGCTTAAACATTAATGATTTTCGATCCGGACAATGTTGAATTACATAGTTGAAGCAATGCTTTGGAACACAATCCGACGGAATTCGAAAGAAGCAACAGTTTTGACGCTTTACGTAGGGACACTTGAGTACCTCAAATGAATTCGTTTTTAAAGTATATATTGAATTTGTTGAATTATATCAAATCCTCTAGCATGAACTAATATTAGATATGTTCACTGATAAATGAAGTCAAGTATGATTTTCGATAATAAATTTTGAATAAATTTGCTGGTTGAGAGATTGGTCTCCAATAAGAAAGATAAGCCACAACCGACGACCTCTTTGATCAACCTAATAAATTAAGAACTTTGCTTGTAATAGTTACTTCTTGAAGCAATGAACCGTGGAGGAAGAGCAATGATATAAATAATAGAAGCATGAATAATTGTTTATTTTCCGCAATATTCTGCAAAGTTGATAAATATTTTATTCATTTTATTTTATATATATTTTTCTAAATTCAAAAAATACAATATTTAATGTTGAATCATGCAATAAAAAGAAAATAGACTTCAAAGATGAAAAAGCTGGAAAAAGCCTACAAGATTTGCAAAAGGAAAATGCGGAATTCAAAGAGAAAATCGAATCGGAGAAAGGAAAGCTGATTTCTGAAATATTAGAATGGAAGGTGGAAAATTGACCCGAACGATGAAATATGCGATAAGAGATAAAGGTCAGCGAGTCATGGATGAAAAGACTTGTTTCAAATCCGTTATTTCAATTTTAAAGTACCTTTAACTAAGAAATTCTCAACAAATATTAAACAGTGTTATAAGTTTCTTCTTTGGATTCTTTGGCTATTAATTTGGTTTCAAATCAAAAAACTTTGTTTCATTTTGAAATGATAGAAATTTTTGAAAAAAATTAAATCGAGATATGCGTCATTTACCCGCTTAGCCTTTGTCTTGCTTCGTGGATAATTAATCTTTCCAAAAGAATTCTTCCATCTGGATTTTTTTTGCTTATTATTCCTATTTATTATAAGTTTTTATTTCTCTATAAGAAAAACATTTTAAAAATCTGCAGAATTTGCTAATTCTTCGAAAAATTTATAGTTTTTGCGAAGCAATTTTTGCTCAGAGCGTTATTAACCTATATTGTATGTCGATCAACGCCACTCGTAATTTACGAGTTCCAGATTTGTAAATCATCACATAAATACATTTCTACTCGTCTTTTGAAAATGAATAACATTAATTGACTTTTTCTTTTCTGCTTTTACCATGGAAATATAAATTCTCAAGCTTTTTTTACTTATTTAAAGAAATATTCAAAAAGCAAAATACAAAATCTAAATAAGATTACTATCTTAAAACATTGAAAAATACGAAAGATGCGTAAGAATATAATACTAATTTAATTTAAACTCATTAATGAGAAACAGTAAAAATATGAAAATAGATTTGAAATAGAGATAAATCAAGATGTTCTTCAATAAAGCGAATCAAGAAATGAATTCAAAAATTACGCAAATAATTTACGAACAGAAATTGCGTCTCAAGATCTCGTTTTTATTTGGATTTATGGATCACCTTCATGAAGAAATCTTTTTAGATCAACAACTTGATTTGAAATATTATAACCGTCCTATTAGGGCAATTAGTCGCCAATTTATAATAATTAAGAATATTTACATAAACTACATAAAGGAGTCACAAAGTGAGGCACAAAGAGGCTCAGAAAATATGAGCCAATCTTTCATCGAGAGAGTTTTTTGCGTGCATTTTAAAGAAATTACATGTCAATTTGGAAAATTTCTCTCGAATTTCTCATGTTCACCACTAATGCAACGTTTGCGAATTTAGAGCTTCTTGTTGAACAGGATTAATGTAACGAAAGGATTTCTCGCTGCTTGTAGATAAAAATAAACGATAACAATTTGCATTTGTGAAACATTCAGGTAGAGCGGTGAGAATAGTTGGTAGAACAATAAGACCATGAAGTATTCCCCAACAAACCACTAATATGATTGTTTTAACAAATACCATTGGAGAATAACTCTGAAAAAATCATATTATTCTCTCGTATATCAAAATAGCATTTGCAACTGCATAGTGCTAAGGAGCAACTGTATTTCTATCACCAAGTAATTACTGATAATCACTAAACTAATCAGTAAAACCAGGTGAAGGAGCTATTAAAACAAGAAGTTACCAACTTGTAATCGATTAATTTTCGATTTGTTTTATTGCTAATTTTCCATCTTCATAAAATGAAATGATAGATAAAAATGACCAACACCAACCTGCAAAAAAAGAAGAGGAAGAATACACATAATCGTTGAAGCACCAGCTTGAATCATTGGCCAACCGACGCTTTTTAAAGTATTTTCTAACTTTTCTGCAGCACTCTTTAGAGGTATCTTTACTATTTTACCGTTGCGCATTTCTTTCCGATTCCTCAGCTGCAAGATAAAATAATAGGTTTTCCAAAACCATTTTCTTTTAGCATTATAAATAGTAATTAACCAAATATTTCTGTTGAAAAATGGTTCAACGAACGCTAATCAGAAAATGAGTAATACGAAAATGAGAATTTTAAAAAAATGTTAATAATAAATTTTGATAAAAAAAAGAAAAGAAATCTCATTTACATATGTTTAGAAAATAAGGTAAGTTTGCTTTAAAATTAAACGCTTAAACACGAATTCCTTACTATTTTCTTAAATTCCTTATATCTGAATCTGAATAAAATAAAACTTGCTTGATAATGATAGGAGACATGTGCAGTAAAGTCAACTGATAAGCCGATAGACATGAGGACTGCTGCTGTTGTCACTGGATCAAGATCGAAATGCCACCAAGACAAGAATCCAAAAACTCCTGAAAAATAATATAATTCAAAAGTAGTTTCTTCATTTAAAAGTTTAAGGAAAAGCCAAGGTCAATAAAAGGATAGAAAGGAAATCAAATCTATATGTGGCTTGAATTCTGTAGTGCAGTATTAAATTTCAAGTCTTGAAACGAATGAGCCTAATGAGAATTTTTAACGTTTTGGCAGCGAGCCTAACCAGGAATGGTGAGTTGTGACCACAAAAAAGAGATAAATATAAGAAATTAACTGGTACTGCGCAACACAAATCAAATAGTAGTCGAGAATAATGGAAATAAAAATAAAAAAATTTCTCACCCATGCTTATCGATACAATTGCTATCGAAGCAGTGATCACACTGCATGGATTTGGTATAAATATTGTGCATACAACGGCCATGCACACAAGAGTCAAAGAGCCGGTCTGTAATTGACTTATCACTGATTTAGCACTTCTAGACGATAAACTTTGGCTTAAATCTCATTTAATTTTATTTTTCGAATCAAACTCTTCAGAAAGAAAACAAACTTGTACGGCGACCGTCTTTAAACTAAGCATTTGATCAACAAACATGCCATTTGCTTCCCAAACGGTAACATTTAAATCCTATAATTATTTGAAAAATTAATTAATTTATTGCAATTCTAAAAAATGACAAAAAGTGATAAATCTAAAAAAAGCTAAAGCTTTAGGTTAATGAAAGAATGCTTTCTACTTTTTCGCTCTACAAAGCAAAGAATAAATTGCGATCTTAAAAATTTTATGTATGTAAATGTGTATACATTATATCTTTATGAACACTGATATGATATTCGAATTATTCATAAAAGGTTCCCATATTCAAAGGACAAAACCAAGTACTGTAAGCCGTAAAATCATCGAAACACGACATCACTGAGCCGATAGGAAAATCAATTTCTGATCCAATTAAATGAAACTGGCTAATCATCTTAATTAAACGCACTGTGTTCGATATGAATCAAATGGCTATGAAACTCAAAAGGAAAGCTGTGATTTCGAAAATTTACATAATTTGGTACATAATTTATGAGGTATATAAATTTTTATCATTAAAAAACTTTTAAATAATCTACTTGATAATTGCTTGCAATACTTCTCCACTTTTGCATGATATCGATTCGCTGCTGCCATGTTGACATATTTTGATAAGCAACGCTGAACCAAAATCTGATCACTCGCGTTTCGTTCCTGAATTAGGGATCAATTATTATAATATATAATACTGACAAATATTAAGTTAATAGGGGCAGTATTGCCGAGTGATGTAGTGTTTAGATTATGCAAAGATTACCAAATACGTTACAAAACATGGTTCGATCTCTATCTCTTGACGAAATAAACCTATAATTACGAGTCAAATAGCAATGAGAACCAATCCGCACCACTATGAGACTCAGTGTCGAAGGATTCAGACTTAGCCAGTGAAACCAGCGAAACCAGAAATACTGAACACTTGCTAAAGGAAGAGAATTGATTTTTTTATGAAAAAAAATTTAATTATAATATCGACATACTCAAAGTTCGCAATTTTTAAAAAAGCTCTCCAATGTTTATAAAATGAAGATTTGAGGAAATCATCGAATTTTTTGTAGTCGAGAGCGATAGTTTTAGGATCAATGTTTTGCTGAACTGGATCACTAAATCCGAATAACGTACTGAACAAATCAAAGAGGGGATCACCACGTTCATAAAATTTCGCGTAATCACGGAGCCATAGTAAAGTCGAAATATTTCCTAAAATTATTTGTAAAATAATAAGGATAGAAGCATCACAAATTGGAAAATTATGATATTAATACTGCAATATGCAAATTATTATTACAACAAAAAACATAATAAATTCACCTCTACATGATGGCAATCGTTCAAATTCGTCGACAAGCTGCCAAAATCTCGCCATTTGACGGCTATTATTTAAATCCAGCGGTTTGTTGACCATAACAGTAATTGGATGATATTCCGCCCAAACTGAAACTCCAGTTTTCGTAGATTATTTAATTAATGAATTTCCAGAATATTGCATAATTGTTAATTGTTTAATTTAGAAACAGCAACGAAAGTTTCCGTTGATCTAATAAGTAATATTTGATTTGACTTGCATAAATTCCGGACTAACTTATAGTACTTATCAAAATCAAAACATTGAAAAATTAGAATTATTATGAAGGATTACTGATATCGTTGAGAATCTTATTTGGAGCTTGTATTGGTGAATCTTTGGGCAAAATTTTTTCTGTATCCAATCTCGTTTTAATCATTAAAGCACCAACAATCGCGAAATACCAATAAATAGCAACTGCGACTAATATAAATATGGTGAATAAACGGTGAGCAATTACACGACAATAAAATTTCAATAACCACTGCATGAAATTAGTGATCTGAAAATATCGCAATATCGTTTTAATTCGGTAGGAAGAATATGAGTTGTGCCTAATCGTAACAACATCAATATATCTGAAACAGTTTTTTGCCGACAGATATTCATAATTAACATAAATTGAGAACTATAGACTTTTGACCAAGATTTGCTTTTATCAAATCTTACGTATATATTTTCGAATTATTTAACCAAAATAGTTGAAAATTTCGAAATTTTAGGAACAATTTCTATGTTGATTGCTGGCATTATATTCCACAAACATGGAATCAAAGTCCAGCTGATATCCAGCTGATTTTTGTCTGATTTTATCCCAAGTGGAAAAGTTGTTCTATTCTATTTAATTTCGATATATCTGAAGGATGCTAGGAGAAAAATTCAAAAAAATAATTAAATTTACATATATTCTCCACCCTGCATCATTCATTTTTAAAGAATCCAAGTTAGGCTTTGTAACTGGGAATTTCGCTTTCTCACATTTCGTTGCAAGAGCTAATATAGGTCCGAAAAGAATTAGTTCAAGTAAATAGTCCAATCCCATAGCTATTGCTGTCGTAAAACAAAACAATCGAATCTCTGCAAAAGAAAAAAATTTAAGCACTGCCCTTTGCCACTTTTCACTAATTTTATTTTCTAAAAGAAATGAACCAAAAAAAGTGCAAAAATAAATTCAAAAATTTGATAAATCCTAACATTAATATTCAATATATGGTTTAAATGAACCTGGAGTTGGTGTCAATGCACCAATACTGAATGAAATAAAATTGGTCAAGGAAGTGACCGTAATCGATGGACCAACATCTTCAAATACCATTCCGAGGCGAAGAGAAACAGAACTACAACATGAAGAGAGTCGTTGCCATGAATGTGTCATCAAGAAAGCATCATCCACTCCTAAATTTTATAAATAGACAGTAAGAACAGGACTCCATCAAAATCAATGAATTTTAATCTTTTAAAACCTTTTTTAAACTATAGGCTCCTTTGTCAATTAGATAAAACTTAGCCAGCCAATTCTTAAAATAATGCTTTCAAATAAAATTCCGAAGAGAGACAGAAATGCACAAAACAAAATTGATGCGACAGGAAAATTTCTTCATTATCTTAGAAAATCACAGGCAATGTGGTTTGTTGCTTGCAGGCTCAAGTGAAGGAAATGCTACAGGAAAAATATTTTTTCTCATTAGATCAGTCTTATGAAAATCTCTTTAGATTTAAAAAATTGTGGTTTATCTCGATATTTTTGATATAAAAAATATATAGGGTGAAAAAATGAATGAGTACCTATTCCCATGATAAGAAATGGCATAACGAGCATAAATGAATTTGTCCTTATTCCAATCAACGAAATAACTCCATAAGCAGTGCCAATCGATAAAATTGGACAGATAATGGAGCCACATGCAACGAGAATTTTACCACAATCCATAGAATTATAGAATACTGCACTCATTAAAACTGTTACAGTCACGAAGGTAATCATAAACCCAAATCCTAAATCGAATAGAGATCAGAGTAAAGGAAAATTGGATTTGGAAAAGTTAAGGAGCGCTCTTAATTTGTCAATTTTTTCAACAGTTTAAATCCAAGAATATTTTTTAAGTAACATTCCTTTGTGGAATGGCTTAAATTGCTGTTCTCATTACCGACTGGATTGCTACTCCTGCAGAAGAAAACTTGTTTTTCAAAATCCTGGTTATATTTCCAGCAAAGTGACTCTGACAAAATATGTTTGGTTCAACGAGTCCATTGGAGCAAGCCTAATCAGAAGTAACAAGCATACTTTGTAATCATACCTGCAGCAAAATATGGCATGATTCTTCGTCCATCTTTTATCATTTCTTGATCCAAAATTTCACTTCCAATCATCTAAAATTCATTTCCTTGATAACTTAATAGAAGTAAATTTGGAAAAGTTCAAGAAATTGATAATTAATTTACAATCTTTATAACCTGTATATCGATTAAATCACTTTTATAAATTTCACGGCAAAATTTAAATAACGACAATTCCCATAACGTTAACTTCCGAGCTAAATCTTCATTCTGCTTATCAGCCCGAAAAAGCAACAAAACAACCTAAAAAGAAAATGATTTTTATTTTAAAATATACTATATTATACTCAACATGCTACATCGTTTCTCAGATTTTTCACATACTTTAGTTGTTCCTTTAATATCATTTTTTTTCAACCAGTTCAGATCTTCAGGAAATATTTCCCATCAAGTGAATATATGGTGACGACAAATGTTTACTACTTTGTAAAGAGAATATCGATAAAATTCAGTAATTATGTTTGGTACCAATTAGAAGCCAAAAAATAAACCTTAACAAAGTCGATTTCGGACAACAATTGTGAAAGACTGGTGTTGACGGGTAGCTTCTCAACATCAAGATTTTTTTCGACGAAATAATCTCGTTTGACAATATTCTTTTTTTTAACTCCAAAAAATAACCGTTCCAGATGAACTTCGATACCTTTAATCTTTGCAACTGGATAACGAAGCATCGTTATCGATGAAAGAGGCTTTCCTTCCTGTGCCAATTCTTTCAGTTCATCAAGTCCTTGCTATAATTAATACATCTGTTGAAAATTTTGTACATAAAATTCTTATTTATTAATCGGAGTTGAGGTTCAAATTAGTATTTATCATTAATATTACTATTTATTAATAAAGATTAGATATAAAAAATTAAGGAAATTAAAAATGTTTCCGATTTGATTTGATGCGATTTTAGGAAGATTTGGAATCTACGAAAAAAATTGATAGGAGGCAATTTGGACGAGTGATGGCATTGTTCAGAAATTCTTTTCAAAAAACATGCTCTATGCTTTTGGCGTAAACAGCTTATCACTGAAGATCATTGAGAATAGTGATGGGAACCCAACTGCACTTCTATCTTTAATTAGCTCTCTGGTAGAAATACCTCATCCTAATAGCCAGCGGAATGAGCAGAACCATAAATGGTGAATGGTAATCAACTGGTACAGCTAAATAAGGAAATAATAGAATAATAAATAAATAAATATAAGCAATAAAATAAAAAAGATTTTAAATATTACATTGTCAAATAGCTATGTTTGCTTGCATCTCAGTTTTTTCTAAAATTGCTCCATTAATTATGGAAATTTCTAAATTTTATTTTCTATTTTTTCCAAATTCTACCGCTCTAACCTAATTTATTTCTTTTAAAGCAAAAAAATTTACGTTTTAAATATTCTTAATAACATAATATTCTTAATATTCTTATTCTTAATAAGTGGGGAAACGTGCGATTTCATAGAAAAATTAACCTTAAAAAGATCGAGAGCGATGTTGAGATTGCAATAAATTGAACAAGCATCTTTATATTTAAACGATGACCTATTGTCCAAATCAACAGTATAATTATTAACAAAAAAATTATTTAGCCTGAGGGCTTCTTCAAGATACTCGTCCCTCAACATTGACTGACCATCTTTTGCGGTTAATAAAACAACAGTCATTAGAGGATCACCTTAAATTTTTGTTAAATAAGATTTGTATAAGTAAGGGGACAAGAAATAATTTAGCTCACTTTGAATTATATTATATTTTTTTGCAAATTGGAAGACTTAAAATTCTCATTAAAGTGCGATAACATCCATCATTCGAAAGAAAGAAAGCACACTTTTCAGGTTTTCAATGAATCTTGAGAAAAAATGCAGAAGATTATGCTATAAATTGTTTTCTCAACGTCTTTTTTTATTGCAACAATCAAAATTCGATCTTAAAGTCGATATTATTACATAAATTTAGAATAAATGAATTTACCCGTAGAATTCCAAAATTCTCGCATAACATCCATTTCATATCTAGATGGAGCATTAGAAGGTGTATACCCGTCGCGTATTCGATCCTTTAATACCATTTTGAAAATACCTAATGAGAAAAGCGAGATCGTTAACGATAAAATAACATAGATTAATGGATAACTACCGATACTTTCACCTAAAAATGAGAAAAATAAGTCAAAATTTCAAAATATACAGTAGAATTTCAGCATAGAATTTTCAATTTTATAAATTTTCAATTTCTTTATAAAAAACTTTGCGAAATTTTAAAAAAACCCTAAAAGCGAATAAATACCAAAATATTTAAAAGTCAAAGTTTCATTTACTTAAATTTTAAATTAAATTAGTTCATTTTCAGAAAAACCTTATATTCTTAGAATTTCAGGAAAGGAACGGAAAAGGAAGGAATATTTTAAGGAAGGGAGTGCCTAACAAGTTATTCACAGTTATACCAGAAGTTCTATAATCAAAGAAAATTCGAGGAAGGAAAAGGAAAAAAAAATTTTTTTCATATACCTAATAGTCGGAACGAACCACGTAGTGTCAGGTACTGCCAAATCGATGAAATTTTTGTGCGACGTGGACCGATACCTGAATCTGAAGTTAAAAAAATTTTATCAAAAAAGAATCTTTAAACAAAAAAATGCCTATTAACCAAAATATACTATATGGCTAACCAACTGAATTACTGAATTAATTTTCATCAAACATCTAAAAATTTGAGATTAATTCAAATAATTTTTCTAGCTTTGGATATCTCTGGAATACAATAAACTTCTATTCATTCCACACTATTCGAATTTTTTGACCAAAAAATCCAAATTTTTGAAGCTTACTTAAGCGTTCTGACGATTTAGTCAGATAGTGTCTGACAAAACAGATAAGATAATGGATGTCAGACGAAATGATAGACTTGCGGATTTTGTGCACAATATTGTATAAATTAAATTAATTAAAAATATATTGCATTCAAATACCTCAATATCTCAAATATTCAAATAACTCTACAAGTCTCAATCACCAGTGTTTAAACTCTCGAATTTTTAATCAGTTCTATTAATATATTTCATTCAAATATTCAGATTTCGGTTCAACTATAAAATTAAATTAGCTACGTTGATTAGTGATTAATTATTTTAAACAAGGGTTATTTTCACCACAAAAAAAGCAAATTGCAACTGAAGAAGAAATTTTAAAAATTCATTTAAACTTACTCTTTAGCGGTGTTATTTGATTTAAAACTTTGACAAGCTCCTCGCGATTTGCATCAAATTTTCGTTCCTCCGGATTTGCTTCATAAAGAGGAATCGACTGTTGCTGTTGAGATAAAAGGCTATCCTCTATATCTTCAGTTGGATTCGGCAACGCCATAATCGCTTGTTAAAGCGATTTTAAGCAGAAATAATTATTTTCAAATGCACCTAAATAATTAAAACAAAAAAATTTTGCAAAGAAGCCATCATTCGCACTTACATAATTAAATAATAAAAGCAATATTATCAAGAAATTATGAAAATGAAAAAGCAAAAATGTTAATGAAAACCAAAAATGATTTGATTTACATGATTCTGCATTATTATTATGGAATCTAAACAGAAGTTGGTTCAAAATGAAGTTGGCTTGATTCTATAAAAAATCATTTTTTTTCCATAAAATTCACTTATTATCAAAAGATGCAATGTTTTGCTTGGTTTTTCCGTAAATAAATAATTAAAGGCGTTACGACCGAATAGTATAATAGTAGACCAATGGCCTAATCCTAGACCACATCGATTTATGTCGTTTAACTAAACCTTGTTACTAAAATTTAAACGAGTGGTAATGCTGACTCACTTATATTCCTACCCTCTCTCTGGTGAAAGAATTCAGTCTCATCAAAATAGCTAGAGAAACCAGCCTAACCAGAAACAATGAGTGGTGGAAAAAAAATAAACAAAATAAATAAAATAGTTCATCTAGAAAGTATTAGCCATAAATTTAGTGTTAGAATGATCATTAATCGAAATTCTTTGACAAATATCTCAAATTGTTTTCAAACTGAAAGGATTCAAAAGCAGTATTTTCTTCATTTAATCTATCGTATAAACAAAAACAAGATTTCCGCAGCCGTTCGGCATAAAATCACTGTCCGGAATGTCGAAAACAATAGACACGCGGATAAAAGATTTGATTTAAACGTTTATTTTTAGCAAACATGTGGCTTCGAGCATCCAAATGAGCCAAATTTTTTCACGGGAGATTATCATAATTTTCTTGCATTTTCATAAAAATAACCGCAAAAAAAATGCCTGTTGAAATCGTTTTTATCAAATGTTAACTAATAACTTTCCATTTTAAAGTAACAATTCTTGACAAGAAATCTGCATTGAAAATTTTCAGTTTTTTCAATTTTCAATATTCGGAATCATTTTAACGAACACTCGACTTTCAGAACTTATGTATGCCGTTTCCAATAAAGACAAGCTTTCTTAGTTTCATACGTCGTCCGCCGATTCCTTCCCCGCTTTTTCACTGGGCTGCTACAGTTCAAATAGTTAAAAAAAATTAAAAACTACTCCCTTTAATCCACATGCCGAATTGAAAAATGAAATAAAATCTATTGGCCTGTTGAGGCGGCGATTACTCAAGTCAAAAATACAACTCCGATATCAATTTACCATTAATTTTTTTATTATTATATCACCGATTACGAGGAATGATAATGATTATTATATACGAGCAAATTCCAAGAAAACTAGTAGGAATGAGAACTCTTTTAATTGGAACAAATACATAAAAGTAAATAAGTAAATAAAAATAAGCATCCGTCATTTCTGGTTAGGCTTGGATAACTGAATAGCCACAGAACCACTTAAATGCAGAAGCACAAATAAGCCTTAAATAATTTTTAGTGGAAGAAGCTCTTGATGATGATAGAGAGGAACCGGGATGCTTGATATGATATCATAATGTTATTAGTAACCACTTGGCTTTGGTAAAACTTGGATATAAGAGAACTAACTCAGCATTCTCGATTTATTTCCTTTGGTAAGATTAGAATAATTAAATGCAAACTAACAAGGATGGGATTAGGGCGACTTATGTTATAGCTTATAGTCGTGAGAAACTAGAAATTCGATAATTTATTTTTGGAATAAAATGAGTTTATGAAATAAATATAGAAGGAAAGACTTTTTTAGTAATAAATGAATGAATTAAATTAATAACTACGTTTGCAAAAAAATCGTAAAATAAAGAGAAAAAGGATTCGGATCAAAAAGTGGATAATCAGATAAAATAAATCATAAATTCTTCTTTCAATATATGTAAATGCATTCGAACGAATTCCGTATAATGAGGAAATATTTCGCATAATTAAAGGGAATATTAATTAACCGTCGGTTGAAATCATTTTATTCCATATTTAACGAGCTAAAAATCGACG
This sequence comes from Dracunculus medinensis, assembly GCA_900625125.1. Lineage (NCBI taxonomy): Eukaryota > Metazoa > Nematoda > Chromadorea > Rhabditida > Dracunculidae > Dracunculus > Dracunculus medinensis. Next base: position 291,768 of record UYYG01000007.1, on the reverse strand, counting down.
CCAAATCGTTGTAACATTAGACCATTGTTAGACCAATTTTAGAATGAGTTCATGAAAGATTTTCTCATTGCGAATTCATGCATTCTATGAAAAGAGAAAAAAGTTAAGCTGTGGGCACTCGGAATCGGGTCGATATTTTACTGCGATATCAAAAAAACAAAGAAACAAAAGGAATTAAGGATGACAAAAGATCGTAAATTTAGCTATGCACATAATAAGTGAGTAAAGCTGAAAAATAACATTTCTTTTGAAAATTCATTAAGTGCAATGCGAATGCTGATAAATGCAAAAATACAGTAAACGCAGCAAGCATGCAGTACCAGAATGTGGAATTAGATTAAACGCAGCAAGCATGCAGTATTAAAAAGTGCCAGTAACAATAAAAAGGCAAAAACAAGAAAACGGAATTTTCATAAATGTCGGTTTTGTCGATTTGTTTGCTTGATAATGATGGTTCATATGATTCAGCTAACAAAAATATTCAGTTATGTTAATCAATGGAAAGCGATCCATTAATTATTCTTTCATTGAATTTAATAAATCTGATTTGAAATTGCCACTATGAAGTAGATCAATGGTAATTATTGCGAGCTATTAGAAGAAGCTCGTAATGATAAAATCTTTTTTTTTTAAGAATCCTCACCATTACTGGTTAAACTCGCTCCGCTGGCTTGTCGCACTGGACAAATGTCCCTTGACGATAGATGTATAGGTGAGTCGCCAGCATCACTCGGATTTTTGGACAGGTGGAATAGAACCTCATCCTGCGGGGAATAGAACCTCAGCATCAGAATTGCGCTCCGAACTGAGCAATAACCCGCTGAGCTACCTTATCCCCCGTAACGAAATTACCCAATGTTACGAGCCAAAATGGTGATATTCCAGATGGAATGGAAAGATTGATGGCATAAAATTTCCCACTTTCTGCTTTAATCGACTACAAAATAGTAATTGTAATGCAAATAATTTGAAAACAAAGTCGATAACAGTAATCGATAGATCAGCAAAACGAAACCACTAGAAAAAATATGCATATGAGTAAAAGTCTATTGTAATAACACTTTTCATCAAAAATCATCAACTCTTTGCTTTTATTTTCCTTTATCAGCATTTTTGATTTAGTTCATTTCACTAGTTAACAGTTAGTTTCCTTTCACTAGAAAACCTTTCGTTTGAGAATTGAAATACAGATGGGTCCTCGGCACCACCGGAATTTTAGAAGGTCCCTCAACGACTTTTCTGTTGTCAACGTCCTGCTTCTCGTAATCTTGTTTCCTAGTTTTTTCATTTTATTATTTTCCAGGAGAGGAGAAAATTAACAATCAAACTGCAACTATTTCATTTTTCATCCCTAAATTTCCATAGAGTATCCCTTACCAACGCTATCGTTATCATCTTTCGGATATATCTTTATCAATATATCTTTCATTATATCATGTTTTTCTACTGAATTAGAATTTAAGTTCTCAAGCTTCTTTGTTGATAGATTCTGTGTATATTTCCATAGCAACTAATTCTTTCAGTGCAGCTATGTGTTTTTTTAATTCATGAACGTATTTAAAGCATTTTCCAATGAAAAGTGTTATCGGAGACCGACCATCCATGGCTTTTCATCAGTATTCTCTAGCCGAAAGATCCCATTTCAATCTCAGTTTTTAGCAGAGCAATTAGGCGAGTCAAAAACACTACGCGAAAAGCATTAAAGCATTGATAGTGATGTGCCTGAATTGGTTGAACTTTCCCTTCTTTCTTTTACAAGCATCACTAATGGTTCTTCATTAATTTAATGTAAAAATGCGAATAGTTTGTGAAAATTTGTTTAGAAAATTGCTAAATTTTACAGTCAGAACAGATGAATTTACAAAAAGATAGGGAGAATATGAGAAAACCAAAATAAACATTTGGAGGCATTCGTGATGTGGCGCTGAATTGTTAAGAGAAAAACATACACTCGAATCTACTTGAAAATCAGAATCAAAAAAAGGAAATTGTCGACGCCTAAAGGGAGAAACGAAAAAACCTGGTTTATTAGTTGAACAGACAATAAAAAATACTTTGTTACATAAAATCTGGCTGAACGTACGCTAAATTAAGAGAAATTGCCACAGGCTTCCGAAGCTGGAATATGAAACTATCCGAGCTCTTTGAATTCAATCAGTAGTGCTTAAAACCAAATACATAAAATTCACACATAGATAAGATGGCACGACATTACAAAAATTACGCAAATTTTTTATGATTAAATGAATGAAATTGTGACGTTTCAACCAATTTTTTGATGGCTAAAGGGAAGTTGCGACATTTCAGAAAAATCAAGGCATTTACTGTAAAGTTATCCGCCTTTTCGATGCGAAATATAGCAAACATCGCTTTCGAAAAAAATTCCTATTGCTTAGTCGATCTGCAAATTTCGCTCGCATAATTTTATAATCCAATAAAGTTCTTTCCGCTTAATTTCTCAGAGTCAAATCAAAAAATGAATTCCGAAAAAATATTTTTCGTAACGCAGAAAAATTTTTATTAGCAAAAAATGACTAATATTCTTCTTAGCGCTGTTAATTTAATTTTTCATTCATTTTGCCGTTCACAGTTGTATTTGTTTGTTTATTTTTCGCAGTTTTCTATACATTCAATGCTAGTTAGTCAATGGACTGCAAATATGGATAATATAACAATAAAAAATCAAATAAAAACGAAAAAAACTCTCTTAATTGAAATCAAAATATTTTCTAAAATACTTTATTTCGGTTACAACTGAAATCGTTTTAAAAAAATCCAATAAACAGTATTTAATTTCCAAACATTTCGTGCTATCGCATAATAAAATAACTGCCTAACTGCCTTTTCCTCAAAAAAACGAAAAAAATGCGATTAAATTGCGATTGAAAAGATTAACAAGCGACGTGGCTGAGTGGTCATCTGGTGGCCTGGATTTTTATTTCAATCATCATGGCTTTTGCCAATTGACGAAATTTGTCACTAGAAAGTCCAGATGATCCTGTGGATCCACTTCAATCTTCAAATGGCTGACTATCTGGCGAAAATACCCCATTAATTACCAGACGAACGACACGAAAATTTAAGAAAAGACAGATAAGCCCGTTTTTTCATTGAAATCACGCCGAAAAAAGAGTTGACAATTTTACTCAAATTCCTCTCAAAAAACAAATTAAATAATTTTAAAAATTTCGAAAACGATTATCAAGCACATCATTGTTTGTTCGAAATTTCCTAAAAGAATCTATACTTCGATTTAAACAAAAGATTCGCTACCGAATATTTGATAAAATTTGATATTAGGAGAGGACGAATAACCAAAAATAACAATACAATAGCAGTTATATGTGATAATTGTTAGGGTTTTTAAAGAATGAAATGAAAAATATGATATGAAATTAGTCGAATAATGAAATTTTAAGTAAGTAGAAGAAAAAGCTACTTTATATTTATCTTTATTTATGAAAAAGCTTTTTACTTTGATATTCAAGCAAATCTCAGCTTAAAAAAAGTATATTTAAACAAAAAAAATTTTACGGTTAAATTAAAGCATATTATCATCCATAAAAGGTAACATAAGGCTTTAAGCATTAAATGGTATCTGAATATTTATTAAATTTATCATTAAATTTATTAAAGGAATGATAATTTTTATCGATAAAAATTCCAAAATAATTGGTTTCCTTAGAAAAAAACTAATATCCTAAAACCAAACTAAAAAAAACGCTAAAAATCAAACTAAATTAACAAAAATTGATTTAAATCGAATAGCTGAATAAAAGAAATCTACCGGAGAAGGTGCATTTGTTTGCTTTATGCCTGACTGTTCGGTTGATATATTTGGCTACTGTTGGTAAAGCCAATAACAAATGTACATAACAAGAAATAACCTTATATTGTTAATAATCAGAAAATGAAGTAAATAAGAAGTGAGTCAAATGAAAGATTAGCGTTCATCATTTCTGGCCAGGATAGTTCAATTGTGCTTTAATACTGTGAGAAATTTTGACCACCAAGTTTTTCGGCAATAGAAGTATGGGTCGCTAGCACGAATTATTTAATGATAGATTTATTCATGTCAGAATCGAATCCTTTCCTCTCAACATGATAACCTGAGCCACTATCCACTCGGCTATCCTAGCATTTTTATAAGTGATTATTATTTCTTGTTCCGCTAGCTGTTGATGTAGTTGGAAGTTTTACTACTAATAATCTACTAATAATCAAACATTACAAAAGCTTCCCTGGATTTCATTTAATAAATGAATTATAAAAGCATTCATTCAGTGATTTTAAAATTTTTTCTTTGGCACCAGATCATTAGAATTCAATTTAAGTTCACTGGCTTGAAAATTCTATGACTATAATTTCTGCAAACCAGCAGCAAAATTTTTGTTGATATATTGAAAAATGTCATTCGAATTGCTAAAGGAAAATGTAAATATAAACTTGCCATAAATGGTGATATGATGAAAGAATTTTTAAAAATAGCCACAATAAAAAATTAAGAAAAAAATGGAAATCTAAAGAATGGAAAAACGAAAAATGGTAATCTTTTAAAAATTTTTCAATAACAGCTAGCAAAGCAATCAAACACAGTTATAAAAACAAGGCGTAAAGAAAAAAATATAAATTGAAAAAAAACAAAATCTTAAAAATTAAAAATCCTGGGAAAAAGTGGAAGTACGCAGCAATGGTAAATGATGGTAAATGAATTAAAGAAACTAAAGAAATTGAAATCAAATCAATTACTTTAAATGACGTGAAAAAAACAAATGAACAAAATAAGCGTGAAGAGTTGTCTCGATCAAATGCATACAAAGTTGACAAGGTTAACAGAGATTAGAATGGATAGAAAGATTGAATAGTGGGTTGTTGCTCAATCCGGAGCGCCGATGCTGAGGTTCTATTCCACGCAGGAATGAACCCGTCCAAAAATCCGGATGATGCTGGCTGCTTACCCATACATCTATCGTCAAGGGACTCCATGGCATACTTGTCCAGTGCGACAAACCAGAGTAGCGAGCTTAACCAGTAATGGTAAGCATTCTTAAAAAAAAGGTTAATTTATCCCCTACCTATTGCATCAATAAACCATATGCGAATAATATTTCCCGATTCGTGAATTCCAAATTCATAACTGTGGTGTATGGATGTTGTTGTAATACATTTTGCTCAGAGCTGATTTAGAGATAAATAAAAATGATAAGAATTTCGATTGATCGCTTTAATGTTTAAAAAAATTCGAAATGAATCAGTTGAAAAACGTAAAAAACAAAACAAAGAAAGGGAAATGAAAAATTCCAGAAAAGGAAGGATAAATAAAATAAAAATTTCTGGAGAAAAACTCCACAAGAAGGATTCATAGAATGGAGTCTTAAGCGATATAAGCGCAAAATTTTTTCGCTAAATATTCGAGTACATATGAACATATAAAATTCTTCTCTATCGATTGTGCAAAACCGAAACCGAATATGCCTCGAGTTAGAAGGCAAAGCACGCAGGCGGAGCTATAAAACATTACAAATCTCAATAGATTATACGTCGAGATCTCGGATTTTTGCTCAGCTCGAGATCTCAACTCGAACTATTTTCATTAATAAATAGTTTCTCGTTCAAAAAAACCAATGAGCAATTATCTATTTATAGCATTTCTCAGTTTTTTCAGGAATAATTCATACCCATTCGATATTTATACATTATGGTTAGTGTGAGGAAGGATAGCCGATTATATGAATCGTGTTGAGAGGCGAGAGAGAATTAGGCCGTTGTCCTGGACAGGATCAAACTTAACATGAAAAAAATCCGGGTAGTGATAGCGATTCACCTGTACTCCTATTGCTAATTGCCTCACTGAAAAAAAATATCTACCTGTAAAATGTCTGTCCAGTAAAGCCACTGGAACCAGCCTAGCAAGAAAATGATAAGTGCCAACCACTTAGTGTGTGTGGTAGTTAATTGGCGAGAAGTACGATCCGACCTCCTTGTTCTTCAGTGAAATTATTTTTTCAAAAATTCAGGATTTAAAGATTTATGGTAATTTTTTAAAGAAAATTCGATAAGGCGGGGTTGAAGGGTCCCACAGTAAGCCTCAAGAAATCATTGGAACATTGGTTCGAAATTATATAATATTTGAGTCTATTTAAAATCTGAAAATTAAAATTGAGTTTGGTAGTAATTAGAGGCTAAATTTTTTATTTATTATTATTAAATGAGATTTTTTGTAAAATTCGGAATTGAATTTGCAAGCTTTTCAAACATTACAGATTTACTAGACCACCAATATTCTCTTACAAATTAGAAGCAAGTGAGCGCTTTCTGACTAAGCCTGCTTCATTGGCTAAAAGAATGAGTTAATTTTGCTTAAAATGAAGTAGAAAGGAGGTGGAGGGAGAGGAAATTCCAAATAGCCCAAGTTATTATATTCTTAAGTTAAATATGTCATATTCAGCAAAAGAAGTTTCTATATAAAAAATGAAAAATATAAGTTATAGACTATGCACGAAAAAAAATCAGATTATTAACCTTTTGCAAACCAAAATTGTATAAACAAAATAGAAATAAGGCTCATTTAAAAGAAAGAATGATACTTGAACGAAAATATAAGACTGAGTTTTCAGATTCAGTATATAGTAAATGTTAGCAAATAACTAAATCTCAAACAAATTACATGAAATTTCGAATTTTTCTTCGGAAAATTAGCCTATTGCTGTAATTGTCAAGCTGGCTTAATAATCGTTTTTTTAGTTGAACGCCTCAGGCAATTATTATTTAAAACATAGAAAATATCAATTAGTTGTATGCAAAAACTGCATTAAGATTAAGAATTTAGTGATTTCATCTTAAATTCTAAATTTTTCCCCTAAACTGACAAACTGATAGAATATGCATTAAAGGAACGAAATTAAAGAAAAAAGGAACAAGGCTTATAGAACGTTCGACTGGTTATTACGATGAGATGACTTGTCGGAGACCATCTCGATGGGTGAATGCCTAACGCATTTTGGTATAAAGCAATTCGAGCAGTTGAGAATGAATTCTTATTCTTTGCCCATCATTTCCTCGAAATAAATTATTTCAAAAAAAAATTTATTTACGGTAAATTTGTTCGAAAAACATTCGTCGTTTAAAATAAATTTGGTCAATATTATTAAATATGGACTTAAATATGGATTTTTAAAAAAATGCTTTAATATTGCTGCATTTTGCGAAAAAAATTTTTAAAATTAAATTAATCTCTTTTAAATAAAAAACAAACGCCTTTAAAATAAAGATTTATTAAGGCTTTATAAGTGCCATATCGATAAAACAGAAAGCATTTATGAAACGAATGAAAATTCAGGCGTTTCAGACGAAATGATAAATTTATAAGACTTTGCTGATCCAGTGAAAACATCGGTATTATCAGTTTTTCTCTTTTTTCTGCTGCCTTTCGTAATTTCTCGTTTGGCTAATCCCATAGATTCCTAGGATCAATTCCCTCTATTAAAGAGACTGCTGCACAACCAATGTTTCAGACAAAGATCGAGGTGAGTTCTCTGCATCATCCATTATTTCATTCCAGAAGGAGCAGTGGATGATGCCTAACTTCAGTTGCATCAACATTCGACCATCCTTGCCTCGCATTTACATTGCCTTGTTGTTAAAGATTAAGTTTAAATCTTGGAGAAGTGTAAATGTCAATAAATTAAAAATTTTTTCTTTTTAATAAAGCATTAAATGAAACAATGTTCATAAAAAATTGTATTTTATGTTAATAAAGTAAAATTTCACAAATTTCAGAGAAAAAAACCTTTTGGCAATGAAATTTTTATAGAAAAAGTGATAAAATGTGATAAAATAATTTAAAATGTATACAAAAAAAACAAATTTAGTTATTAAATACTAAAAATTCTGTTAAATCAAAATTTTATTCGATTAAAAGAAAACATAGAACGGGATAGTTGTGTAACAAATATCGCCTCGACTTGGATCAAATTAATGTATTGCTCTCTCTTGAATTTAGTAAACATGGGCCATTAAGAGGAATTCCTAGTAGTTCTTGGGATATGTCCATGATTCTATCTTCAAATGACTCCCCTATGGCTATGAGGTCTCGCATTAATAAGTGAGGAAGCCAGCTTTACCAGAAATGGCGAAATAAGAATTTCCATGCATTAATTATTTCTTCAGATTAAAAAAAATCGAACTTAAAAATCTTTCTTAGATTATGAAGTTCTTTCCTGTAATTTCGACCTTTTAGTTAACGTATTAAAGCAAAAAATAAATTTATAAATTTTAATTAATTTTTTCTTCTATAAATAGAAAAATTTTTTTTTTGATTTTTTAAAAGTGAAAAAAAGCTAATTAATATTTTATTCGAATTAAATTCCAACATAGGTGTTAAAAATTTTTGCTGGAAAGGGCTTTAGCCACGGAAGTAGATGGCTCTCTAGCACTACACGGATTTTTCAAAGGCAAGTTTGCTCGTACCCTTCTAGAAGAAATTTACACTTTGGTGCTTGATCGAAGCAAAACCAATTGGTTATCCCTCTCCAGATTTTTAATATAAGAATAAAACTTATTTCAAATCTACCACGAAATACCTTATCGGCAAAGAAAGTTGATATTGATTGATTGGAATACTAACGGTCTTGCGTAATATTCCATATGCAAATATTATAGAGTGGCTAGAAAAAGCAGGACAGCACTGAAGTATTGATCAGAGCAGATAGAATTCAAGGTTCAGAATATCCAGAAAGGCACCAATTGTCCAACACATAATGACAGGATATAAGAAGCAGCAGGAATATTAAAAAAATATAATCAAGTAGCTGGTAAGTAAACAAGTCTACAAGAATATCTCAATAAGGGTTTACACTCTCCCGAGGCCACATGGGAGATCCGCCAGAAAATCGAAGAATAATAAGACTAAAATCCTGTAGTCTGCTCCAACCAGATAGACAAATACTGGCCAATCAGTCAGATATGGTAGACAAAAACCAGAAAAAAATTGCTGATAGATATAATAAGGAATATCAAGAAGAAACAAGAGAATATAGAGAAATATCAGAGGCTGAAAGAGGAAAGGAACTAGAAGAACTAGAGGAAAGCTGAAGCAGTCTCAGCGTCACTAGATGCTGTGGCTACTAAACTGGGAAACAAATTGCTCCAACAGATTCAAGAAACAATTCAGAGATCTCTATCCAGAAGATGCGCTATGTTTTGATCATTTTTCGGGTTAAATTTCTATATTTAATATTTAAAAAAATATTTAAACTACTGTCTTCAAAATTATTTGAAATTATTACTATAATTTTATAATGTAATAATTCATAAGCAAAAATTTGGAATGAAAATAATAAAAATTTTTAAATAAATTAATATAAATTAATATAATATATAATATATATTAATATAAAAAATTAATAACATAATAAATTAATATAATATAATATAATATAATAAATTAATATTAAAAAATTTTTAAATTATATCATAGATTTTAGATTTTAGAAACCAAAAAACATTCGATTAATTTAAAATTCTTTTTCTAACGGCTCCCACCATTACTGGCAGGTTGGTTCCGCAAGTACAAATCGTTGAATCAATTTGTTTCAGGTATATCTACATGGCAATAAAAAATATTTAAGGCAAAAAGTAGTTCTCATAATGTCATTAAAAATTTCAAAGTTAAACCCCTTTTCTCAGGAAAAATTTTAAAATGTGGGGCACTCGTTCGATAAATAGGCATCGCCAAATATTTTTAGAAATGTGGGTATTAGTTCGAAATAGGCATTGCCAAATATTAATAATAAGTAATGAAAATTACTTATTATTTATTTGTTAGATGTGAAATTGACTGAAAGTAGCAAATAAGTATTTATGGTAAAAACTTATCTTGAGGCTTCTAAAAACTTGTGTTGATGTTCGTAGGTTTCAAGATACAGGCAGAAAGGTTCGCATGATTTATAACGGTATCTGTTAAAATTATAGTGTATATATGCAAATGTGGTGAAAAAATCGTGAAATTTCGCTCCTTGTTTTATGGCAATATATAACCTTTAAAGTTCCATTATACATTGTTCGTTTAGACTTCTTCAAATCACCCTTTCCTCTCCGACGAAGATGAAACGAAGGTCTTTTATATTTTATCTGCAATTCCTCTGAGGTCTTCCTCTTATGCTTCATCATACTCTTCAGCACTCCTCGTGCGTATAACTTATGTCGCCTTAATGTCATCCGATATCCCTTTAACGCATATTGTGATCGTCTTCACTATCTCGTCGGAATCCTGTTAGCGTTTTATCGAATAAATCTTTTTGATGAACTTTACTTCTTCTATGTTGGAACGCCGATGCCGTGCAGGAATAAACCCTTCCTTCAAAAGTCCAGGTGAACCTGGTGACTTACTCGGCCTTCTGTCGTCTGTTGATTCCTTAGCAAAATTTGTTTGATATGACAAGCCTGTGGAGCTTAACCATTTGTATTTCAACCTAAATGTCATTCTTTAATGGATTAAAAATTCTATCTATGCAGACCTTAACAGATCGTCTCACCTATAACAATACAACAAAACAGGCAGTTGCACAGAAATTAGTTAGCTGCAATTATTGCAGAATCTAGATCTTGAATGGAGCGTATTTGCACTGTATATTGCGTGCGCGAGGATGAATTTAAGAATATCAGAAGTGAAGTGTAAGTTTTTGTCCTGGGATAGGGAGGTCATTTGGAAAGGTTTGGGGTTGCTGGAAGTTCCTGAAATGTGTGAAGCTCGGGTTTGAATCCATTTGGATTCTTAATTTCGTCATCAGATATATTCATTTTTAGTCTTAGCGCTATGAAACATTTGTTTGTCTTATTTTTATTTATTTTCTAACAATTTTCTTCTTAATTATTATTATTGTTGTTATTATTATTGTTATTATTGAAGAATGTCAGCGACGCTTTCGAAAATTGAGAAAAAGTTTAAACAAAAATACGATGAATTTGTTTCTGGTGGAAAGCTTGAAGAAGGATTGGAGAATATAGCTGATTCAGTTGAGACATTAGCTGATCGAATTTTCCCGTCCGAAAAGAAAAAGTCACCGCCAGTGCCTATTTTCGTTGAAGTTGTAATTAGTACGGGCACGGGATTGTATGTTTTCACTAATTTTTAATCACTAATTATTTCATTTCTTCTTTTATTTTATTTTGGTACATTATTGTCGCCTTCCTTTTCTTTTCTTAATTTTTTCTCAATAACGAGCTACTTCAAGAATCTGATGAAAACTGTGGATCCATGTTAATGCATTTCGTTCATTCCTTTTCTTCATCTTAATTTTTGACGAGAAATAAAAGAATTTATAAAAGAATTCCATTCGTGGATCTCCCAAATAACGTCACTTGGGAATGGGATAGCCTAGTAATTGTTGGTTATATCGTCTCGAGTATAAAAATTATTCTTCCCTCTGACAGGAGTAAACCTGTTATCAAAAAGTCCGAGTGATGTGTGAGATTGTACTTCCATCATCAAAATGATTTTCTGGCAAAAATTGCTTGTACCAATAGCAAACGATGCACGAATGGTGGGCACTAACCACTTTCATTTCACTTAAATGTCCACAAGTTGAGGTGAAGAAAAAGTAATTGTGAGCTTAGAAACTGGGTCTTTTGATTTAATTAGTGTATTAGTGATTTTAGTCATAAATTATAATTATAATTAATTACAAATTCTTTAATTTCTATTAACATTTCTCAATTTATTTGATTTGAATAAATTTCAGTGTGACTGGTTATATTTTTACGAAAAGTAGTAAAATATTGGCAAGCGCCATTGGTTGCAGTCTGTTGCTGTTTCAGGTTTTCATATTCTGTTTTCAGAAAAATTTTAACAGTTTATTTTCTTCTTAAATTTTCAGTATTAAATTTAGTTGAAAGAAAAGTAGTTTTAACTTTAAACTTATGACGGGACTTTTTTCTAATATCATTTTTCTAAATCAATTTCTTTTCGATTCACTACGTATTTATGTCCATTTTTGTATTAATTGGATCCTTTTATTTTTTATAATTTTTTTACTTCTTTTTTTGGACATTTTAAATTTATTTTTGCTATAAAATTTGGCTATTTGTAAATAATATTAATTTTTAATGTGTTTTGGTTTTGGTCGATTTGTTTTGATACGCCAAGTTCTTTTTCAAATTTTTAAATATTTTCTTTTTTAATCATGAATTTTTAATTGATTTTTGGAAGATTTGTTGAGACATTTCTTAAAATTTCTTGATTGAAAAAGCTTTTTTTATTTGAGCCCTTTCTTTCAATTCATTTGACGTATCTCATTAAAATATTCAACTTCGTGAAACTTCATTTCTTATATTATTTTCATTATTTGCTTTTGTTCGCATAAAGCTGATTAATTAGATGAATACTAATGATTTTTTTAGCGAATATTTTTTCCAGCGTGATCAAAGAAATTAAAAATGATAAATGGAGAAAGTATTACGGAGTTTCTTGATAAGATTCCATTATGGTCGAAATATTTGCTTTTACCACTGGGGATATATACTGCAAGTCGTCTTCTCAATATTTTGATTCCTGGACCTCAACATCAACGAAAGTTAGAGCTGAGTAATCGAACCGTCTTAATAACGGGAGCAAGTTCAGGTTTAGGTCGTGAACTTGCAATGCATTTTTATAAGGCAGGTGCACGAGTGATTTTAACTGCTAGAAGTGTTGCGAAATTGGAAGAACTTTGTAAGGAGTTGAAGGCATTAAAAAATGTGGAAAATGTAAATGAACCTGCGTATACATATCTAGACGTTTGTGAGCCGAAAGATTTCAATGAAATTCTAGAGTTGTCTTCAAATGGAAAAATTGATGTTCTTGTCAATAATGCAGGCTTAAGTATGCGAGGTAGCTGTTCTCAAACTTCTCTGAAAGTCCATAGACAGGTAATTTATTTTATTCAAAATGATGAGACCATGTATGCGTATAGGAAATGATTTTTTAATTTTCGATTTTTTTTCTAAAATCCCCCATTATTCTAGTTATGCTCGCTCCGAGTTCATCGAGTTATGGTGATAAAAATAGAGATGAGTTGCTAGTATCACCCGATTTGAAACATTTACTTTTGTCGAAAGTAAAACTTCATTTGTGCTCCAAATGACTGTAACAACCCACTGAGCTATTCTACCTCAATTTCGGTTATGTTCGTCGAAATAAATTGTTTATTCTATGTTTTGGTTTATTTTTGCTTTATTTTCAGCTTATATTTTAGTCCTGATTACTCTTTTATATTTTTATTTTTCGTATGACTAATTATTGAAATTTTTAGTTGATGGATGTAAATTATTTTGGATGTGTCGCAGTAACCAAGGCACTTCTCAGTTATATTCCGGATGATGGTGCGATTGTTATTGTGAATAGTGTGCAAGGTCGCATTTCTGTGCCATATAGATGTGCTTATTCTGCAAGCAAACATGCAATACAAGTAATTATATCCAGTTTTTTTACATTTTCATTATTTTGAGTGACAATAGAGAAATCGGATTACTTTTGTCATCAATAAATTTATCTGAAATTGAATCGATTTGGTTGCTTTAAACATAATAGGAATTTTCCTTCAATTTTTGGAGTTATTGTTAATTCTTCATATTCTTGTTTTTATGATATTTTTGCTCAGTAATTCCAGAGTTTTGAATTTTTTTCTTCAGTCGGCTATTCGATTATAGGCATACTTCGACTGTCTTCGTTGTGAAGATCGTCCGAACCTACAAGTATTGGTGGTTAATGCTGGTTATATGAATACAGGAATGGCCAGTCGTGCTCTAAATGCTCAAGGCAATGCAACTGGAGAAAACGATGAAAATCAGTTAAAAGGAATGGAGCCTGATTATGTCGCGCAGCAAGTTATTAAGGCTCTTGAAAATCGTCAGATTGAGATCTTTTTAGCTCCTTTACATCATCGTTTTGGCGTTTTCCTTCGTTGGTTTTGGCCCTCTTTATTTTTTTACCTCAATTATCGACGAGGAAGAAAAGAGCGCAAAGTTAAATAAGATATAAGTTATAAGAGTTTTTTTGAATATCTTATCCAGTATCTTGAATATTTGTGTTGAATAGTTTGATTTTTAGTTTTTTAGCATTTTGGAAACATTTTTTGATTTTATGGCATATTTTGACTGAAGTGGATGTTGCACATTCCTTTCCTTAGTTCTAAAAATTTCTTTTTAAAATTTTTTGTATATTTTATCTAATTTTACCTCTTTATCTTGACTTAGATTCCTACCTTAAAAAAATTTCATTTCCCTTTTCTGCAGTAATTCATCTTTTATTTTTTTTTTGTATTTCTTATTTCATTTTTTTTTAAAGTCAATATTTTAATTATTAGTATTAATATTATTTTCGCTGAGCATGAATAAGATTGATAAATTGTCAAAAATTTTATCGTTCTTTTCTGTGCTATGCTATCAGCAAGACATGTTGTATAATTGTTTGTGGTGAGATCAAACTGGACAATATGGCAATCTTGGCAAAATTTAAAGTTATTTTTTCTCCGTTTCGATTTTATACGTTATAAGAATCACCAGTAGAAGAATCGAAGTCGTTCATTAACAATTTTATGTAATATCGCAAAAACGTAAAGTTTTCAAGCTGTTCCACACTACTTTTTCTTTGAAGTGTGCTTTTTATACATATATATATATATATTGAGGATTGGATTTAGCTTTTATTTATGAAGTCTCGTCATACACTTTTTTACACACTTTTTTGCCTTTATTTCTGAGTGATAGCTCACATTTTTAATTAACAAATTTGATTTTTTATTTTCGGAATTTAGTGCTTTCATCAGAATTTAAGACATTTTGTAGGTTTGTGTGCATAATGAGTATATAAAATTGAACAGGTCAACGATGAAGGAGGAAATTAATCGAGCAGTTAAGGTTATCGAGAGAAAAGATGCATCCTTGATACCGAAGGTAAGGCACAAGGAGCATAAATTTTCAAGATTGCCATTACAAAGTGAAATAAAGTTTTTCTTGCAAACTGAAACAACCAATTTTTATTGTGGCATACCTATTTGCATATGAATTTTTTCTATAACATCATTTCTGGCTAGGCTAATTTCCGATGTGGTGCTTGGCAAAGCCAGAGAGCTGCGTGGGGATAGAGGTATAAGGCGACCCGGCTTTTATAATGTAAAGTTCTGGGGCATGGGCTGAACATAATGTTTAATAATTTGCTTATAAATTGTTTTTATTTTCTCAATGAAAATCTTAATTTTACAGGTCATGAAATTTGTTGAAAAGCACTCTTTTTCTCTTTGTGGCTTTACAGCTGGTTGTTTGATTGGTTATGCCATGGCATAGTTTGATATTGGCGGTTATTCACTGAATTTTTTGATTGATAAGTTAACCATGTTTTATTTTATATTTTATATATAGTATGCAAGATTCTACCCTATGGCGGTTATTGAGAAAGGTTATTTTTAGTTATATCTCATTTCTCTATGTTTGAAAGAATGAAGGTATTGATCTGCTTGAGTAATTTATAAAATAATACTTTTTATGCGACTAAAACACAATTCTAAAAAAAAGGTATATAGGTATAAAGGTAAGGTATAAAGGTAAAGGTAAAGGTAAAAGGTAAAGGTATAAATATATAGAAAAAAAGTAGATAGATAATCACGATTTATTCATATTGCCTTTCCATTTTCTTATTTTTTAATTTCTCAATAGGTTTTAAATTATAATTCATTCGCTTGTTTTTTCAATGCAGAATTAATGTTTATTTGAGATTATAATGAATTTTGACCAGAATTCACAAAAATTTTAATCTATTGCAAATTTTTTGGTGATAGATAAATGACTTTTTATCATAATTTTATTCTTTATATTTTTTAGAAATTAATTGTTATAGAGCACCAAAGGTTTTGGGAAAAAATGTGGATCTCACTTATGCTTATTTCTTGTTTTTTGATTTATAGCTGCCAAGTTATTCAACAACGCCATTAAAATTTCTTGCAAAAATTATTTTTATTCGCACAAATTTTAGTGATTTCTCCGAAATCGCTTCTTATTTTGCTAATTGATAATATCCAAATTATTTTTGCAATATTTCTCTTTATAAATCCAACTAAATTTGGCTTAAAAAAAAATTCATAAAATATCGAAATTAATTTTATGAAATATATTTTTCCGAATTTCTTTAAAACAAACGACTATAAATTAAATATCGAAAAATGATCGAATCTCAAGAAGATATTCAAAGAAAAATTTTAATTCATGAATTCTTATTTATCGCAACTTTTCTGCTAAAAAATTTCGTTCGACAGTGGTAAGGATCGAAATTCTCTTTCCATAAATTTAAATATAGGAAGTAAACAGTCTAGATCCTGGCATTCCGTGAAAACAAATGCAAGAACTTCTGGGAAGCAGTATCCTTCATCTCATAAAAAAGCAATTCGATAGTCTCGTAAATTAAGAAATAATAAGTTACTTTTTTAATGGTGAAAGTAATAAGCAAAACTGTTTGGTTGATATGCTCAACGAAGTATTACTTTAATTAAAAGCTAAAAGCAATTATTTATAAAAAATTGAAAAACAAAACAGCAAAAACAGAACAATATTTAAAATAATGTAATAATAATTACAATTATTAGACATGTGAATAGTGAATTAAATTCGTTGTTTGTTATCAGTGGATAGCGTCAATGGTTTCGACCAACAGCAAAACGTTTTTCTGTGACTCTTAAACGAACGAACTAAGGAAGAAAAAAAGCGACAAGGCATGTTTTTCTTTAAATTTCATTGATATTGCGTAGCCAAAGTGTACGGCCTTTGCCGAAAGTAAAATGGGATTTATGACTGCTAAGATTTTCAAGAGCAGTTTTTTGCCATGAAAATGAAGCGCTAAAATAAAGAAAATGAAAATAATCGAAAATCAAATCATTTTTCATTATTTCATTCTTAAATGCAATCATTTTACAAATGGAAAAGTTAAAAAAGATTTCTTCTTAGCACATCGTAAGCAGCTTAAAATATTAAACCTCTAAATGGCTTAATACTTTGCAGTTGCTGAAAGAGTTCTATTGCCATGAATGCAATCATTTTACAAAAACGAAAACATGCATGCATGCGGATAAAAGTAATCATCGAAAATCGAGGAAATATTTATAAGATAAGAAAGAAGGATGAAAAAATGGAAGGCCAAACAGAGCAAAAACATTCAAGACTTTTAAGCCAAGCATGAAACAATAAAAAATTTGGCACTATCGCTTTTTCTATGATTACACAGTTTACACAGTTATTTTAAGGCTAAAATCCAGATTAAAAAATGATAGAAGAATGAAGAATGAGCAAAAATATCTGAATCCCAGTTCAATTATTTATGTCAAGGAGGAATTTTTCAAGATTAAAAATGTGGCAGAAGTTGCGTTCGAGCTTGCAGAAGATCCTTCGTCATCAGCGTTATTTGTGGAACATATTTCCCCAGATTCAGTCTTTATAAATTGTGCATAATGATTTAATTCCTTAATTTCCGTCTTTTGAGACTCTGCTGGAATGGCGATCGCTTTTTTGACATTGGTTACCAGAAAAGGATGCAACGGAGACATCGAGGTATGCCTGCAACTTTTCCGAGCTTTTTTTGATTAGAAAAACTTTGGACTCATTCATAAAAATGAGCGAAATCTCACCATCGAACGAAGCAAAGCCACCATACAGCCACTGTACTAAGACAATTATTTTATATTTTCCATGCTTTTATATTCTTTTATACTCTTTTGTATTATATATTTCTTTAAATTATTCCTCCATGAGTACATAAAATTGAGTACTTCTGATGGCTTCTTCTTTTATTTATTTCTCACTGTTTTTCTCATCCCAAACAATGAAATTAGCCAGATAAAAGAAAACTAGAAAAATCAATAGCCTTAAAAATATAAAGAATAGTGTTTCTAATGGCATCCAAAAATGAAAAAATTCAACCTTTCTTCGATGTTTCCGATGTATAAACAATCAGGTATTGCGGTGAGTATTGCAGGTAATAAAACGAGACCATGAAGAAGACCCCAACCTACGACCAATGCTATGGCACGTATAAATACAGAAGGTATATAATCGGGGTGAAAGGCAATCGGTAAAAAGCAAATTAATGTAGATATGGCAGCTTGAATCATAGGCAGTCCAACGGAATCCATAGTATATATGAGGCGGTCAGTTTTTGATGAGCCTCTGCAATATAAAATTTCTTCGAATTAAGTATTATGTGTTATGATATCGCATTTTAGTTGGTTAAGACGTGTCGCACTTTTTAATTTAAATTCTATGAATTCACAAAGAATATAACTTGGAAAATAGAAATGAAACCGAAAGATAAGAAATCTCAATGCATCGCTGTAAAACATGAAAAGAGTGCAATATATACGATGGCAAAAGCTGTTGAGACCGTTGATAGTGGTACGATACATGGGCAGTATAGTCAACGGAAAATCCAATTGACATCACAATAGCTGACATTGTCACTGGATCAAGATCGAGACCCCACCAAGAAAGGAAACCAAACACACCTGAAAGCTGACGTAAATTGAATGAAATTCAATTTCCTCTATTAACAATTCTTCTTTTTGTTCTCCCAGCTCACATGATTACTGAACCATTGTAAGATCTGCCTTGAAATTGTATCATATCGTGATAGAACATATAGCATAGCTGGCCTACTGTTTTAATTTATGCAATTAGTACAAAAGAGTGATGGCAAATGCAATTACTTGAATTCCATGGGATCACTTTAAGCAAATAATTTCACTTCTTTTGGCCATGTATGTCCCTATGGCCAAGGAATTGTGCAAACTGTAGCCATATGGATACGAGCTTTCGTTTTGACGTTAATTTTGCGGCCATTCCGCAAAGGTTTTGCCAGACGAAAAGAATCATTTCTATATGCAACTACCCGTGCTGGAGTTTCGTCTTTCTCTTTGGGCATAAAAGTGGATCCATGTTGTTGTTTACTTATTCAAAATGAAAATGGTGGGCTAGACAAGCCACATGCTCCATTAATATCTTTCTTTCTATATAAACACTAACCCAAACTTATTGAACAAATTGCCCATCCAGCAGTTAAAATCCCAACCACTGATGGAATGAAAAGCATGCACACAATGAGCATACAGACAAGTGTTATGGCAGCAGTTTGTATAGTTGTTCCTTTCAACTGAAAAATTCCCTCATAAACTGCTGCGTTCTTCGAGTAGATCGTCACATTAAATTTCTGCCAGCGATCAGCAACATCTCGCCACCTAAAAGAACTGCGAATAATAATAAAAGTTTGAGACGAATATATGAACCGGTCCTTCTATTCAATAATTACTGTTTAATTTTTTTTAATTTTTAATTTAATTTAATTTAACCTAAGCAACAGATTTGCACGATCCAACCACGAGGACGAATTGCAGTAAGCAGTTATGAAGTAAAAAGCTTCCACTTGGACTTTACCTCTGAAATATAACAACTTTCAGCTAAAATCCAGATTTTAATAATTTGGAATTTAAAGATCGGATTCCTTATGTTAAATCCGATCTTCGCACGAATATCGCACGAAAGCAGTGCGAAAATTCATAGGTTTTAAATTAAATTCAAGTTACCAATAGAACTTACAATGGGTCCATGGACCACCGTACGAAATCTTGCCAAAACGTAAAGTGTTCCAGAAACCGCGGCAGATGATCGTACGAGATTCCAATTTCGATACCCATAAAAGCCATTAATTGATTTTCTTCCCAAATAAGCTTTAAAAGAAAATAAATTCGAAATTCAAAGGAAAACTAAACTACAAAAATAAATAAACAATAGTCTACTCTTTAAAATTCTATGAAGTTCAAATGAAAATTTTTTTAAATTTTCGAAAAATTCTGTCGTTTTGAAAGCTGGAAGAAAGTAATATTTGGTTTATGAATGAATGAATGGTTTATTATTTTAATTCACCTTTTCTAAGTCATATAACCAAAATATAGTTGAGGAAGATCCAATTGCTTGTGGAAGACTTTCAAAATCTTCAATCATCGTTTTAAGCTCAGCAAGTTGTTTGGAATCACTTATGTTAGGAGGCCGATTAACATAAATTTGTAATGGTTCATATTCCTGAAATCAACTGAGGATAAATATTTCAACATTAATTTGCATAATTTTGAAACCTCACCGATCATTCAAAAAGATTTCTAAATCAATGATTTTTACCACAAATACCATTAAATAATAGTTTGACAGATGAAAATGAAAACTATGAAAATTTCACAGAAAAATTTCAAAGCTTTTACCTTCCAATGATAGTTTTTAAATAATGTATCTGCAGTTAACAGTGGTGAATCGTATGGTATAATTTTTTGTGCATTGATATAGGTTTTCACGCGTAACGTACCAATAAGGCTAACAGTGAAAAAGATTAGGATGAATATTAAAATGAACAATCGTGTCATATTCATCGTAATGAATTGACAATAACAATGTAGCAAATGATTGAATACCTAAAATAATAGCCCAGATACCGAGAAAAAACTACACTGGAGATTTAGGCAAAAATTTTTGATTTGACAACACCGACCAATTTCATTTCATATCCGGGAAAATTTTAATTAATATTAAAGATTTATGGAAATATACCAAGTTTATTTAAAATTATTTAATTTTTAGAATTAATTTTACCTTACAATCTTTGAACTTTGTAGAACAAATTTTCCAGTTTTTGCCATTTTTAAGGCTATTTGTTGATGGTGCCTTAAAAATCTTTGATTATGATTGGGTAATTTAGCAACTGATATTGCACATATTCATTTTCACGTATTTAAAAACTGAATACTGAGCAACCTTTTCAAATCTAGCAGCAAGCGATAGAAATGCTCCAAAAAATGTCAACTCAAAAGTGAAATCCATAACCATCGCAATTGAAGCAGCCAAACAAAAAAGCTGCAAAGAAAATTACTAAAAAATTATGAAAAACTAAAGATGAGCGAAAATATAAAAAATTAGATAAAGTTTGAAAAACTTCCACAACCATTTTTTTCTTATCTTCAGCTCGTTTAAATCAAAATTGAAGGCAAGAATATACCTGAATTGCGGGTGTCGATATCGTACTACCAACACCAAACGCAATCGCATTAGTAAGTGAAGTAATTGTTATCGAAGGGCCAACCTGTAGGGTTTATTTTCAGTAACTGAGTATATAAAGTGAAGAAGAATTTTAAAAAATTAAGTAAATCCCAATAAATTATAAATGGGAAATTTTTCTATAGGAGCGATATAAAATTTGTTAAAAACCTCTTCCAATATTTTTCCAAACATGAAAGGAATCATCTTATATCTCTCGTCAATTGATAAATGATCATACGTCGGTAACTGACGTTTCCATGCATGAAGCATGAGAAAAGCATCATCTACTCCTGCAAAATCCAGTGCTATATTTAAAAAAACTTGACTATAAGTCAATTTTCAAAGTAAAATTAGTCCTTTATTTAAATTCAGGCATCACCGAGATTATTAAAATAGGAAAAGAATCCAAAATTCAATCAGCGTAAGAACAACTGATTTGAAATTATTAGCAGCATACCTATGGCGAGGATCAGAAATGGTATGACCATTTGAATCGGATAGATTTCCACTTGAGCTAAACCAATCATTCCAAATGTAGTGAATACAGCAAGAAGAGGCGAGAGAATAATGCCAATTACAATTAGGATCTAAAATATATGAATATATAAATAATACAATGAATATATAAATAATAAGTGATATAAAATGACAAATGATAACAAATGATAATGATAATAAATAATAAATAATACAAATAATAAATGATAAAATGACAATAAATGAAATAATAAATAATAAATGAATATATAAATAATGCCAATTATAATTAGGATCTAAATATATGAATGTAGTGGAAAATAAGGATTCCGATAATATGTATTTCTAAGCACAGAAACAAAAATCCAAACAATGGAAAAAAACTACCTTGCCAAAGTCAATTCGTCGATTTTCTATTGAAGACACGATTACTGATAACATTACAAACATAACCGATAAGCATAAACCAATAAAGAGATAAGGCATCATTGATAATCCACCTCGAAACATTTCAAGACTAAGTACCTGAGCAAACAAAAAGAATTTATCGTAAATAATGTAAGAAATAGTGAATCCCAAGCTTATAAATCCATCACTTCCTGGAGGAAATACCCTAGTAGTAAATGGAACCAACCAGATCAGAAATACTGCTTGGCGTTAGATAAAGAATGTTTCCATAAGCTATCTCAACTTCACGATAAATGAAATTATTTCATGTAACAAATTCGACATTCACAAATTTACGAATATTAAATTGAATGTTGACTACTTGGATATAATACAAAGTAATGTTATCTTAAAAAAAGCAGACTTTATCGCCAAACACATCAATTCGCAATTCAGGAAACTGCGGCGCACCAGCTTTTGTCCACTCAAACACTGCCTCTTCCCAACTTGTGACCATATCCACAAGTTTCGGAGTAGGAGCTACGGCGTAAAACAATAACATTATCAAAGCAACATGTTCTATGTTTTCATTTGCGAATAAATCTATGCTCGAGGTGTTGACTTTTGTTTTGACTTCTTTTGTAGAAGTCTGCAAAAGACACCAAATTTTAATTTCTACATTTTGACAATTATTCATTAATATTCAATTTTAAATGTTGGAAAAATGAAGATAAATTATTTTTTGGATTGGCCAATAGCATATTTTGAAAAATAAACCTCATTCCCATTCTTCAAATCGACTGGTAACTTCACTTTCCGAACGTACTTTTTTACACCAAAAAGATGCTGGGCGACACTATATTCATACCTAAAATTCTTTTCAAACCTCAAATTTCAAATATCAAAACTAGAAGATTTAAAATATAAGTAATATCAGTAAGAATTTTCTTCTTTTCGTCAAGAATCTGCCATTGAAAAATCGATGAACCAGTAGCATTCATGTTGCTAAATGAATCCTTGACAAAAAATTCTCACCGTGCCACCAGCTAATAAAGCGAGAAAAGGTAGAGTAGTATAGTGAGACTTCACTGATTATTCGAAGAATATCAAGCCAATACTGCCGAATTAAAAATTATTTGAATTATATAAAAATTTCTAGCTCATTTTTTTTCATTTTAAAAGAATTCGACTCCAAAAGTACCAGTTAAACTAGATGTGAAGAAAACCAAACGAGGATCAAAAATACGAAATGCAGATCTCGAATCGCAAAATTTCCAAAAATTTCCAAAAATCATAAAAATGGTAAAAAATTTCATTCCTTTCTTCGATCCCTCTTTTTTTGGAATATCATTTGAAAAATCTTTTGGGACTCATGAATCATGAAATCAATTTTGTCGACGATAATCAATCAATTTACAAAAGAGGAATCCCTCAGTGGGTCGTTGCTCTTATTTCAGAGCGCCGTTGCTGCAGTTCTCAAAGTAAACTGACCTTGAAAAATTCTGATAGTGCAGGCGATCTAATTGTATCTCTATCGTCAATGATTCCCTGGTAATCAGTGGAGTTAGCTTAATAAAAATGGAGGACATCCTTTAAAAAAATGCACCAGAACAGATAAATTTGCGCAAGATAACCCATTACCCATCAAATGTGGATTTTGGATAATCGATGGCAATATTTCTCGATGGCAATTTCTTATTTCGTTTCGCGGCACGGAGAATATCTTGACTTTCCTGAAAATATTTTAAATAATTTTCAAAATCTTCATATTTTATGAAATTTCAAGAATAAATAATATTTATAAACAATAATTGTTTGTGATTTTAATTCATTATCAATTTAATTTCTTATTGTATTCGGGAAACTTGTGCCGTATAGAGAGAGCGATAACTAATGGGAATCTCTGGGAAATTCTTGTTGCATATATTTCAAATTTGCTACGCATTCTTCTCAAAAGGGGTTAGATTAATCGCAATCAGATGGAAGAAATTTTCGAACTTTGCTAGCTTTTACTTAAACCAAATCTTCATAACAACGTATAACCAGTCAAACCCAATTCCTTATCGTAACAACCATCTTTCTTCTTCAGATTATTCATCAACGGACTATTTGATAATTTTGTTAGCAGATTATTCAAGCACACATTATCTGTAGTAAAATTTAAAATTTAAAATCTACAGTACTTTTAAAATTTGTAAAGCTTTATTCACACCACAGCACTGGCCACAAATATCGGTATGACGAAATTTTTCATGACCTACGTTAACGATCAACGATTCGTTTAAATATTTGTGCACCTAAAATTACAAGAAGTCCAAATTTAAAGTATTAAAAGCGAAAGAAATTAAATAAACCGAAATGCTGAAATACTAATGATGCTTTTACAATAGGATTGATTTCATACCTCGAGAGCTTTTGTTAGGTACTCAGGCCTAAGCATGTTCCCGCCATCAGCAGCTTGAATTAATGCCACAAAAGTTTGCATATAGGCATAATCTGTTCCAGAAAATCGGAAACTAATTTCCTCTTCATAATGTGATGGCGCATCTCTGGATGTAAAACCATCCTAAAAATATTGGTTTCTTTTTATTAAATAATTATAATAAAAGCTCAATTATGTTTTTTCTTTTCAAAAGATTTGGGATAAAAAAAATGTCGAAAATTTTTATGAATTAAAAAATCTGCATTCATTTTTATACATTCAACGTTTTTCGAAATGAAATTATTCAGAAAAATCGCGATTGAATTCATAGATTGGTAAGTATTTTTCTTTCCGGATATACCTGTAAGCGAGGTGCGAATCTAAGATAAATTACGCCATAAGAGATCATGGAAAGTAATAAGGTAAAAATGATAAACACATATGGGAACGATGCAATTAAATAACCCACGGATAAAAAAAGTTTGCCCAATATTCGCAAAAATCCATATTTTATGTTATGGAATCTGAAAACATTAAGAATTATTATTAACGAGGCGGATTTTCCAATCATCGAAAATATATAGAAGGTTCTTTATCCATAGAATTTTTTTATAATTAAATGATTTTTTGTGATAATTTCTTCGATCTGCCTTATAAACCGAAGGTGAAACAAATGCTTACTATCAGAAGTGACCTAAAAGATTTACGTGGTTTTATTTATATGAATCCAGTTATGTTTTTCGATTTATCAACAAACTCTAATGTGAGAATGTGAGAAAATCAAATGGGTTAAAATTCAGACCTCATCAATGTACAAGAAAATTCGGCTGTAAAAAGTAAAGAAAGTTCACGATAAATTTTTTGTAGAAGTTATACTTGCAAAAAACTTGCCAAAATTCGTCAAAATAATTTAACAGATCCTTTAGCTCATTTTCGTTCCATGCTATTTGTTGTTATGTTTCAGATATGTAGACAAAATAAATGTATAAATACGTATAAATGCTATAGAATGAATCTCTTTATAATTTGCTTTCTTTTAT
Organism: Dracunculus medinensis; assembly: GCA_900625125.1. Classification (NCBI taxonomy): domain Eukaryota; kingdom Metazoa; phylum Nematoda; class Chromadorea; order Rhabditida; family Dracunculidae; genus Dracunculus; species Dracunculus medinensis. Next base: position 266,346 of record UYYG01000007.1, on the reverse strand, counting down.
TTTTCTTTTCGTGTTTATAGAACTTATTCATTCCATTTAAATATTATTGGTACTAAATATAAAGGCACTGTTATAATACTATTATTACTGAAAAAGAACTGAAATAAAAAAAGCCATTGATGCTTTGAGTTTTCTTACATTACTGTAGATGGTCAGCTAAGGTTTTATTTATTTCTGTTTCACCTCATAATGAAATAGAAAATAAAATTTTATAAAAACTTACCCCAGCCTTAAATGTTTATCGTCATTATTTTTAGCAAAAGTACTACTAGTTACATTGTTTTTATCGAATAGTTCCTTCTCATTTCGACCAGATAAATCCATGCTATTTATATGCAAAGAGTACCCAATCTTAAAATGAAGTAAATATAGTTGAACAGATTTAGGAAAAAGTTCGACAGTTAAGACAGTTCTTTTGAACAGAATATCTGACGAAACACTTAGCAAGGAATCAATATGTGAATTGCTTAGTAGAAATTAATATGTAAATATGAAATTAATATAATACTGCTTACTATAATCGCTAACCTGACATTTCTAGAAACAGGACAAAATGTTGCTGGGACTCACTTGAATTTCCATCTCGAAGTAATTCTCTGGTAAAATTGGTCTCATTCTACAATGAAATTTAACCAGAAGTGATGAATTTTAGCCTCTTATTTATTTTCTTTTTTCTTTTTCTTACTTATTTTCTTTACTTATTCTCCAGAATCGCTTATTCAATTCATTAAAAGCGTTTTAGAGCCATTCATTTAAAATAATAAAAATATTTTTATTCGAAAATTATGAAAGCTATACATTTCAACATCTGCACAAATTATATTATCAATGTACTACGATAATTTAAATGATAAGCGGAAAATTTCATTGTAAAAAACAGAAAACTAAACTTTATAGCCAGTTCATCTATCATTATTACAATGGCCTAAAGAATGAAAATAAACAGTCTGTAGCAGAAAAAACTTTAAAAATTGTAATTACTGTCTGCAATAGTCTAGCAATATTATAAATAAGTTAAAAGAAGATTAAGAAAACCGCAAATAATCACTAGGAAAGGGCTTGAAAAAACATGGTCAACATTTCAGACAACATTTAAAAACCAAAGCAAATTTACAATTGTTTTCTTCACATTCATAAGTAAAAACAAGCAGTAAGTACAACTTTTCACTTTTAACGGAAGGCATTAGATATAACAGAATGATTAGCATGTTGTTTCGACTAAGAAAAACGTAATGTTTCTTATTCTTGTGCTTCAATAAACACTTATCTACGGTGAAAACATGGTAGCCCTCAGTCCCTCTATCTGCAAGCGATTTCTTGCCTAAATCTTCTAACATTTAATTAAGAAAGAGTTGGGTCGATGGTTTACTGCCAAGATGATTTCCAGTGGGAAAAATTATCTCGCGTTCAAATCGTCTTTAGTGTGCTGAAATTATGCTTTGGTGCAGCTACATTGTCATCGAACAGCGGAAGCAAAAGTGATTAGAATAATTGTAGCCTAGTTTGGAGCGTCCAAACTAAGCTCTATGCCCGAACTAGCTTTCAGAAAAAAAATTATGAGTGAAGCCAGCTAAACCAGCAATCAGAAATGAAACAAAAAGTTATCAAGCGACACTGATATTTATAAAGAATATTTCAATGTTTTCAAAAAAGATGTTAAGGATTATTGATAATTAAAAATAAATTGTAAAAAACAAATAATTATTATAAATAAAGTGGATAATACGGTTAACCTTCCCCTTTATGCATTTATTACTTTTATATTATTGAAAAAGTGAAAAATTAAATATGAAATTTTGAACCTTTTGAATAAACAACTATTAATTGCATGAAGGGGAAATGCGAGCAGTTTTTTATTTTCACAGTGGATTTCTAGTTAATCTATTCTACTTCTTAATATTTATATAGGTTCTTTAAAGTTTTACATGGGTTTAATCGAATCAATATTTAATCAGAATATTTCCACAATATAAAAAATTAAGTTCATCCCATAAATCAGTAACACTGAAAGTTTATCAGCCACAAAACAAAAAAATAAATATAGGTAAGAATTTATGAGAAAATCCACATTCTGGAAGTTATACTCCGAAATTGTAAACAATTAAATAAAGCTCATTATTTCTGATTAAATTGCTTTTATTAGCTGTAGTGAGGGAATTTCGCCGGAAAGTGTCATCTGGGGAGAAAAAAATAATGTTGATCATCAGCAACGTGTGGATTTTTTAAATGACAGGTTTATTCCTTTTAGAGACACGATTCGGATTTAATGCAGTTCCAGCAATAACCACTCTACCTGCTGCCTCCTTAAATAGTACCAAATTCTACTATAAGTTGAGAAGTTTCAGATGAAAACACAAGTAGCGAATATTAAATACCTGTTCTCGTGCAAAATCTCAAGAATTCTCAAAAAAATATATCGAAAAATCAAGACAAATAGAAAACTATTTTTAACGAAAATAGCATATTCTATGCATCTAGTTAATACTTCAGCAAGCATACATATAACGCATATGTATTTAACTTTTCAGTAAGCAAAAAAAATAAAAACTAGAATGTGTTCAAACAGCGAAAGTTTTTTTATTTTTGAATGCAGAACCAACAAAAGGAAATTGAAAGTGGATCGAATTTTCTTTGTTCTGTAACAGTTCCATTGGAACATTTGGAAGAGATTTTACCACCAAAGAGTTATTTTGGAGTATTACTGGATTTCTTTCATCAGCATCACTCGGATCTTTTAATGACAGGTTTACCTCGGCGATGGGCCGAAAATGGTGCTTGAAATAAATTCTAAGAAATGCACAGTCGCCATAAATCACAGTCAAAATTCAAAAACTTTTCGCAAATTTTCTGTTGACTTTTAGTAATAATAGATAAATTTATAAATAATAGCTAATTTAATGTTACAGTTTTATTTAAAAAAACGAAATTTACAAGGCCTCTACAGAAAAATTTGCATGAAATAAACGTTTTCATCGATGGCTATAAGAGATAATCAGATATTTTCGGAAAAAAACTAATGTACTGACACTAGAAAGGAAGCCTTTTTCTATCTCGATTATGGAATTATTTAAAAATTTTAATCAATGAAATGCTTCTAAAATGGAAAAAATCGAATGCTAAATTGAAAAAAAAATTGTATGAAATTATGAGAGAATGAACTTTTGAGATAAAAATCATTAAAAGAGAAATTTTCAGCAAAATTGCCGGTTTTCTATGCAGAAGGAATAAAGCAACCTGGTAAATAAAGAGAGTGAGTAAAGGAGATAAGTGGTTGGCATTCACCATTACTGGTTAGGCTCGCCCGACTGGCTATTAGTACGGTGATATAATTTTGCCAGAGAGTCATATGGGGACAGAAATAAACGCGGGCCGCCAGTACTATCGGGATTTATAATGAAAGGTCCATTTTTGCCAAAAGCAAGCATGGAACCATAATGATTGGGATGATAATCTAAGTGACATATATTTGGCTAAGCTGCAGCTTACGAATACATGCAAATTAGGAGAGAAAAAAAATATTTTTCGATGAATGTTAACTATTGCTGGATCCACTGGTTTGCCAGACCAGGAAAATTTTATAAGGAAGTGACTTGGCAGTTGAAATACATTCGCCAAAATCACCTGAACTTTTTAAAGATATATTACTGAAATGGGACTCCAATATAGACTACTGGAGTTGCGAAATGAGAGCAATAATCCACTGCGCCATTCTACTCTTTGCACTAGTTAATAACCATAATTTAAATAATTTAATTTCTACTTCTTTTCAGTATATTAATGTTGGAAAACGTATGCCTGAAAAAGCAATCAGGAATTTGTACTCCATGGAATTCAAACTTCCTCGCTGTGCGATACATATTACACTTAATTTTAGATAAATATAATGGCTGATTTACTGTCTCATACGATATAATCAAAATGAGAAATTTCGGCTCTTTTCGACTCGACGTTCGGACACTTTACGCCCTTATAAAGAGCCTATAATTAAAAAATTTAGTTTAGCAATCCTATTAGGAAATAAAATTAAAAATATTAAAAGGGAAAAACAACAGCGCGATGGATTATAAAACATCGAATTGTGGCTGATTTGCCTAAAATTTAAAAAATTTCAAAAATTCTAAACTTCCTTCACAGTTTATTCAAAATTCTTCATACCGGTTCCGCTCTACTCTTTTGTCACTCTTTCATAAATCTTTCCAGAAAAGCAGCTGTCTCGCAGTTTCGAAAATGGTTCAGCTTTTCTTTTGCTATGCCAAAACACGAACAATTTCTATTGTATTAACATGTTTTTTTTCGCTTTTTTCGTTACACTTTATATTCGTCTAACCTGTGGTAAACAATTTTTTCTCCAGAAAATATGCCATTAAGTCGAAAATTTTCAAAAAATCTCTAAAAGTTTAAAATATTTATTAAATTTTATGTTTTAATTAAACATAATGAAATGCATAAACATTCATTAAAATATTTTATTGGACTAAAATTAAAAGAACAATCATTAAAAATGACTTGTTACCGCTCAAATAAGAATACGTAAGCCGAATAGATGCAAATGTACCTCCTAAGAGCAGTCAGTAAAATGCTGTTGCAATCCCTCAAGCAGCGCTACCTTCTCAAATCTACGTGTCTAACTCAAGCAGTTAAGGAATTTCCTCTCATCGCTTGCAAAAGAGGCCTGTAGATTATATATTTGAATCCTTCAACCACCACTTTTCTTTGCTATTTATAGGTACAATATTAATAACATTCTTATGTCGATTCGTCTGCACACTTTTTTTTCATTTACCCTTTTATGGTGGGATTTTTGCTAATAGCAATTATAATGAATGAGTTTAATTTCGGAACTAACCATCTCTACATGAGACATTGCGCACTTATGAAATTACCAGTTATAGGAAACAGTTATATGAAATCACAAGGAATTATACGAAATTTTTGATGTATTTTTAATACCCAAGGTGATTTTATTCTAAAAGCCACAGCAAATACGAGACAAGAAAATAGAGTAAGCAGGCAGTATGTTTAACATTATGGTTTCAAGCAATTCTTTCCAGTGTTCTTATTGTTTTGAGAATTCGAACTGTTTTATAAATAGAGATTCATCAAAACAAGTTATATTTATTCGATATGCAAAACTTCGATATACGGAGCCTTTTGCGAGTACGGTAAGAAAGTGTTTAACGGACAGCGAAAATTGAATTGTATTTCGGGCTTCAATGAGAGAGAACGGTGCCATAATTTAAAATGAAAAGAGTCGGTACTTTTTTCTAAAATGGCAAGTGAGTAATTTAGTAACTAATTGAATGCTTAAAATGGATTTCAGCTAAAAGAGTAATATGAAACTATTCTCTTCTTAGATGACCAATTTTTCTTCGTGGATTATGAAGTTAATTCACTTAAGCGAAATATGAATCGAAAGTGGCAATTGGTCTTCTTGTGTTCGGAATCAATGATTCGACTTTGAACACGAGTAAACCTATCTTTAAAAATATTTGAGTGGTGTTGGAGGGGCAGCTTACTTCTATCACCACATTACTTCGTGCAAAAATTTCTCACCGTATAGGTATAGCGAGTGGAACGTAATCAGCACTTATTTACACTTATTTACTTACTAGCTGTTCGTTTCACGTGAAAAACTTTCGGATTTAGAATTGGTCATGTTAAATAACTATTAATATATAAAAACATATAACCTTTATCACCTTTATAACCTTTATTATTTATTATTTAAAACATTTTCGAATTAAATGCATTTAACGAAATTACGATTTCAAAAGTAATATTCCTGCCACAGCGAATTTCATTGAAACTTCCGGGATCCGGGTAATGCTAAGGCTTCTATCCACATACTTCATGCTTCCATAATAACACAAGTGACTTTATGGATAGTCCCTAACAGCAAATGCAGTTAAGCAATCTAAAATGGCGACCTAGATATGTTAATATGGTTAGAAATTTTTGCCAAGGAGCTTTGGCGACAGAATTAGTGGTGGATCGCTAGCACCACCAAGATGTCATTATAATGTCATTCAGATTAATTCCTATCCATGCAAAAGACCCTTGAATCTCAATATGATAATTTGAATCACGCGTTTATAGCGTAATCAATTATTCCATAGTACTTTGTTGTTATAATAATTGATTTTTAAGTACTTTTTTGTATTTATAAGTATAATATTTAAAATAACTAATATTTTAACATTTTAATAGTAATTTTAATTAATTTTTATTTTTTAATTTGCTATCTGCAATCACGATTAACATAAGAAAAATAAAGAATTACTCTGCTATAAATAGCTAAAAGAGTAAATAGTAAATATTTAAAAAGGTTAAAAATTCTGAATTTTCTAACAACCTTTTCTATAATTTTATAATATTTATAATAAAATTTTATAATATTATTAATTTTCATTGAAATCATCACAAATAATTCAAAAACAATGCAGTAAAAAGGAAACGATAAGCACTAGGAAGTTCGAATTTCCAAGAAAATCAACAAATATAGCAAATTTTATCGCTTCAATTTCACCAATAAATGTAATTCTGACGAGAGAATACGGCTTATTATAAATGTATGAAAAATTCTCAAAATCTCCCAAAATTATGGAAAGAATGGATCAAGAAAATTGCAAAATATATCGATTGATTTTTGTTGGTTGTTAATGAACGCTACGCTCACAAAATTTCACTATCTTAGTACTACTTTGTTTCTCAACAAACATGCGAGGTGTATCTGAGATCGAAGAGATAAACAATATGGATTAAAAAATCCATTAAAAAATTTTTCTCAAAGTTAAATTAAATTAAAATGTTACATCCAATAAGATAAGCAACTGTGGCAGAAAATAATAAGATTCACCATTTCTGGCTGAGTTCGTTTTACTGCCTAATGGTAGGGAGAGGAGTTTTCGCCAAGAAGTCGCTTCGAGACAAAAATACACTTGGGTCCCAAAGTTTTAATGACACGTCCAGCCTGGGATTGTTCATGATGCTAAGGTTTAAATTTATTATTCCAGCTTACCGTAACTCTATTTTGCAATCATTTCGCTTATTTATTTACTTATTTAAATATTTAAATAACCAATTATAACGAAAAAACTGAAGAATTTTGGCAAAAATAAAGTGAAAATCAGTAAATATTTTCGATGAAAAATGGGATAAATTAAATCATTATAATAATCGAAAAGAAACATAAAGAAATCAATTTTTAATGATTAGAAACGAACTCCTCCACGACCCGATTTTTAGATGCTTCGCTTAATCATTGCCAATTTTCACTAAACAAAAACTTAAAAATCACCAATTTGTTTCAGTTGAAACTATCAAATAGTAGAAAAGATGAATTTTTCAATTTTTCAACTACTAATTTATGTCATTTAAATTATCATTCTAACTGCCATAAATCAACTTCTATCAACTTTTATTTGATGCATGAGAAATAGATAGATTATTTCAGTTACAATTATTTAGTGTTATTTTTTCATTTCAGATAGTAATGAAATTTAAACCTATGTAACTCATCTCTTACATTTCGGCAAATTTAAATCACAATGGAGCAACGATTTATCAACGCATTGTTCATTAGGTAGACAGTGCAATGAAGAAATAAAACTTGATTACCGAATTTAAACTGTGGTTTTCTTTGGAACTGAACTCCTATTATCTGGAAAAGTGGAAAAATGCGGAAGACAGGAGAACAACAATTTTTAGATTTCTTTATCGCACGATTCCCAAATTAATTTTAATGCTTGGAACCAATTTATTTAGTCCCATTATAACATTATAATATAATATATATTACCATTACTTGTTCCTTACCATGAAGTTGTTACTAAAAAAAATTCAGATGATCCACTGTGCTTTTCTCCAAGTGAGTGCCTTAAAAATTAATTACGCCAAAAAATTGTCCGAATTATTATTTTTTTTTAGATAAAACCAGGTTTGCTTATTCCATACTTTTTGCAATTAATAAATTGTTGAAGAACCATCCAACTTTTTTTTCAAATCTCGAAATCATGCCGAAAACATAGATTAACACAAGTTGATTTTCTTATACCAAAAAGTGGGAAAATTCTTTGGCTCCGATTATTTACAAAAAAAAAATGTATATTTTCATTGTGGTTTAGTTGAACAGTTGAAAACGGAAAACTATTGATAAATGATGATTAGACTTCATTTCGATGCGCAAGAAGAGAAAATATTGATGGTATAAAAGATATAAGGTAAGATAGAAAGAAAGACTAATTAGATGACCATTTCTGATGATTATGCTATCCATGTATGTGTATATACGTGTATAGTGACCTGGAAAAGGGCATTACGAATACGAATACGAATACAAAAATGTAACCTTGTAAACCAAAAATGTAAACGCTGTGAGTCTGTGAGTGTCGAAGCAAATTAGGAAATTAGATAGATAGACGAAAATCTTTCCAAAATAAAATAGCCGTTTTGAATCGAAAAAATGGAAGAATCTCAAGTACAAGTCGAACGATTCAGGAAAGTTGAATAAAAGAAGGATTTCATACTATTTATTGTATATAAGGACTTTACACTATTTATTGTTTTTTTTGAACGAATCATATATTTCATAAGTAAAATAATTAACAATTTTGATTGAATTCGAATTTTTAAAAATTTAAGAATTTGCTCAGTATGAAACTTTTTATAATTTACTTATTTTTAGTGCCTATTATTATGCGATAATGCTTGAAAAATAATTGAAAATCCCTACTTATTCGAAAGTTTTATTGTTCTCATTTCAGAAAATAGCGTAAAAATTAATTGTACAAAAAAAGAAAATTGACCAGTCGTAAAATTGGTGAAAAAAACTGCCGTCTTCACAGAATCACAGAAATGTTTAAAAATTCAGAAAACTAAAAAGAATGGGAGAATTAAACATTAATCAAGACGGAATTCGAAAATAAAGGCATAATTTTAAAAAAAAAGTTACAATCGATTTCCATGGTGTTCATGCTTAAAGACTCATAAAGAAGAATAAAAGAACCACAATAAATATAAAATATAGAAATATAAATATTAGAATATAAAATAAAAGAAGATATAAAAGCTCTCTGATTAGACTTGCTAATCTCGCTTATTGCACTAAAAAAATATGGCAGGGAGGTCCTCCTTTAATAAAAGTATAGGTGAATCGCCAACATCACCCGGATTTTTGGACAGGTTTACTCCTGCGGCAACCTCAATAGCGACGCTTCGAATTGAGCAACAATCCACTGAGCCATCCTATTCACCAAAGGAAGATATACTAAAGTGAATGTTTTAATTTTAATTTTAATTTTTAAATATTAATAAAAATATTAACAAATATATTCATTATTTATCTTAACCAATTTTCGAAAGCCATTCGACAATTCGGCGCTTTATTGTGAAAAATTTTTAAAAATGATTTTCACACTTTTTTTTAGTAAATGAAATCTATAAATAAAATTTCAATTTGATATCGTCGAAGATAATTTCTTAACCAGCAAATTTTTATTTCAAAGGATGGATCAAACAAATTTCTAAAATAAAATAAGCATATTAAATTAGAATGCCGGGTTTTTTCGTCATTTTGTCCTAAAAGAAATCAAATAAGTTATCTTTGGCTATTTGGCCATTTCCTTATAGAATGCCATAAGATATTAATAACAATAATCTATAAAACTAATAGGAAAAGTAATGAACACTCTTTAAGCTGGCTTTTTGATCAGGATTTTCATTTCTCAAAAAATTATTAATTATTAATGAAAATTATTAATTTAATAAATTATTATTAAAAATTATTAATTGCATAAAATAATTTCCAAAAGAAAATTAAAAAAATAAAAATAAAGAAGAAAAAGGCCAATTTAAAGGATCTAATGAAGGCAAAAGAAGCAAAAGAAACAAAACTGAGGACTAAATGGGGATTAATTAGTTAGAAAGGATATAAATATCTTCATACCTATTAATAAATATTTTCTATTAATATTATCATTAGCATAAGACACAGAAAATTATCAATCCTTTAAATTTCTCTATAGGACATCTGAAAACAAATTGATGAAAATAAAGATGTATTCTCGGCAAATTTATTAATGGCAGTGATTACCCTTAATAGTTAAACAAATAACTAAGTGAGTAACTATTATTATTACTGATCAAATTCTTACTCTTTCATTACTTTTTAATAGAATGGTAAAATTTTGTAAGAAAATATTACATTTGGACACAGATACAAGTGGGCCTCTAGCATTATCCAGAATTTTTTAACTGGTTCAAATAACTGGGATTACTCTGGACAAAAGGCAACGGTATAGGCATTTGATTGTTCCGTTCGACCATCTATCTGACCGCACATTGGTACTAAAAGTAAATCAAAATAAATTCCATAAAAATAAAAACAAAGGTACCACAGCGAATTATTTAAAGGGCATAGAATATTTCTCAGATTATAGCCTCGAGGAATCAGATCATTTTTATTTTGCTTTTCTTGCATAAATTTACCACTTAAAAATCAAAATGGTTTCTTTATCACCAAATGATTCCTTGGCAATACTTGTTGCAGTAACCAGTTGAATGAACTTGACCAGATTTTGACCAGATTTGGAGATTTGATAATCATTTAAAAATGAGTAGAATCGATAAATCGATTGAGGACCAATCAAAGCGTGGCTGTGGTCCCAGTTTTGTGTTCGATTCTTCTTTTTGGGCACGATTCAATTCGATTTTATTGATAGGTTGAGGGTAGGTTAGTAATTTTATTAATCTATTTAAAGTAATTTCTTTAACCGTAATTTTTATTCATGCATTTCGTAATATAATATATCGTCATCTAATTTTATTGTTATTTCGTTATATTGTTATCTAAAAAAAGGTTTAATTACCTAAGTTTGAGGAACATGTTGGACGATAATTACGACACTATAACGAAAAAAGAGCTAACGATTCAAAACAAGGAAATCTGTAAGGTTTCTTTTTTCGTTACAGTTACAGTGCTAACCATTTTTCATACCATTTTTGTTGATATCATTTCATTCATTTCGAGCACAATTTTAAAAAGACAATTGACAACAGTAATTTGAATAGTATTAAATTTAAATCCACAGTTTAAGAGATTTTATTTTCATTCATTTAAGCGATTTTTTCGCTGAACTTACAGCTTTAAAATCGAAACCAATTCCAGTGCAAGGCTTATTTAAGAACATCTTGATTTAGTGATATGCTAACCATCATTAAAGCATCTTTTAAGTCACATCGCATTTCTGGTTCAACTAGCTCTACTGGGTATTAGAACGATGCCTTTGCACCACACAATCTCTTAGAAACAGAAGAATAGGTGGATTGGCCACTTATGCAGTTATTTTTAAGTTCCATCAATTTCCAATTGCATAAAGGATTTGAAATTTGAAACTCGTTTTAAGATTAAAAGTTTTTTCTATAATAGATTGGACTTATTTATTTTTGAAGCAACAATATTGCTAGTGGAATATTGTTGCTTCAAAAATAAATAGTGGAATAGTGGAATGAACATGGGTTACTGGAACAAGCTTACTGGCGGATTCGTCCATAATGAGCATGAGCTTAAAACTACATAAAACCATGAAATCAACTTATATGTTTCTTGTTTTACAACTTTATTTATATCAAATCAATTTGAATATTTAAAAAATCAAAAAAAAAATTTGAGGTTGAGGTTTATGCAGTGATGAAAAATTTGGAAATTTGGCCCTATTAGTATAATATTCACTTCAATAAGTACCACCAGTGATATCAGAAAATGCAACGAAATCGTGTGTTGTAGGAAAAAATAAAAGGTTAGTTTAAAAAAACTTTATTTGTTCACAAGGTTATCACTCAACACAATAAAATATTTGATAGTTTTAATCATGACAACTATTTTTTTTAAATAAGAAAGCTTTTTCTCCTTTCTTAGCATATTTTGGCATATTAAACCATTCTTATTTATAATAAATTCAAATTCATTCACTACACTTATGGCTAAATTTATTTGAAAAATTAAGGTCTGGCTTTTGCCTTCGATAAGAGTAAACCTGCAACTGGAAAATCTGAGTGGTGTCCATAATTCACCTATTCCAAAAGGCTCCTTGGCGAAAATCTCTTACGAACTATTATCAGCCAATCAAACTTACAAGAAATGATTCATTTAAAATCAATTGAATTAATGAATGAAATGGCAAATTTTCACCACATATTTTTGCACTTTTATTTTAATCTGCCAGTATGACAAGCATAATAAAATAATAAACAATGTAAATAATAATAAAATAAAATAAAAATTCTTTATACCAAATGATCGATAAAAGCACTTTTAAAAGGCACACAAATTGAAGAAAAGACGGACGATCTGTCGATCTATTCGGCGGCGCTAACCAAGTGCCAATAAGCCTTCTCAAATCAACAAATTACGATTACAACATTCTCTCACCACACTCCAACTTAAATAATGATACTAATTGGTTGGTGAAATTGGATTTAACCCACAATTTGTAAAATAAAGAGAAAAAAGTGGGGAAAACTGACGAAAATTAATTTGTTGAGAGTTTTTGCCGAGCGAAACAAAGGAACTTGTGGATTCTGTAAATCCAGAAAAATTAAATTAGTCCAACCTTAGAAAATGAATTATAATCCTTTCTCTTAAAAAACTGCCTTTCGATGACAAAAAAATTAACGACTAAGAAAACTAAGAAACAAATTTTTTTAAGATGCATATTGTTTTAACTCATTAATAAAATAGCATCGGTCAAATTTCATTTCTTGCAAAAATCTCGCTTCGACGAAAGCAATTTTTTCATCAGATTTAATTTACATATGACAAAGTCATATACAAAGTGATCTGCCAATTTTTTTCGGTAATGCTCATTCACTTTCTAAATTCTGATTTAGTCATCGCATTATAAAATAGGATGTCACTTGAATAGATCAATACTCAGAAGTAATAAGTCAAATAAAAATTCCATTAATTCAGTAGTCACAATGCAATATTATTACTTATTATCATTATCTACCTCTTCGATTTTTGGCATGGAGCGATCTGCTACATTCATTATTCTGAATCGTAAAACTTTGTTGGAGATCTAGAAGCTCACTGAATTAGTTATCATTTTGAAGTTTCGACGGCTGATACATTTCTATCCCGACAGAAATAGACAGAAGTAGTCTTTTAAAAATTTGGGTGATGGTTAGTGATTCACTTGTACTCCTATCGACTTGTTAGCAAAATTTTTCTGATCCGACAAGCCACTGGAGTGCACCTAATTGGAAATGGTGAATTCTCCTTTTTGCCTTTATACTAATGATATCACAAGAAATCTCGACAGCAGGTGGAAGAAGTAAAATTAAATTGAAATTATAGTGATATGCTAACCATCATTAAACTAAATAAAATTCAATAAAATTCCAAATTTCTTTTTCGACTGGTCTTCGTCAAAATTCGAAAGTTAAATTTTAAAATATTTTTAGAACAAGAGATTTCATTAAGATTTTAAATTTAAATTGCAATGTTGTCGTATTTTATGCTTTGTGACATTTTATTTCATCGCCTTCAGATTTCAAAGAGCAAATGTTTATAACGAATATAATATTATTATTTATTTTTTTATTATTATTTATTTATTTGTAAAAATATTTCATAATTTCAATAATTTTATTCACAAATAACTTATTTTATTCACAAAAAATCAATTATAAAATGATTGAAATCAAATGATAAAAAAATAATTTTGGAAACAATGTCAAAATAACAATAAGAATTTTGCTAATTAACCTATCATATTTAAAAGACATCTGTGAATCTGTAAATTTAGAATTTTGAAATATTCATTGTAATATACGACTGAAAGTGATAATGATAAGAGATATTTGATAACGATGCGAGACATAAACGGGACATTAAATTTTACAAGTTAAGGTGTAAAGTATCCAATTATCTTTATTAGATTAAATTAGGCTTGAAACTACAATGCTAATAAAATAAATTAGAAAAATTTAGGCCATTTGGTCATTAAAATTCTCATACTAAAAAATATTGCGCTCAACAAATTAATCGTTTTTTTAAATCTTATGCTTATGATTTCAAAATAATAGTTTAACAGAACAATGAATGAAAAATTGTCGGGCAAAAAATTGAATAAATTTAGCATAATGGAAAGTTTAACAATTCTTAAAATCGTATTTGGTTCAGACCGTAGAACAAAGCAGAGCTAAAGATAATTTAGATCTTTTTAAATCTTCAGTGGAATGGAGAAGTTAACGACAGAATAGTTAAATGTTATTGAAAAAGGTCGTCGTTACAAGTTCGATTCCCTTGTCGAAAAAAAATGATATGCGAGTGATGTTGGGGTCCATCTGTATTAGTTTAGAAAATGTGTTTAGAAAATTTGCAGTGGTAGGGGTTCAAAGATATAAAATTAAAGAAGGGATATTTTTTATGGATCATAAGATTATAATTAAGATAAATTGATGATAAAAGTCGAACTAACGAACAATAACAACAAGAAAATCTTTCGAACAACTGCGATGAGTTCATAGTTGGGAAATGTGGCGTCGAGGCGAATGGGTGCATCAGTGAAGAAAATCATCTTTGCTTTGCCGAAAAGCAAAAAATTCCTCCATCGAAGAAAATATCTAGTCACATGGAACTCCAAAACTAGCTGGTATTCAACTATTCAACACATCTTTTCTTTTCTTTAACTTCTTTAACTTTTTTTCTTTCTTCTCTAAAGCTTATTATCCGTTCCAGAGCTGTTAATATTTTTACATCACTAAGGTACTTCGATAATTTGATCTGAAATGCGCTTACTGTCTTCAAACCTTTTAAAGCATGAGATGGCTGAAATAAGATCTTGAGAGATGTTCCTTTAGCGAATTTTACCTCATGCCATAACATGGTCTGAGATGAAGGTTATCAGTTTCAGCATCGCAATAAGAAGAGAACTGTCTAGTATATAACTCTTTAAGTGACAACTGACCAGGATATGACCAATCTAGTTGAACGTTAGGTAGTGGATTGTTGGTTAGCCTTGGAGTTCCATGTGACTAGATATCTTCTTCGATGAAGAAAAAAGGATATTATTTCTTGCTCTTTGTCAAAGCAAAGAGTATTTTTTTCACTGACGCACCTGTTGGCCTTGACGCCACATTTGCTAATTACTCCCAACTAAGACCTGTCTTCAAAAGACCAAATTTACGCTATTCAGAAACGCGTTAGTTCTAGAAACCGGAAGCAATCACCCATCCAAAATCGAAAATGCTGCTAAAGAACGAATGAAATAATCCTAGCTATCGGATTTCTTCAATACAACACAGCACGGCGGAATAGAACAAGATAGAAACAGGCTATATGAACAATGCAGCAAAAATCAAACTATCAGAATCAATGTAAAAAAGATGAACGTCCCCTAAGCCTAATCTTAACATATATTGATAAAATATCTATTTTCATCAATTAATCGCGGGTTGAGAGGGAATACCAGACTTCTTGGATTCAATCAAATGGCCAAGCGAAAGACAAAATTGGATAGGATAGCGTTCTTTCGGCTACCTCTATGAAATATACGACTTGTTTACACATTCATTGAAAATATCATCAAAGAGCGTCGCTCACGATGGTTAAACCATGTTCTTCGTCGCCTCGTAGGAATTGTCACATTTTCAGCTATTTGCTTCTGATGGTTGGCATTAAAACAGAAGAGGGCTAATTAAGGCCTGATCTTACGCAGGAAAGTTGAACATATAGGTGTAACTATATTTAGGCTTATTTAATGGAAAAAGGAAGGATTTCCGTTACTTTTAGGTGTACGGCTTGTCCTTTTTGCCAATCTATCAGTAATGCTGAGCTGAGAAGTTTAGAAATTAGCATATTTTAGCGTGGACTTCTTGTCTTAAAAACTTTAATTTTTTGCAATGTGTAAAATCTTCGGGAAAAATTCCAGCGGCATTGATAGGAAGAAAATATTTTTTTTGTCGATTGAAAATAATTTCTCTCGTAGAGATTAATGTAAGAAAAGAAGAAACCCTGAGGTTCCTAACAAGATGCTTGATTCCTTTTTTTTAAATCCTTTTTTGAAGTATAATTATATATATCTTACATTATCAGTTTGGAGAATTACATCTATTCATCTATTTTTAACTAATGCAGATAATTTCAATAAAATTTCTCCTTTGCGATGATTGATTATCCGCAATCGAAATCAGAGGTCAGATAATTTACTAGATTCGAGCAGTTTACAATAAATTTTCCCCACCACACCTACAGCACTTTTCCACTATGAATTTCGAATTTAATTGTTACTTCTGGTGTTATTTCTCCCATTGATAATAATTGATAGTAATAATGATAATAATAAAATAAATAATAATTGTTTATGGTTAGGATTATCGAGTATCCACTTTTGATTGCCAATAATTTTGTCCAAAAATTATCTTTTCTATCTAGAAAAAAGCTAAGCGTATCACCGATTGAAAAATACACATGACCGCACATATACACATCACATACACATAAAAATATACATCACCGCATGAATGTGGTAGAATATTGTTTGACTGTTATAAGCGATGGTTTTGAATTAGCTTTGATCGGAGAACTCAGAAAATTTTTAGCAATATTTGAAAATTTACAAAATTTACCGCATTTTTGGATTAAGACCGCTTCCATTTCACCTTTAACGCTTCTTCAAACTGCTGATTTTGCAAACATTTCATTTATTTTAGTTGTATTGTATTTTAGGCCCGACGATGATGAAATTCGTAGATCGTGTAATATCAAATTTCGTCAGATGGTGCTTCACATTCCATTATTTAACCACTAGCTATACCATTTATAATTCCATTACTGAATTTACCAAACTCAACTAAATGAAGCAAATAATGTCATTCTATTTATACAAACACCAGAAATTACTTCTGCTCTTTTTTACACTGAAAAAATCCCTCTCTGAAAGACATTTTCGAAAAAAGCCTATTATTTCGAAGAATTAACTGTTGTCAAGTACCAATTAAATTTATGCGAAAGATTTTTTTTTAAAAATTTTTTGCGTTATTTCAGCAAGTGATTGCCAACTGTTAACATGCCTAATCACCATGTCGATTAGTACAAGGAACACATGGCGAGAAATGAAACCTCTATTACTTTTAGATATTTCGTCGGATCGAGAGGCTTGGAAACCACTTAGAAGTAATGCAAGATTAAGAAGAGATAATCAACTGAAATAACCTAAATTACCGGTTTCGCCAATCCTCTGTTCTATAATTTCATGAAATCATTACAGAGCCTTATTTACTTAGATATTTAGGATTTCGGACATATTTTTTGAATATTTTAAATAATTTTAAGGAAAATATTTCTTACTAAATTTTTCATGAAAATGAAAATTTTCATTTCTTCGTGTTGTTTAGCATATTTCGTTTGCTTATTATGAATTTCTCAATTAATTAAGGAAGTGAATTTTTGATTAATTTAAAATCGAGATTTTATGCAGTTATTTTATTTTTTCTAATATTTTGGCTCTTTCGTTGAAATTGGCAAATCAAAAATGGGTTTGCATAAAATTTAAACAGCTGTGAAGCAATACAAAACAATATAAAACAATTTAGGGTCAATAAGGCGCAACGATATGAAATTATCACCTAATTTTATTTTGTAGGTAAGCCATTAAGCCACTGTGTCGAAAATGAAACGCTCCGTTCAATTATAAACAAAATTATTCTGCAAAAAGATCTGATTTTAAATGAAATGAAATTACAAGCGAAATTTGTTTCTGTCTTTGCTTCATAAATTTAATATAAAACTTATAAGAGAGAAGAAGTGATCAAATAAATTTAATACGAGAAATTGAAATTAACTCAAGCAAATTATGGATAAATAATTTAAATTTGGATAAATTTTGACGAGGGACAGGATTGGCAGCAATTCTCATTGATTATAATATTCTGAGAGCTATTGGATTCTGTAAACCTGTAAATTGCAGGAGCAAGCCTGTCATTAAAAAATCCAAATGGCACTGGTAACCCAATTCTAACGTTAATTGATTCCCAACAAAAAATTTCTTATGTACAAATTGACGAATTTTTCAAAAGGCTAATCGACCTGACTTCCATCGGACCTCAAAATGACCCCATGTCTTGGCGTTGTATTCAAATAATCACTTCGAGAACCGAAAAATTCTAAATTCATTATTTCCTTACCTTCTAATATACCATTCACGCAGTTATGCTCTTTTAAACTTTTTTTTACTATTTTAACCACTTATATGGAGTATAATATGAGGTGTACTAAGAATAACTCGTTTAATCCAAATAAATAAGCACTGAATCATTGAACAAAAGAGAAGGCCTAAACGTGAATAAAAAATATTGAAACTGAAAAAAATTATAATTAACAGCACTTATCTTATAATTTACAGAAAAATTATTTAGCAAATTAATAAGAAACCTTTGCCACTTTGCCACTAATGGCTAAAAAAATTTAATAGCACTTAAGTATGGTAATTGTTGGTAAAGAAAATAAAATATTCTGGTGAAAGTATCAAGTAATTTTCTTCTGCAACTGTTAAATCTTAAAGCAATGGTTGTGGACATATAAATGAGCGACTTTTTCTATCCTTGCTGTTTTGATTTTCTCAAATTTTACTTTAGTTGTTAAAAAAAATTAGATGAATAATTGATTTGTCGTTTTAATCCTTTTGGGAAAAGCTTTAAATAAATAGAAAAAATCGACTGAAATATGGAATATTTAGAATAGAATTAGTTAATATTGTTCCAAAATTTATAAAACTTTCATTTATAAATTTTTATAGCGGTTAATATAATAATTCTTTGATATTTCATCGTCTAAAATCTTTAAAAGTTAATGATAGTTTCACAGTTCGCTCTGACAATAATATATCCTTCAATTCGACCTAAAAGATTCGAGGACAGTAAGCGCAAACTGAATTATTGAAGCATCTCAATGGTACAAATATCAATGGCTTTTTTGAAACGACAAATGAACGCTGGTCCAAACTAAAGGAATATCTTCGAAAGCCGTTTCCACGCTTCTTCTTTTTCTAACAACTCTCATCCTTCCAAGCAGCGTGGTCTGATGCCATCGTCGACAGTAATAGAAATTCGAGTAATAGAAGCTATTCCTTTTTCCATCGTCTAAGTCCATATATTGGTGAACCTATAAGTTCAAAATCTTTCCTGGCCATATCAGTCCAGGTCTTGATTAGTCCACCTCGCTTTTGACGCCACCCAACACAAGATTTAGCAAGTAATGAACAATATGCGACAACTCTTGTGGTGGGCGACGGAGAATCCGAAGGCGATGCTCTGTGATAACATTAATACAGGTGGTGTTTGAATGAAGCTGGATGCGATCATATGATATCCGCTCGACGGACCCGTAAAATATACCTTAGGCAAAAGTGGTCAAAGGTATATAGCTTCTTAATATCCTCCACTCTCATTGACTATGTCTCCATATGGCAAGATCGAATCATGTATCACGGCTATATAGATGCGAACTCTTGGTGGCTATATAGATGCGGACTTTTAATGGTAATTTCATGACGATTCCATAAAGGTTTCGTTAACCAGAAGACCTCATTTCTAGTTGCCATGAACCGGGCTATAATGTCGTCTTTTGCCTGGCCATTTGGTATTAGAGTGGACCCGATCGGTCACTTTAAAATCGGGCACTTCCTCGACCGGCAATGAATCTACAAAAAGAGGTATTTTATTAGCTTCTTGTATATAAGACTTTCGTTTTGTATACATTGACCGTAAGTCCTATTCTTGCTGCAGTTTCTAACACGCTATTTAGGATTATTTACATTTCGTCACACTGTTAGCAAAAAGGACTACACCATCAGCGTATTCAAGATCTATTATACGATGCTCTGGAATAATTTGGACACTCCTTGAGTGCCGACAAGCGGTGTCCATTACCTAATCTACTGCATAATTGAATATTATAGGGGAAAGGACGCAGCCTTGAACGCACACCAGTTCTTATTTCGAAGAAGTCAGTTCCCCATATACACAGATTTGTGCCGACGTGCGCTCATAAAGTGCCTTTATGAGTTTAATGATCTTTGGAACACCGTCGCATTCTATCACTTTTCAAAACGCCATTCTATCAATTGAATCAAAGGCAACTGAAAAGTAGATGAAACACGTGACAGTAGGTAATATTGCAAATATCTGAAGCGAATATAAATATCTGAAGCAAAGCGAAAGCTGAATAAAATTCTAAAAATATATATGTATAAATCATATATATTTTTTTAAAATTTAATGGCCTTTTTATTTTTTATTTTTTTAAATTTTATTGTCTATTTTATTTTCTTTAAATTTAATTTTTTGTCTTTGGCAAAAGTAAACCTGCCATTTTGTCAAAAAATCCGGGTGGCTGCTGGAGGCCCACCTGTATCTCTATCCCCAAGTAACTCTGTGGTGAAGGGGTTAGATATTTTCAATACGGCATCTCCAGATGCGCATAATACAAGCATATACAAGAATCCGGGCTTAAAGAGATCCCAAGGCTGATAAATAAAATGTGCTCGCAAGCCAGGTGCTCGAAATTTATCAAGAGGAATAGCTCTCTGCACGTATGGCGAGGTTTTAGCCGTATCACCGTGGAACGTCAGAACGCTTACAGACGTTGCAAGCTAAACGATCACTGTCCACACCCTTTCTAAATATCGTGCGGATATCGCGTACTTGTCGGAGGTCCGTCTCCCTTATTTCGGATCTCAAGTGATTATTAATCCTGTCTCGGAGCAGAGGTACTGGCTATATCACTGTGGTGCTTCGGATAACTCGGGGCAAAATGGCGTAGCGATTGTCATGTCTGACAAAGCCCATTCCGCTGTGATTGAGCGGAAACCTTATGCCCGTTTTAAGGGTAGGTTCTGCAATATTTCGGTTATCAGTATCAAAGCTCTAACTCTATCGGCAGACATGACCGTGATAAAAGTAAGTTCTATGCGGAACTTCAGCTGCTAACAAAGTCTCTACCAAAATATGACAAGGGAAACTGGAATGCACGCGTAGATCATAATGCCGCTGCGATAAAACTTCTACAGTTGGCAAATATGGCATCGGAGACCGGTGCTCCACTGAGGAAATATCTCCTTCGTTATGCCGAAGAACATGAACTTTTATTACTAATATTTGCTTCCGGCATCGTAGAAAACATCCAGTCACGTGGAATCCCCGGATAACCAACATTTCAACCAGATTGATTATATCTCAATCAATTGCCGTTGGAAGAGTTCCGTAATAGATAGTCATTCCTATCGCGGCGCTGAAATGAACAATCTTCATGGATCTTACCATTTTATGGTTCGAGCCAAGATTCACATAAAACTGGCAACTCGCAGAAAACAGTACTCCTTAAACTATCTGAAACTAAAAAATTCGGAGACAACGAACGCATTTCACACTCAATTATTGAAGCATCCCAGTGAAACAAATATCAATGACTTTTCTGAAACGGCAAATGAATATTCGTCCAAACTAAAGGAATGTCTCCGAAAGTCAGCCACTTCCATGCTAGGGCACACTAGTAGGAGGTGTGCTAGTTGGGTATCGGAAGCAACTGTCCAACTGTTTGAAAAAGCTGTCAAAAGCATGAATGTCAGATGATTCTGATTACCAGATGCTTCAAAGAAATGATACCAGCACGGTGGGATAGAAATCACTGTTGGAGCGACATGGCTTTGAGAACGGCGGCTCGATAATAGAAAACTATTCTGCCTTCTTCATAAAGCAACTATAATTTGGGGAACGATCAGTGAAATGGTAAGGGACAGCAATGGCAACGGGACAGCAATGGTAAGGGACAGCAATCAAGAGTATTAAGGACTGCCTCATAAGACGGAAAGAATTCTTTAAGGCCAAACTTAACTATGAAGCGCCATCTGTTACCAATGATATAACCTGATACGTTCGCTGAACCATATGCTTGCAACTGCGAGCCTCTGATAGAAGAAGAAATAATATCTGTTATCCATAAGGCCAATAAGAATCCGGGAGAAGATGGTCTTCGAGCTGAATTCTTCAATTGTTATCCAACCCTCTTCATAATGCACCTTCAACAAATGCACCTTCTGGTATAGAAAAAAGAAATATTACCATGTGAATGGAGCAAAGCAATTCTGCTCCCAATCCACAAGAATTGCGATAGTTATAGAGAAATAAACCTACTAGACAATCAGCAAAAATTTTTGTTTCCCTTCTACTCAATCGACTTATTGCAGTACGGGTCGGCAGGATGCACCCTAATCAAGCTGGATTCAAGCTGGATTCAAGCTGGGGCGCGATTGTGCATGCCAGATATTCACCTTAAGAAAGGCGTTGGAGCATTGCTTCAAACATTTGCAACCCACTGAAGATCATTCGACTCATAAAGGCATTTTATCACTTGCATCGATACAGAATCTATGGGAAACTAATAGATTCTTTCGAAATAAGAACTGGTATCCGTTAGGGCTCTTTTTGCCTACAGTGTTAAACTATGCGAAAAAAATATCAGATCAGTCCAGAAAAGTCTTTTTTGTTGATAGTTATGACGAAATACAAATAAAGCTAACCAACGTGAAAATAACTGCATCGAAAAAAGAGCTCAAAGTTAATGTAAATAAAAAGGGTTAATGTAAATAAAAAAGTCTTTCCGTCTTATATATACAAGAAGCCGATAAAATCCTCTTTTTATAAATACATTTAAGGAAGTTGAAGTGCCCGATTTAAATACCTTGGATCTCACACCGAATGGTTAAGCAAAAAAAGAAAAGAAAAAAAAAGAAATTAAAATCCGGATAATGGCTAGAAATACGTTTTTCCAGTTGACGAAATCTTTATGGAGACGTCGCGAAATCAACATTAAAATGAAAGCTGCGTCTATGTAGAAGCGATTCGTTCGATCTTGTTATATGGCTGTGAGAATGGAGGATATTGAGAAGTTGTTTGCCTTTGACCACTCATGTCGAAAGTATTTTGCTGGTTCGTAGCGTGGATGAAATCTCACATGATCGCATCCTTCGTTCAAATACCACTTGCATTAACAATATAATCACAGAGTGTCGCCTTCGCTGTTAGAGTACGTTCTCCGTCGCCCACCACAAGAGTTGACTCATATTTCGTTACTTGCTAAAGCTTGTGTTGGGTGGCATCAAAAGCGAGGTCTGATCTATCTAAATCTGGCCTGAGAAGGTCAGGAAAGATTTTGAACTTATAGGCTCAGCAATATATGGACTTAGACGATGGAAAAAGGAATGGCTTTTATTACTGTCGAAGATAGCATCAGATTGCGTCGCTTGGAAACGTCTTACCCTTGTATCCTTTGGAGCAGCTTAACCATTATTGGTGAGAGCGGCTAAAAGAAGACAATCAGATAAAATAGCTTGTAAATCAGCTCTTAAATTTAATATGCAAATATTAACATGCACCTTAGGAGTAGAATAGCTCAGTGGGTTGTTGCTTGATTCGGAGCGCTGATACTGAGGTTCTATTCCCCGCAGGAGTAAACCTATCCGAAAATCCGAGTGATACTGATGACCCACCTCTACTTCTATCGCCAAGGGACTCCTTGGAATATCGCCCAATGCGGCAAGTCAGCGGAACGAGTTCAACCAGTAACTGTGAGGAGGACTCTTAGAAAAAAATCAGCTCGAAGCACAAACCGAATTCATGATGATTATGCTTGTGCCAAATTCATGATGCTTGAACGAAATTCATAGTTTTTTCGCCAGATTCGCGATCTTTGAAATGTTTATCTAAATATCGCTTAACGATTTATATCTAAATAAAAAAAATAAATAAATTTATATTGGTTTTGATTGCTTTTTCTCGAACTAATTTCGCACTAATTTTTCTACTTTTTTTCTCAGTGATTTAAATCCTTTGCATAAGTTTATAAAACTTTAACTTTTAAATTTAACCTTAAAATTTAAAATAAATTTTTGCATATTTTAACTTTTTTGTTATAATTTTGCCAAATCATTACGTATTTCTTATTTAACGATAATTGGCGTTAGTTTCGCACTCTAAGCTAATCATAGTTTGTTGATATCAATTATTAACATCAATATCAATTATTGTTTGTCCGAAAAAAGCGATTTAGAGACGGCCAAACTGCTCTGTTTTGCTTTCCTAGCATATTTTGCAGCGCCATTCGACTTACTCTTCGGAAAACGTGATTATCTAATGGCATTTCCTTTACAGTTTCCTACATTCTTTTCAAAATCGCTTATTCTCTCCCTTATTAATGCCGTCGCAGTTGCATCTCGAACCCGTTTTAAATCTTTTTCTTTTGTCTTTATAATTTATCTTTTCTTTATTTATCTTAAAGATTTCTGTTCCTATGATGGTCTTTCTTGTTTTGTTTTATTGTTATCGATTTTAATCTTTTATAAATTAAATGTTAAATGTTTAATTATATAAATAATATACATATAATAAATAATAAAATATTATTTAATTAAATAAAATATTATTAAATTATTTAAATATATATTTTAAATAAAATATATTTAAAATTGAGTAATTTGAACTGTGGGATAGAATGGCTTAGTGAGATGTTGCTCAATTGAAAGCTCCGATGCTGAAGTTCGATTCCCTGCAGGAATCCGAAATCTGTACAAAAATCCGGGCAATGCTGGCGACTCACCTGTATTTCTATCGCCAAGGGACTCCCTGGCATATCGCCCAATGCGACAAGCCAGTGGAGCGAGTTTAACCAGTAATGATGCAGACTCTTGAAAAAAAAATTTAAACTGTGACGTTTTTATGAATTTAGTGAAATTATTTTTACATATTATTTTCACATCAAATTTTATTTTTTTCTCTCATTAATGCGCTGTCCTCTTTGTTTCTTAGTTAAAATAGCAAAAAATTATTGTTCTTTTGCTTTAGAGTGTTCATCTGAAATAAGATGGTTAGCATTCACCGTTATGTATTAGCTTACAACGTGGTGAGACAAATTTGCCAGGGAATCACTTAAAAAAATGGATCTGCCGCCATCCGGTTTCAATTGTCCAGAAATATGTTTCCGGTCAGATGCCCCCCATCATTTACAAGTCTATTGAATGATTGATTTGTTCTCTGAGCAATCCGTGGCTTTAAAATATGCTTTAAATTGGCTCATGATGGCGATTTCTACTCGCTTAAACTTACATACAATATTTCTTTAAAATCATTTGAAATTTCTGCAACACTTTAAAATCTCCTTGAAACCCTCCGAGTTTCATCATGAAACCCGACCACCCTCCTCAAGTGCTTTTACTCCGCTAGATCCTCTTCTTCCAAACTTCTCTCCAGACTCACTTTACAGTTTAAAAAACATGCTCGAAATGAAGATTTTTGATATTTATTAATTTTGCTTCATCTTTTTCCTCCTTTTTTCTCAACTGTTCTGCTCGCCTCTCCTTTAAGTCCTTTAACAAGTTGGTCAGCAAGTATGCAGATATTTCATAAATTTCTGAAATAAAATAAATGACTAAACGTCGATTGGCACATTCGTTGTCTCACCAATTTCGCCGAAAATTTTTTTCAAATGGAACATTCACTATTTTGTTTCGAATCCGTATTATTTATTATTGGACTACAATTTTTTTCTTCAAATTCGGTTCATCTTTTATCGACAAAATTTTAATTTGCTTTCAATTTTTCTAGTGGAAATCTCTTATGGAATTAGAAGAGTATTTTAAAAATTTGGCACGAAAGGTAAATATCTCGGATATAGCATCTTATGAATTTTCGCTGGCTTTGGATGAAGATGATTCATTGAAATTCTTGAGAAATGAATTCCATTATCCGAAAATGAAATCCTTGCCTTATGGTATGATAATCTCTGCTGATTATTTATTAAGCCTGCTCTCTCTATCAGATATTTTATGATAAGTGGCTGCATAAAGTGTTATGTTGGCAGTGAGAGCCATTTATTTAATAAAGATTCGGCGATCCACAAATATACAATATAGGGAAAAATGGCTCAGTGGGTTTATCGCTGAATTGGGAGCGCCGATGCTAAGGTCCCCGCAGGGTAAACCTGTATAAAAATCCGGGTGATGCTGTCGACTCACCTGTATTTCTATCTCCAAAGGACTCCCTGGGGCATATGTGACAAGTCAGTGGAACGAGTTTTACCAGTAATGGTGAGGACTCTTTAAAAAAAAATGTTATAAGCAGTATTAAATCTAAATTTTGTTTTACATAGTTCTCTTCGTAGAAATGTAATTTATCTATTAAAAAATGATGCTTTTCAGTCGATCCTTCGCTAGTGAACCTACAAGATTCTTGCATATATCTTTGTGGTAATTCTTTGGGTTTAATGCCGAAATGCACAAAAAACTTCGTGGAAGTGCAGTTGCAGAAGTGGGCTGAACTGTTAGTTTTTTACAGATCGATTTTTGAATCTAATAAAAATTGGTCTTTTTGATTTTCTAAGAAATTCGACGAGAAAAACATTTTTAAGAGGTGTTTTGGGTCATACAGAGGAACCTCTTCCGTGGGCTCACAGTGATGAATATGTCGCTGAAGCTATTGCAAAATTGGTTGGAGCCGATGCAAGTGAAGTTATATGCATGAATAGCTTGACTGTCAATCTGCATGTTTTTCTGGTTCCGGTTTTTATCTATTTTATTTACTTCTATTATATTATATCTATATCAAGCAATTGTGAGTTCGTTTCCTTCTCCGTGACAGCACAAACCTATCATTAAAATGAAATTCAGTTGAAATTCATTTACACTTCTATTCTCTGTTGACTCTCTGGTGAAACGGACCCACTCTGATAATCAGTAGCTTAGCCAGAAATGGCAATTTTTGCTAGGAGAAAAAGATCTACGATGAAGACGATATACATTCATTGTTTGCTTATTGATATATGCATTTCGCATTTTATGATTAGGTTCCATAAAAAATAGTGAGTCGAATTTGCATATTGATGCGATATATATTTCTACAGACTGCGTTCTACCAACCCTCACCTGCTAGGCATAAAATATTGATCGAATCTCGTTCATTTCCATCTGACCATTATGCTATCGAATCACAAATTCAGTTAAAAGGTGGTAAGGTTGAAGAATCCTTGGTGTGCATGGAACCAAGAGAGGTTACTTTAAATTTTTGCTATTTTTTGAACGATTTCAAGTCTTCTCTTCATTTGTGGATTAATGTGTGAACTGATGTGATATATAATAAAAACGAAATTATTTTACATCAAATCCACTGATTATGAAAATTTTTTATCTCTGTTTGAAGATTCCAGGGCGAAGAGTGTTTACGAATCGAGGATGTGCTATCGTTCATTGAAAACCACGGAGAATCAGTGTCAATTATTTTCTTCAGTGGCATCCAATATTATACCGGTCAATTGTTCGATATGAACACTATAACGGCGGCGGGTCATAGAAAGGCACATTTTTTATTCAAAAAATTGCTGAATTTATAAAAAGAAATTAATTTTATTATTTTATCATTTAAAACTGTGCCACGGTTGTTTATTTGCTTGTTTCTTTATGCTTCTAGCTTTTTGCTGAATTAAATATTTTTCCGGATTTTTGATAATTTTCTTTGGTTTTGATAAAAAGGAATATAATAAAAGGAATATTCCACGCCTCAATTTCGAGAATAAATTTTTTTAATTCGTAGTCTAACAATAATTATAGGGATGTATAGTCGGTTGGAATTTGGCTCATGCTTTTGGAAATATTCCTTTAGCTCTGCACGATTGGGATGTCGATTTCGCAGTTTGGTGTACCTACAAGTATGGAAATTCGAGTGCAGGAGGAATTGGAGGAGCTTTTGTTCATAAGAGGTATGGAAAAGACAAAAGACAAAGAATGCTTGGCTGGTGGGCTCATCGAGCTTCCACTCGTTTTCTAATGGATAACAGTAAGACTTTACATCCTTATATCCACCTTAAACCAGATTTTTCGTTCGCGATATTTATATGTATACATATTTATTTATAATTCGTTATCAACTAATCGATATAACTTTTTTTCTTTTCGAAATTCATTATCTTCCTTTGTTCATATTCTGGATAGCATCTGACTGCCGTAGGGGAATTCCTTGGCGATAAAAGGAATAATTTAAATATTCTATCTAATAAATCATTTAAATGCGATTTCATTGGTTCATTGTTGGTTAATTATTTTTTTAATAAATAGCTATGAAAAACAATTTTCAGAGTTGGATTTGGACGATGGTGCTGCTGGTTATCGTATTAGCAATCCACCAATGATGTTAATTGCACCAATTTTGGGTTCCCTTCAAGTATATATTCCATTTTCTCTTTCTTCATTTTATTTTATCTATCACCTTGATTAAGTTTTTTTGTTTTTTAGTCTAAATTTAATTTTTCAGTTCAAGTTTTTTTAAATCGATGTCAGCCTATAAATCTCATCGGATGATGGACAATTTGATATCTTTTATAAAAAAACTATTTTTCAGGTTTTCGCGATGACAACGATGGAAGAACTTCGATCTAAGTCAATAAAACTGACAGGTTATTTAGAATTTCTCATTAATCATTTCTTAAACACGAAATCTTCAAGCAAACAATCTAAACAAACTAAGGTTTGTTATTTTAATATTTAAACAAATTTAATTCGGATTTCTTCTTGTCGATGAATCGATAAAACTTTATAGCCTACAAGGATTATGGAAAAGAATGAAAAATTTAATGAAGAAAAATAGAAATAAAATAGAAATTTAAGGAACAAGGAACTATCATAAAAAACTAACGATTTTATTATTGTTGACTAATGTTAAAAATCATTTGTAATTTTGACCGACCAAAAAATAAAAAAATTTTTGTAAATAATGAAATAATGAAATAATGAAATAAAAATATTGTCAATGAAAAATAATATTCCATTAATTTCTTAAATTTATGTTTTTTGTTACGCTGCTAAATTTTAGATAAAATGTACAATTATAACACCTAAAAGAGTAGAAGAACGTGGCTGCCAACTTTCGTTGAAATTTAATGCAGACATTGAATCCATTTATCAGCAATTAAGCAAAAGAGGTGTTGTGGTATGTACTTTTATCTGTGGCATGTGGATCATAGGCACCATTCTTTTTTATATTTAACCACTATTTGCAGCATATATCCGATGTTCGATTTGATTGTATTTTTTTTCAGGTTGACAAACGACATCCAAATGTCATCAGAGTCGCTCCTACCCACCTTTATAACAATTTTAATGATGTTTATCGATTTACAAGAGCATTAGTCGATTCATTAGATGTTCTTGAAAATCAGCATGGAAATGAAAATTTAGCTTGAATTTAAAGACACTAAGAAATTTGAGTGATATTTTTTTAAAAATATTATAATAAAATAATGAAGTAGATTAAAAAATAACCCAGTATTATAAAATGAATTCAGTGAAATCTTATCTTAGCTTGTTTTGTTCATCTTGCTAAACTTAGATGCTCGACATCCGCAAATACTCTGAAAAAGTTAATTGTCCCATTAAAAGTGATTCGTTCCAACATGAATTGGCTTTCAAATGACAAAATCTCTGGTATTTCTCGGTATTCACCCATAAAACTAGTGGTCAAAGAGAAAACCATTTATCCTAACAGTTCATGGGAAATATGAATCAAATCTGCAAGCAAGTTATCAGCAATAGCTAGTTATCATCCGCTAATTTATAAATTATTTTAAAAAAATGGCAGAACAAATTGGTGGAATATTGAGAAAAACGAATAATTTTTGAGTAAATACGTTAATTTATTATAATTTTGGATTTTAAGTATGATTCAGATTGAGATTTTTTCAAAAAAAGTAATGAAGAAAATAAGGATTAGGACCATTCAAAACTCATATCATGCACTTTTATCTAATTACAATTCTCTTGAATATCGAATATTGTA
This sequence comes from Dracunculus medinensis, assembly GCA_900625125.1. Lineage (NCBI taxonomy): Eukaryota > Metazoa > Nematoda > Chromadorea > Rhabditida > Dracunculidae > Dracunculus > Dracunculus medinensis. Next base: position 236,472 of record UYYG01000007.1, on the reverse strand, counting down.
TTCGTTTTACAATTCCTCATTTCTAATTTGATAGGAATTTTTCAATTTTGAGTTTTTTTGCATTTTTTCATGGACGTTTCAATTTTTTAACTGCACATTGTTTGCTGCTATGACAGCATTTCTAATATCTCTGTTAAATCTAGTAAAATCAAATAGATTCTACTATTATATTCAATTTGTTCCACCACTAGAGACGACGATGCTTGAGATTATTATTAATATTAATGTTAATATTATTATTATTACAATTATAATTTCGCATATCATGGTGGGAAGTGGAAATTTACGATAAGTAATCAAAGTAATGAAGTTACTGTATTAATTAATAACCAACTAATAATAAAGAATGGCTGAAGGTCATATATATATATAATCATATATATATATGTATAATCCCCTTTACCCTGGTATTCTCACGGGGATGATAGAAACAATTGGCTGCGATTCGAACAATAATTATATTCCATATTAATCATCCGCTCCGCCGCTAATATACATTTATTAAAAAGATGGATATCATGTATTTAGAGCAAAACAATCCTGCTCTTAGTTCCCCAAGAAATATGATAAGTTAAAATACGGCGGTCGTCGAAAACGATCTCATCTTCTCTACTGAAAGGGCTCATGTAGGATGGTACCTCCCTCAGCTAAAGTAGTAATTACGAATAAGAAGGATATAAAATATAATGTGTAAGAAGGCTATGGGAACATCGCTTTAAATCTCTTGTTTTATTGATTTTGCCGCTGCATTCGATAGGTCGCCTCTCATTTGGTGCAATAAAATCCCAGAGAAGATCATCAAGTTTATGTAGGTATATATCAATACAAATCTGTACTTACGAGCTGCTAGTGTAGCATTCTCTTCCTTTAGAATGGATTATGCGCTTGCCGGCACTCGCAAAGGATATGCAAATCAATCCGGAGGATGATATCTCATTGGTCGGGCCGGACTGCTACAGCCGGAAATCCCTTTTCCTTTCGGATGAAATCTTTATGGAATGATAATAAAATTAGCAATAAAGCGGAAACATTCTCGGCAATACGCTTTTCAAGTCATCCCGTTGTCTTTCACTGGAATACCTATCGTTTTATACTATTTAGACCATGTTCTTCGCAGCCCACGCATTTTGCAGGAAATTCCCTGCCAGGTCTTATGGTAGATGGTCTCAAAGACGGCAAGGCCCAACTAGACATAGATTGGCATAATATAGAGAACAGATTTTGAATAGAAATGCCTAGCAATCTGAGCAAGGAATAGAGTTATAAAGTTTTGAAGCAGGGAGCCTGGAAAAACTTCGATATTTTAGGCAGCAGAATTAGTAGCCTGCGCTATTTATGCTCGTTTATCTTAACTCATATTCTCAATAGAGCTATGTTTATTCGATTTGTTAAACTTTCAAACTTCTTGTTGTTAGCAAAATTTTTAGGTCAAATTTGAGATAAACGAAGGTCAAAATTAGGTCACTGGAATAGAACAGGTTTTTTGAAGTTCGATTCTAACTTTTCATTTAACTTTTTAAATGGCAACCATGCTTTTTCACTTCTTTAGAAATGTTTTTATCTTCTCTTTATCGTGCTTTTTCAAGTTTTTTGACGTGTATTGCGGAAAAATCGAGAAAAATTTTAAAATATGTTGAATAATAAATATTTAAATAATTTTAAATAAATTTCAAAATTTTAAACACAATTAATGCAAATTATCATTTTTCGAAAAAATCATTTTTATCCTTTTTTTTAATTATAATGTGGATTGCTCTGGGCAAATAATTTTTCAGTCACTTATTTCATTTTTATAAATTTTTTTTAATATTGGCATCAAAAATGATACTTTTTGTTGTTATTATTGTTATTCCTATCATTATTATTATTATTATTATCATTATTGTAATTATTATTTATTATCATTATTATTGTTATTATTGTCGTTATTATTATTGTTATTGTAATTATTATTTATTGTCGATATTATTATTGTCATAATCGTCATTATTATTGCCATTATTATTGTTACTACTATTATTATTATTTTTGTTAGTAATTTTTGATTGTATTTTTTATGATTCAATAAATAATATGTTCGAGAATTAGAATTTGTAAGAACAAAAAAATATAAAAAATATAAAGAAATAAAAATATTTTTGTAATAATTTAATATATAAAAATATAATATTATCGTTGTTATGATTGAGGAAATTAAGGGTTTTAGAAATTAAAAATTTTATAAATTTTAAACAAAAGTACGAAAGTACGACTTTAAAAATAGTACCAATTTCAATCGATGATAGAAATATTTATGAATTTATTGCCTGTTCTATAGTTCTATAATTTTTCTTCTTAGATGTGAATAAATTCTCTTTCTTTTTCGTAATTTTATAACCATCGGTTGATTAGGGTAAAAATGCTTTTTCGAACCTTCAGCACCATTCGAGTTTCTTTTTTAATCATAAATTTGTTTCCGCAAAAAATAAATGAATACATGAATTATTTAAATGAATGTGCAATAAATGAAACCTTTTTTTGGTGTTTATATTAATTACTTCAAAAGAATTATTAAAACGAGATTTTTTTCGGCATAATTCGCCTCTAAAATATGATATAAAACTGAAATTGTGGAGCTTCTAAAAATCTGGATGGCACTGACACCCACATATATTTTTACCATCAAAACAAAATTCTGCTCCGGCATGTCGAGCTTAAGCAAAAACAAAGTAGTGAGAATTTTTCAAAAAAACTAGATAGAAAATTTCCATGTCCAACAAGGATGAACGAGTAAGGAAATCTATGGATTTTAGAACCATATCTCTTAAGAGGATTAGAATATTTGCAGAATTTGCTCTGAAAAGATTAAGATTTGGCTTTTTTCTCGAAACTGTCAACTAATTTATGTTTATTTATTGCATCGATAGAAATCTTTTTTTTCCAGAAAGAATATTTTTTACAATAAATGTTTTGCTTCATAGAGAGATAAATTTTTTTTCCAAATAATATACGCTCCCTGCATATTTTTTCGAAAAAAAAAGTACTTTTCTTTTATATTTTTTTATGGATTCTGAATATTTTTGAAGCAACTAGTGATTGATTCACAACTGCTCTGACAATGAGAAACGTTTCAAAAATCATCTGTACTTTAATAAATAGTTTAAAGTGTTTTTTTATCTCGTGAGTGAATAGGTAAAAAATTTCAAAATAAACTAGTATTTATGACAAATATTTTTTCTCCTCTATATTTTACCTATCACAAACTTACGACGACTGCAACGGCGAGAACGACGATGACGGTAATCGTATGGTGACAACAACGATCATTATTTGATTAATTTTTTTTTGCAGTCAAACATCTATCATCACCCTTCATCTCGCCTTCTCTAAAAATTGAGTAAATTCATCCATTACTCCTATTTCTCTTCATTTTTTTTATTGTACTCTTATAAATTTATTTTTTTTTTTTAATTGCTGAAGAAATTGTTGTAATAAAATTTTAGTAATACCACATTAATTCCATTATAAATATTCCATTGATAAGGACTTCTTCAGCAGATTATTATTTATTATTAAGTATAAAGTCACCATACAGTAAAACCTGGATTTCACTATCATTAAGAACTAAGGAAAGGAATTAAATCTATGGCTTGAACATAGTCGAAACATTGGATCGTACAGCCTTTTTTGTAGTATTTTCAAAAATGTTATAATATTTTATATTTTCGTATTTGCACTACTATCTGGTTTATTATTTTATATGATGAACATTTTTTTCCTTTAATTCTAATAAAATTTTGTAATATTTTTCTTGAGAGAGAAGCAATCTGCTAAAGGTAGAATGGCTCAGTGGACTGTTGCTCAGTTGGGATTCGGTGCTAAGGTTCGATTCTCCCGCAGGAGTAAACCTGTGCAAAAGTCCGGTCCGGGTGATGCTGGCGACTCATCTCTATTTCTATCGCCAAGGGACTTCCTGGCATATTGCCCAATGCGATAAGCCAGGAGAGCGAGTTTAACCAGTAATGGTGAAAACTCTTGGAAAAAAAAAAAATCTGCTAAAAGTATAAAAATATATTTCAAAACTAAATAACGATGTATTATTAAGTTATATTAAAAAGAGATTGAAATCTAAAATGGAAGATGGTTAAATGATATGATATTGTTTCGACTATAATCAAGATCCAAACACCAAGGATTCAGTCTTCCTCTCTCAACAGAATTAAGTTATTAACGTGAAAATTGTATGGTGCTAATATGTCACATGTCACATCACATTATTCCTATTTCTAAATAATTCTTGGACAAAATCTTAGAACTGGAGCGAAGCCATTCAAACTTCAAATGGATGTTTATAGAAGATCATTATATTTTAACTTAATATATGTGATTTGAAATATTTTGTACCAATCTTAACAGGTAATGTGACAGGAGTGAATTGTCTATAAAACTGGAATAGGGTGGTGCTGCGAACTTCTTTGTACTAGATCCAACTTACTTTGGGTCCAAATACTCCATTCAATGCAGCCATCCACTCTGGAAATGTGAGCACAATATCAGAATAAAGCCATTCATCAATGAAAAGAGGTATTTAAAGTGAAGGTGGATCAACTATAATAATGATATTTGCATGTTTTTGCTTTGCTCCTAAATATTTAGCACTTTCGAATGGTTTTGTTTTTTCTTAAAAATTGGTTATTCATTAAATATTCGAATAGTATTTGATGCAATTCGAATTACATTCATGATTAAATTTAATTAATTTTTGAGTTTTTTACCTTAAAACTAACAACTAAAGATTTATTGACATTTTTCATGGATTTGTGGATATATTTTCTGGATCAATTTCTTTTTCTATCTTTCCTCAATAACTAATTTTTTCCATCCGAGTTTATCGCTTTTCATCGGTTTTTCCAATTTTTATCCCTTTTTTAAACTAATCTCGAGTTTTCATGCCGAATTTTCTTATATCTAATATTTTTCTATTCATTTTTTATTTAGCATTTACTTGTCGTTTAAATAGGTTTCAACGGAAATTTCTTTTCAAACAAAATTAAGTTAACTTACTGTGGAAAAAGAGGATGTACAAAAAAATTTCGACTAATGCTAAAAATTAAATCATTCGATTTATAATCGAATAATAAATGAAATTTTTTAAAATTTTAAGTTTTTTCAAATGTTTATGCCTTATAAAAAAATTTTTATTTCCATCATTTTCATTTCATATTGCATCTTTTTTTATTATTTTGTCGTATAAGCGATCACCATTCACCATTTTTGGTCAAACATCCTCCACTGGCTTAGGCCTATTTGCGCTATAAAAAGCCAAGGTCCTGCTGCTTGTAGAGTAAAGTTGCACGTTTGTCCTTGTTCAACCAATTTATATATCCTATATTTTGGTCTAATGCACTTGAAAGGCCCTAAAAGAATTTTAAAAAAATATGGTCCTATGTGTATTGTTTAAATTATTTTTCATTGAAAACCAGCCAAGCAGGGCGTCATATGCTTGTTTTAATAACAACAGTTAAAATAACAAATAGTAATAATTAATAATAAAAAAAAGGAAAAAGAAAATATGACAAAAATTAACAATTTAAAGAGGAAATAAAAAGGAAATTACAAAATAACATAATATAGTATAAGTATAAATTATATAAATTAAATCTTGTTTAATTCGAAAGAATTGAGAGAGAATCCAGTTGTATTGCAGAACATATTCATTTCTTTATCATAATATGGAAATTTTAATAGTTATTGAATTCATGTAGCAGCTATAACAATGTTTTTAAAGAGGAATTTAATTCATAAAATAAAAATATTTTTTTAGCATTTTCTTTTTTTTGCGATTAAACTTAGTATTAACACCAGAAATCAAAAAGAGGATAGGATGGCTCAGTGGGTTGTTGCTAGAATACCGATGCTGAGGATCTATTCCCTGCAGGAATAAAGTTGTCCAAAAATCAGGGTGATGCTGGCGGCTCATCTATATTTCTATCGCCAAGGGATATTTCTCTCTCTGGCATATTTGTCCAATGCGATAAACCAGCGGAGCGAGTCTAACCAGTGAAAATTCTTAAAAAAAAAAGTGTAAAAGGACATGAAAACTAATATTATTCGAATAATTTTTTCCACGAAAAAAAATATCTAAATTAAAAGTTTAAACTTAGGTTTAACTTATGATTCCTTTTTCTACTCATGGTTTTATTAAATAGCTTAAGTAATTATCCTATCATCGCTGTAGCTTCTTGCTAAAATTCGTTTTTCCCTATTCTTTCCTATTAAATTTCGCTAATTTTTCCTCTCATCATTGCCGATTAGGTTCGTTCCAATGATTTTTTCAGACCAGACAAATTTTACCGAGAATTCACTTGGTGATAAAAGTAGAGGTAAGTCGATGACATCTTTTGTCGGATTTTTGAAGAACAAGTTTATTACTGCAAAACTGTAGAATCCGAATTGAATAACAACCCATTGAGTCATTCTATTTTTTACTTTGCCATTCGACAAAATACTGCCTGACTAAGCATGGTGCGTTGGCCAAACTATAACCCGAGTCATTCTCGATTCTCGGCGGTAATCAACTTGCCATTAAGCAAACACCAATTGTCTGTATCAATTTTTCATTTTTTGTTAATTTAAAATTAAAAGTAAAACTTGTTTTTAAAAATCATTTGTATTAGTGCGTATAACTTTAAACAGGAAGAAACTATAACTTTTTTTGCGAAATTTACTTTAATTCTGTAGATTGAGCATTAAAATTACGAAAAAACGTTTTCTTTTTCGTAAATACACGAAACTTAGAGGGGAAATATTCGAGAAAATCTTTAAAATTCATATCTTTCATCTGTTCTAAGTTTATTTTAATTTTTATTTATGTTTTTTTTAAATGCATTTTTTATATTTCGAATGTTTATATCCACAATATAGCATTATTTCTTAATTTTTTCTGAAAAAATCTAAAATTTTAAAACTTGATTTTTTTATCATTAATCATTGAAATTTAATGGCCGAAATCATTTAATAGTTTTATCACAAATTTATTTTAATTTTAATTTGAATTCAATACAACATATCTTAAATATAATGTAAATCTTATGCTTTTTTAATAGCCCTCACCATTACTGGTTAAACTCGTTCCACTGGCTTATCGTATTCCTTGGCGATAGAAATACAGGTGAGTCGCCAGCATTACTCGGATTTTTGTATAGATTTACTCTCGCGTGGAATCTTAAGCGCTCCCAATCGAGCAATAACCCACTAAGCCATTCCATCCCACATTTTTTGTGTTTTACGAATTACGTATTATATATACATATATATGTACATGTATATTAATTATTATCTATATTATCAAATATATATATATATATATATGAGTTATGAGTGGAATGGATCAGTGGGTTGTTTTTTTTCTATTTCTAAGTGCTAATATGAGGCTCTACTTGCAGCTGCAAGTAAATCTATTGTTAAAAACTTCGGCCGATGATGGCGACTCGTGCAACGTATTATTAGTTCAAAAAACCATCAGAATTTACTTAAATAACCTTAGAACTCCTCAGAAAAAAAATATCTTAAAATTTATCCCATAAGATGTGTTATTATCATACGATATTCAATACTATTCAATGCAATATATATTATGCAATAAATAATATAAAATATTTTAGATTTTCACAAATTTTTATGAATTATAAAAATTAAAAATTATTTGAAAAAGAAGTATTTTTCTATTATCAGATGAAGGAAATAGATTTTAAAGGGCTCGAATAAAAATAAAATTATAAAATTATACTTATAGCAAGGTGGCTTAAAATTAAATTTCATTTAAACCCTTCAAAAATAAAAAATAGGAAATAAAAATAATTTCATCCCTTTTTATTTAAATTCTTTTTTTTGGAAAATTATTTATTTAATTCGTTTGCTAATATAATTCTGCATGGTCATTCATTTAGGCATCCATGCATCCTTCAAATCGAACTGATAAAAATGCTTACGTTAGTTTAACGAAAAAAAGAAAAAGAAAAGAAAAGAACTCGATTATTTGTTTTGTAAAACGTTATCGCAACAAAAATGATTTTCTTTTTTTAAAAAGAAAAATAAAAGCAAAATGATAGTGCACGAAAACTTTTCTTCAACTATTTTATACACAGAAATAAATAAGTTCACAATCTTTTATTAGACACACTCCACCGCTTATTAGCTGTAAAGATGGAGAATTTTGGCAGAGGACCACTTGCGAATAGAAATAAGTGCACGAGAATCCGTCGATCCCTACCAACAACCATGTATATATATATTGATGATTTCTCTTTCATTCACCTTTTAATTTTTTGTTACTGCCGCTTAGTTTTCAATTAATACTAAACGTTCATTGTAGCGTTTTATTTCGAGTTCGAAATTTTTTTAGTGCTGTCATTCAGCTCATTCGTTTTGGTTCTATGAAATAATTTAATTTAAGGGCGGGATAGACGAGTGGAAATTGACTCGGACTATCGTGCTTAGAGGCAAGGATTTGGCTCCAGCATCTTAAGACTTTTGATTAAAGCGAATTTTTCTTTTTTATGCCTGAAGTTTTAAAATAATTAAGAAATTAAACGCTCGAAGCTGACTACGATTTCGAATAATTTATTACTAGTTGGTGACACTAGCTTTGCTTCTTTTCTCTGTTTTTTATTCTCTTCTTGGAAATAAAATAAAATAAGATTCCTTAGCATTTTTCGTAACTAAAAATTCTATTATTTCATTTCATTTTCGATGGATCATTAAAATGCAATTTTTACGTGTAAAGATTTTGTGCACTTTTTTTTACAAGTAATTTGAATTTTCATCACATTTTTTAGAATAATTAATGTAGCTAGGAATTACTTTTAAGTATTTAAAAACTTACTTTTAGCGAATGCCCACACGGGGAATGAACAAGAAATAAAATATTGCTTTCAGGCAATTGATTTTATTTTATGGAATAAGAATTAAATTTAAAATTATATAGAATTATAAAATTTGATAAATAATTTATTTTTCTAACTTTTATTTATTTTATTTACTCAACAAAATCGTAGTATGAAATTTATTCTTTGCCATAGAAATTCGATGGATAGGCCGATTGTTTCAGTGATTGAAATGAATGATTGGATGAATGGGATAGGATAAACGGGATTGATAGATGGGTAGTGAAGATGCGTGGATTTATTTTAATTAGTTCAATTCAATGGATAAAGAAAAGTTTGTATTAAAAGGCTAAATGCAATTTTCTAAGCTAAGGCTTTAAGGCATTCATTTCTAGATGTTAACAAATCATTAAAGTTGTTGAATTAGCAAACATTCAATTTTTTGATACCGCATCCTTATGAATTAATAATTTTCATCCGTTTTGTATTAGATTTGAACCGTTTAGTCATTTAGATTACTTTCCTTGCTGCTGTAAATCAATCTTACTTTTTTGTCCAATTTTAATGATATTAATAACAATAATTAATAGTAATAACAGTATTAATAATCATAATTAGTGATAAGAATACTTTTGATCAACTTTATTCGAATAAATTTTATTGTTAAATTTGTTACAACATTATGCATTCATTTATCGCAAATCTGAGGTTCGCAAAACTCGAATGAGGTTGAGATGGATGATCATTTATGCTTTAAGTAATTTTAGGTGAAATAATGATTCGCATGTTGCAAGAGCCTGACTCCACATTCATCTTGGCTCTTTCTACCAAAAGGTTATCATTTGTGAGGAGTGTTAATATCAATGTTAGCAGCAAAGTGGAAACAAAATGGTGATTGTTATTTGAAACAACTGAAATAATTATTTCTCATTACATTCATGACTTCATTGAATCATTTGCTTTTTATGAAACGCTTTACTTTTTCATGTTTTAATTTTTGATTTACTTCAAAAGGTTAAAGGTTGGCTGATGAATAACTGAATCGCCTTTTTTTAAAAAAGGAATTCTCCAAATAGTCTCACTTCATCGTTTTAATTCAGTTTTTTCTCTTTTTTAAAGCATATTTTTTGGGGATATGAATTCATTCAATAATATTTGATCTAAAATCTTTTTCTTAATTTTTGTTATATCATTTGGTACATTTGCGTGCTTTAGTCAGAGATTTTGTAGAATGCAGATGAGTGAAATGGTGGCTAGGTTATTAATAAGACTAGAAATTTTTGCCACTTGGCCAAAGAAAAGCAAGTGGGTCGCCAGTACTGTACGGATTTTTTGGTTGTGGGTTAACTCAGAGATAGGAAATAAATCATTGCTTCACGGTAATCTGAGCCATTATCCTGTCCACTTGACTATCCTCTCTCTAAAAAAGACAGGCGACACGAATTTCTATTAAATAATTTACAATTATTCTTTTTATCTCAATTTCCATTTTTTAAATTATCAATATTTTGATAAATTATTTGCTAACTTTCGCAAATATAATAGATTTTTTCAAAAAATATGAAATTTAATTAAATGAATCGGTGATATTATTGAAATACGACGTTCCTTCGGAAGCGAGTTTTTTATAATCATATTTTTGCATGTAATAAATCATTATTAGGTATGTACATATATGTATGTGTATGTGTATGCTTTCCACTGCTCGTTCCAGCCAAAAACTCTTAAAACAAATAATTTCAATAACAGCAAACAATAACAACAAAACAAAAAATTTAGCAGAATTTAAATTTAGCAAAAAATGTTCACATTACTCGTATTTTGTGATTAAAATTCATCTACCAAGATGTTTTGACAATTCACAATGGCTTTGCTTAATAATAATACATATAATTATGATTATCAAATTACCATATGATTATCAAAAACAAGATGGAAAGACAGAAATGCCATACTGTTTCGACTAAAATCCCATTCCTCAATAAGAGATTAATAGGGATAAAATTGAAATCCTTATATTGCTAGGCTGTATTTGCACTCTTGTCTCTAATTCCGATTGTTGTTTTAACGGCCAGTGGAACCATTCAAATCATAAATTGTCGCTCAAATAGGATTTCTTGCTGAATTTTCTCCATTTCCGATTTTTTAAATCGATTTGAAACCATTTTTTCAAATTAAAAAATAACTAATTTGCCTAATAAAATTTTAATTAAATTTTTTTTCTTTTCCGGCAAATTTTCAGGTTAATTCTAACCGCAACTATCATATTTTCATCTATTGGTATTATTTTGTTCCTAACTCAGCTTTCCAGTTAGTCTTTCAACTGGGCCATTTTTCCAGTTTCCCAATTAATCATTCAGTCAGCCTTTCAGGCAACCAGTTAGTCATATCATCATTATCTATATGAATACCCTTATAAAATTCTTTATAGTATATTAAATAGAATAATACAAATAAAATATACTTTTACAGTAGTTTTTATCGTAGTCTAAAAAACCAAAAAAAAGGAAAAATTCAAGTGCAGAAATACAAAAGTAAAATCCAAACAAAGAATCATCAGTTATTGGGAAACTACAGAAAAATTCACTTAGAAACTAATAGACAAATGTTTTCCTTTTAATAAGTAAGTAATTGATTAGCGTTCACCATTTCCGGTTGGCTGGTTGCATTGGCTAATTCAAGAAAGCGCTGGTGATCCATTTGTGATTCTAGCATTTAGTGAGTACCTCGTAAAATTCTGCCAAAATACCAACAGCCATTTGGGAATTGCTAGAATCACAAATGGATCACCAGCGCTTTCTTGAATTTTTTAACGAGAAACCTACCATTATCCTGTCAAAAACAGGATCCGAACCCTTATGGCTACCATGTCTGCATTATATTAATCTATTGATAAATTTAATCATAGAAAATTCCTCTGTTTATTAATTTATTAATTTCAAGAAAATCATATTAAATTTCTTAAATATAATTAAAAATGAAAAATGTGGTTATTGTAAAAAAAAATTATCTTTAAATTCTCGCATCAATTTTATCAGAAAAAATAATAAAATAATCATGGATATAAAATTTAATTTTTATTTTAAAGAATTTAAAAGAGTTCATTTTTTCTGTTTTGAACCCCTACTGAAATAAAATAGTACATAGTTCTTTTTAATTTCCTATGACTTATTGCTATTAATTAGTTAATGATGGTTTTAGATTTTTCGCGGTGTCCTTCCCTCCATGTTCATTCATTCATTCAGTAGGGGTGAAATGACCAAGTGGATGAAAAATTTGTCACCGATCATTTACTAAATTATTCAATAAGTGCCATGTTTGTTATATTATCATATACATTGATTGCATTTATTTTGCAAGCAAAGCCATTGTGACCTTGAAATGTCACTACAAGTTTTTTGCAAATATGTTTCATTAATGATTTCAATTTATGATATAATAGGTGAAGTTTTTCTGCATTTTCAAGTTTTCGTCGAAAAATTTCATTTTTCTTTTCTTCTTCATAAATGAAGAGAACGAAATGTCCGTATTGTTTAAATTATCATTTCAAGCACTTCACGTTTTTCCTCACCGCCGAATAGTAGTGAATCTTTAATTAAAAATCAAATCCATTTGAAATGTTATATCTATATCCACCTATATTTTTATTCATCAATTGTTCTTTGATGAAACAGTTTCAGTCGAATAATAGCGACTAGAACGAATCGAACTAAATATAGTGAATACTAAAGCAACATCTAATTAATTAATTCACTTTTATGATTTTATTAATGATAAGAATTTTTAATATTAGTGATAAGCTTCCCCTCTTCATCCTCACACTATTCCCGCATTATTTATAAAATTATAACAATATTGTCACATTTATCATAAGAAATAACGGAAAAATTTACTAATCAAATATATCATTATCATTATGAATGAATTATCATCATATCATAATTTCATATATATTGATAATATTTAAATATTTGTTTAAATGCTAAATATTTTTCATTCTTTGATCAGCGAAATGATCCATGGAAATTTCGTAGTTTTCGACGATTTTTCTCGATGATCAAAAAATATTTTTGAATGTGATTTCTACATTACGAAAATATTTTTAAATAGCGAAAAAAATAAGAAAAATATTTCATATCAATATATTGTTTAATAGGAATTTTGAAAAATATGGAAAGTACTAATAACTAATGAAAGAATTAGTTTACAAATTGGAAGAAGAATAGTCGAATGGCTGTTGTTTAGATTATCGACTTCATTTAGTAACGTCCAAATTTTGGCCGAATTGCTGGTGATTCTCTAACGATAGTATCTTATTCTATTAAGCCAGTGGTGCGAGCCCAGTCAAAAATGGTGAGCGTTAACTATTTTATTTCCACTACATAAATATAAAAATTAGAATAGGAATAAAATAATCATTTATCTATGAAATAGTAAAATAAATTGGTAATACAAAAAAGATAATTTAGGGAAAAGATAAATAAAGGTAATTGGGAAAAAAAATTTCCAAATCTTTTTTCAGCTTTAATTTGTGATGTATTTCTAACAATAGTGACGACAGTCTCCTTTCTTTTCTTCGAATTCGTTTATCTTTTATAATTTTGTGATTATTTAAGATCTATGCAAATTTTTAATTTACATAGTCTTAAATAATTATTAGTGGTATACATACACTATAAATGTTATATTAGTATATATATATATATATATATATATAAGCAAATTATCTTTTCAGAAAAATATTATTTGTTATGAAAAAATTTGCATAAAATATAATTGAAATAAAAAATATAATTGAATTTTAAAATAAATGTGCCATGATAATAATGAATTACCTTATTTATTCATAAAATGATGTCCATAAATTTCTTCATAAATTTTTCATAAAGCTTGATAATTCCATAAAACTGTTCTGAGGCAATTAATTCATAATCATTTAGATAGATTTTTTTGAAAATTACTAATTTCCATAAATTTTCATAAATTATATGTATATCAATGTTAATTATAAGGCTAGCCGAGTGGTTGTTGTTCAGATATATTATAGTATTAAGCGTGCGGAATTCATATTGCCTTCGATATAGGAGTAAATCAGTCATTAAAAAATTTGGGTAGTTCTAGCGAGCCACTTGTAGTCGCCAAGTGATTCCTTGGCAAAAGAAGCAGCTAATGGTCGAGTTTAACCAGAATTGGTGGCTGATAGCAATAAAACAATTTTAAGGGTAATTTTGCACAATTTTCTCTCAAAATTAAATCCTTTAATAGAAGCAAATGTGGACAAAGAATATTGTACATTTATTTTGATCAGTGTTGTGATTTTTGGTTCATTGATGAGCATTGCTTGGTCTGTCGATTGATATAAATCACATCAATCCATCGCTTTTGTAACGATTCTTATTAAAATAATTATAATAATAGTATCAACAATATTACTAATAATATTAATAATATTAAATCATTTATTGAGGATAATAATTGGATTTTGCGCATTAGTATCCCATAGAAAATTATCTTCTATAGAAAGAGCAGAAAAAAAAATTTCATTAAGTCAGCAATAGGAAAAGAAATTTTATTTTTTATTTTTTGTTATCAGACGAACGAACAAACGAACATTTGCAGTTTTTATTCTTTAAAATAATTCCATTTTAAAAGATCACTGTGAATTTTCCTTAATATAGTGAAATATTATACTCTTCTTACAATAAGAAAGAGTTCAGTACAAATATTATTGCACTTTGTGAATTTCCCTATTTTCTGTTCATTAAAGCTTTGACCCTTTGATTGGTACAAATTCTTCTTCTTAATTTATGTTTGCTTTCTATTTATATTTATATTTACTATATGAATGATCCGATATATTTATATGTTTTACAGAATGTCGCATATCACCAAAATGGTTAATTTCATACGATTACTGATAATTTTTCTGATATTTATTTATTCATTGATCTTTGAAAAAATTTCCAATTCACGGAGGTGGAATTCTCAGGCAATTACGATTAAAATATATACCTCGATGAAACTCATCCTTTATTTTGCTGAATCGTTTATAATTCAAATTTGAAGTTGAGTAAAGTAAATGGTTAAAGCTCATCATTTCTGGTTTGCCTGCTCTACGGCTAGAAATTGCCAAGGTGTGATAGAAGCACAAATGGGTGACCACCTAGATTTTTGTTTACTTCTGATAGGAGCACAATCCAGTTCACTGACTTGTCACACCATAATATAAGCTAATAACCGATCGATTATAGTGCCTCTAATAAATTCAAAATTAGCACTTTCTAAATAATTTTTTAAAAATAATTGTGAAAGTAATGGATATATTTTTATTTCTTTGGTTACAATTATTTTTTCATTCAAACCCATTGATTTTCATTATTTGTATTTTAAATTTTATCATTAAAAACGTTAAAATTTTTAAATTTGAATTTATAAAATAAAAACAATAAAAACTGCTTTTTGACCTTTATTATCAAAGGTCATTGATGATAATTTTAAAAAATTTAAAAATTTTTTGTTTGATTTATAAAATGGATGAATGTAAAATTAAATTTATATTTTTGGTGGCAAGTAAAAATGAATATTCTCATTTTCTATTTTGTATCGAATAGGAAGAATCACTATGTAAACAGTTGCGCCCCCTCAAATAATTCGCAAAATTCAACATTTATCGTAAAACTTGCATAATACTACTCAACTAAATGATGAAATGCCATTCGTTGACTAAAAAAAGGCGACGGACCAAAAACGACAATGATTATGGTAACAACGACCACGGTGACTAATTACAATTATGATGGTATGAGACACTGTCCGACCGGTCCTAAAGGTTATCTGAGGAGTTCCCACCCCCATCCCCACCTAGCTCCTTATTTTAAATAAATATTTTTTTATTATTTAACTTTTCTTTCCTTTCTATTTTTTTCTTCGAATTTTTTATAATTCATTCGTCGCTTTTCTCATTTTTAAAAAAGAAAAGAAAAAATTTTTTCCCCCTTTATCAAATAATAACAATCGCGAATTGAATTGTGCTTTTTTTTTGAAAAATTCGATAATCACTTATTATCATTATCATTATTATTACTATCATTATTATTATTTATTATTATTAATAATTACTGTTATTTGATCGGTTGTTGTCTCGTTTGCTTGCGTTGCTAATTTATTTGATTTGATTTGAGGAAAAAAATTTTTACTTTTTTTTCAAAAAATTATTTCGCTATTATTTATTTTATTTATATTTACTTTGATTCATTATTTATTTTTTGAATGTATTTCTCAAATATTTCTTTTCTTCGTTTCAAATTTCAAATTTTCGTAAAAAAAGGCGATAAAAATCATTTATTTCAGTGTATTTTAATGGATCAAATAAAGTCTTCCTTGCTTTCTTTAGAATGCATGCAAACTTGCAAGCAAATACATGCATGCGTGGCGTTGTATTGCATTTGTTTAATTTGGCAAAAATCTTTTAATTTGCTATGAAGATAATAGCAGAAAATAATTTTCCGAAAAATTCGTACTAAATATAACAATTCTCATCGACAAATCCTTAATGCATTAAAAAAAATTAATTTGCTATTAGAAAATAAAGGAGTATTTTGAACTTCAATTGAATCAAGAACGAATAAAATAAAATAAAACCAACTTTTTTTTGCTCGTCAAGGTTGAAAGGTCAGCGCGAAATCAAGTGGAATTACATTTATGAAGTTGCTTAAAATTTTCAGCCAAATTTTGATTTGAAATAGATTTTTTTTATTTTGCAGAAGTAGAACATAAATTGGTCGAATCTTGATGTATTATCATTAAACGATGGTACAAAACTGGTGAGAGCAGACTTGATTAAGTTTCCGGCAAACAAATTGAAGGTCTGATGTGAATTTTGCGTTATTTCTATTATATTTTATTATATTTTTTCCCCAATTAATTATCGAAATTTACGTCAAGATTTTTTAGTTACTTTGGATTTTAGTTTTATGTGGTTGATCTGGTTAAAGGGCTATTTTCTGTCACCAAACACTTCTCTGGTCCTAGTAGTCAATGGTCCTCTTAGTTGGTGGAGGCAGTCGGACGAGAAATGGTGAGTGGTGTTTAAAGTGAAAAGACATTCGAAATACCAATTTTTTGCCCCTTATCATGTGGCATTTTATTTATTTTCACTCTTGAAGTGATGAACGAATATTTTGAATTATTATTTTTATCACCATATTAAATTTTTTTATTTTTTAGGAAAAGTTTGTTTTACTAATTTCATAAATTTATTTCGATATTAATAGCATTTTCTTATTCTCTTAACATCATTCACCATTTTTAATTTAGTTGTTTCCACTGGCTAGGATAAGACCGCTTGAGAAGAGAGTTATATGGTGATAGAAGTAGGTGTGGGTCATCTGGATTTCCCTTTTAACCTGGTTATTATACGCCTGGTTATTTAAGAGGCAAGAGGCAAGAATCGAATTCATAATGCTTAGCACTAGCCAAGTCCATATACCACTCGCCCATATGAAATGGAAAATTAATTTTTATCGTTTCCTCGCCCCTTCCCTCTATCTCCCATTAAAAAAAATATTCTACTTTTGTTAGAATTATTTATTTAAAGAAGAATAAATTTTTATTTCTCATTTTTATCACTGAAAAATTAAAAAATAAAAAATTTATTTGAACTTAAGTTGATCAAAAATCTGCTTTCTTGCTTATTGGTTTGATGAAAGTTTTTTTGCAAGAAGAGATTCCGCAATTCTTTGCAATAACATTTTTAATAAATATCATATTGAAAAAAAAACATCGATTTTCTTTCGTTCTTTAAAATGTGGATAGGGTAGCCGAGTTCAGATTATCGTGTTAAGGCTACTATCGCAGACGGGAGTCGCCATCATCACTATCCTGGTTTTAATGTTTTTTTATGGATGAAAAGTTTATGGGCTGATCAACTGATAATAAAGTGACTGAAGCAAAAGAAAGGACATGATCGAACCTTGCTTCAATTGATTTTGTCATAGATTTGTCTGGATTCATCTCGATCATCGAGAGTAAATTACCGGTAGAATCCATAAGTTGCTGCTTCTTATATACATATATGTATATATATCTTTCTATAGCTTTCATGTGATTGCATAACGATTAATCCTAATGGTGAAGCCTAATAGCCAAATTAGATATGATTGATGGATATTATTAAAAGAAAAATATCCAAATTTCACTAAGACTTAAGAAAAAAAGAAATGGACTGTTTTTATTCTTATTTTTCTTGAAAATACATTTGTAACTTTAAAAGTGAAATATTAGAAGAGAAATTTATAAAAATTTTGCGAACAATTCTGCTTTCCCCATTTTTTTTCTAAAATTTCATTTTTTCTTGGCAAATGAATCAGATTTTTTTGCGGATTTGAACTGATTTTAAGTCTTATAAATAATGAATAGTTTGGCACTTTCAACGGATTTTGTATTTTAAAAAATTTGAGGAAAAAATTCGTTTTCAATAGCTCTCTTTGATGATTTTCCAGTTTTTTCCGTGGATTATAGGTCGATGGCATAAAAATTGGCCTATGGCTTATTAATTTGTGCCCAAAAGGCCTTATTTATCCCTATATTAAAATATCACGTTATTTCACAAATATCACATTATTTATATAAATATCATAATAAAATATCATATTATTTTTTATTTGCATTGTTATTTTATTTTTATGTACCCTTCGTAAAACAAGTCAATATGAACTACAAAACAAATTATTTAATAGATGCTTTCTTTTAGTTTCCGCTTCACCTCATTATCGTTTATTACTCGCCAACCTTAATTAATTTATTGTTTTCTGGATGAATGCAAAGAATTCGAGCTTTACTTATAATACTTACCTTAAGCCTTACTGTGCATTCAGCCTGAAAATACACAAAAAATATCGTTAATCATTTTTTTTACAATTTTGCACAAAACATTTTATTGAAATTTCCTTAAAATTCCTTAAATGTTTTAATGTGCTTTCTTTAAGATTTGTAAATATACAAATTTTCGATAATTTAAAACCTTAAAATATTTTAAAAACAAAAAATGGATAAAAATTGCATTAACATTTTCTCTAATATTTTACTACGCTATTGTATGTTATTTTCATTAATATTATTATAAATAATAATAAAAATTATTATCACAAATAGATATTAAAATCATTGATATCACTGCTACCATTATTTCAGCAATTTTTTTTCATCCAAGTAAATAATTTTTAACAAAGAAAATGAATAAATGAATAATGAATAAATTTTTGTATTAGCCGGAAAATTCATAAATAATAATAATTATATAGCAACAAAAAAATAAATAATAATGGTCAATAGTAATCATCGTTAATTATTAACAATAATTTATAATAATTATAATTGAGAAAATTAACAAGAAACTAAAAATAAATTTGCAGTTTTATAGAATTTTAAAAAATATTTTAGGAAATAATTACGAGTTATCTCGAATTTAAAGCGAACATCAATTAAGCAATAAGATTTTTATAATAAAAATAAACATTAGATTCAGTTTAAATGCGAAAGGAACAACACAGAGCTCATCTATCATTTATGGTTTTGCTAGTTCCACTGGCTATCAGTAAATTTTTGCCAGAAGACAACAGAAACACAGATGAGCCGCCAGGAAAAAAGTTATCTCATGTCGGAGCCTCTTCACACGGTTAGCCGTTGCAATTATCCAAACCACTCGGCCATCCTTTCCCAAAATTATATCAAATAGAAAATTTAGTGAAAAATTTTTTGAGTGGGGATTTTCTTTTACGATGCGAACCATCAAAACTAAACAAAAAAAACATTTTTGAGACAAAAATTAAATAAATATTTACCGAAATTTTCTTTTCAAATAGCTTAATTGTTGAATTGAAGAAAATGACAAATAGAAAAATAGAAAATAATAAAAGTTTTCGTTTTAAAAAATTTGTTAAAAAATTGTTTCAAAAAAAAGTACTTAAATCTTTTGCAAATAATAAATAAGCTAAAAGTAAAAATAGATTCGGTGTTTCAAATTTGCCTTTTTCGTGGTTTATGGTGTTGGTGTGGATATTGGTGTTGGTGCCGATACAAGTGTTGATGTGGATGTTGGTGTTGGTGCCGATACAAGTGTTGGTGTGGATGTTGGTGTTGGTGCCGATACAGGTGTTGGTGTGGATGTCGGTGTTGGTGCCGATATAGGTGTTGGTGTGGATACTGATGTTGGTGCAGCTGTAGATATTGGTTAGTGCGGATGTTGATGGCGATGACAATCACTTTTCTTTGAGTTCATCGACAACTAGCGGAAATAATTAATCTCCAGTACAATACAATAGATACGTAAGAAATGCTTTTATAAAAGGAACTGCTAATTTAATCTAAAGTAGAAAATGAAAAATGCAGCTGAAGAAAGAAGGAAAAAAGAGAAAAACTAGAAATATTGAAATATCAGTTATAATTGAGCATTTCTATAAGTAAATGAACGATTATAGTGCCTCCTTTTTACTTCAAAACCCGTTATATTTTCTTCGATATGCCCCGTCTTAATATCTTCCAAAAGCGCATCATGCTCCTCCAATAAATATATTTCGTCAGTTGCTGAACGCTGTGTGGCGTCAAAAGCGAGGAGGACCAATCAAGACGTGGACTGATAGAGCCGGGAAAGATTTTGAACGAGTAAAGGGACCAGCGATGTAAGACGAACTTAAACAGTTGGCTTCTGCTTGGGAATGGCGTCAGGCAGCTTGGAGATGCATTGCCAGCGCAGACGGCCTAACCAGTTATGATGGAAGCTATTCCATTAATACTTTCTTGGATAATACTTTTACATTCCCTTCTCAAACCTCTTCAGATGCGAGAAATTTGTCGCTGATGAGTTAAAATGCTTAAAACTTTTTATTAATTCTTATTCATTCATTCGAAATATTCGCTTTAATATTAAAAATCAATATTATTAAATGGCTTAGTGGCCAAAGATGAGTGTAGCCGAGGGCCAAGGATGGTCCAGTCGACCCATCACGTTTCTTAGACGACAATGCCGTAGAAGTGCGATGGCGAAATGGAATGGAAGGGCTGAGTGGGCTGTTCGGAGCACCTACAACTTTTCGCTTTTAAATCGTACTGAGTCTGCTTTCGAAGTGACCCGTTACTAGAAAATATTGCTCGGCGATGGAAGCGGGTCGCATGGGTCGGCAGCGATGTCCTTGCCGGGTTTAGGACCCACTCGGCTAGCCTAGCACCCACTTGGCACACACAACGCTGTTTGGCTTTAAGCTTTCTATTAAAGTTTCGGTTACAAAATTCATCGAATAACTGCTGGAAATCCACGAAATCACTCGCGAAATTCTAAGTTAAAAAATTTCTCTTCTTTTCGTATCGAAAAATTTCCAGTTTTGCAACAAAATAGTAAAATGGATTCAACTAACAAATGTGTCGATTAATCAAAAATTTTAGTGGATACAAAGAGAAAAAAGAAACATTTTAAATTGTTCCTATCGTTTGTATCAATCTACTGACACACATATAACATACGCATACAACACATACACACACACACATACACATGCACATACATGCACACATGCATAGACACACATGCATACACTCATATTCAAACGTCATAGGTTGATTGTTCCTGTATGAGTGCGTACCCATCGTTTTTTGTCCAAATACTTGTAGTGAGTAGCGCTAAATGAAATCTTGTTGAGTGCAACTCGACCAGTGAATTTGTGACTTTATGCACTAAATTACACCATTATCACTCCTTATCACCATCATTATAATGATTTTTTCGCCTTAACATTTTTCGTTAACTTCTACGGTGCGATTATTTTTGGTCAGAAAATTTGGGGATAGGTAGTGAGTCCTTAGGAACTTCTGATTTAGCAAATTTTCTTTGCGTCCTTGGAACCGAACCATGCTGCTCGAATTCATTGTCTATGTAGTACGCCTTTCCTCAGTTTTTGCATGTCTTTTTGACCTTTTCGTTTCTGTCTACTCGTTTTAATAGTCTAAGACTATAGACTATGCAATAGAAAGTTCTTAACTAAATGTTTGTTGTATAAAATTTAAAATTTTAAATATATTTTAAGCATATACAAGTACAAATACTTCGTTTTAAATTTGGCATTTATTAAAATTTTATTTATGACCCGCTTTTTATAAAAGAAGAAACAGATCAACAGACCGATAGGTCAATAGATTAATAGATCGGCAAAAGTATTTATGCATTTATGCGAATATAAGAATGCGTGCCCTTGTTCACATTGTCGAACCAGTTGTCGCATTAAAAACATCTGCACTTGTAGTTTAGTGAGATTTTTGTCTTCCTCGATGATGTTTCCTTAGTTTATTTTCCTACGATAACATTTTGTCCTTATGGCTCAAAATGATAATTTATTTCTAAATATTTGCCTAAAATTTTCAGTTTTATATTAATATTAATAAAAATAATAACGATGAGCAATGAATAATAATGTAATAACTAATTTAAATTTGTAAATTAAAATATCTAAAAAAACTTGTTTGAACAAAATTATCGCAAAAATCTTATAATTTCTTTCTACGGTAATTTGTTGTTAAATTTGGAAAAGAGATCGTATTGTTTTTTAGAGAAAACAACTATAAAAAGTTAGCAGCATAGATGACCGAAACATTAAGAAGAAGGAATGTGAGAGGCTAAAGAAATGCAAGGGGTGGAAGAGATGTGTGAAGTGAAGACCGAGCCTAAGCCTAAGTGGTGGCGAAGTGAAGCATTCGTGACCCCTGAACTAGAAAAATGGCTTCAAAAAGGAATTCCAGGAACAACAGTTCTCTACGCAGAAGGATGCACAACACACTGCGGGCGAAGTCGGATTCTTAGCCCCCTGGTCTCGAGCAGAAGTCGAGGACAGTCTGCACCATCCACGGCTAGTGAATTTCTCTTTGATCTAGAAATCCGTATAAATTCTACGAAGCAAAATTTTTTTCTCTTCTTTTTTCAAACAATAAACTGTTAGCAGAAAAATAAAATTGTGTCGTCGGCTGGTGACAAATCATCGTTTAGCATCACAATTTTATTTTATTTTCGCTTAACAATGGCTTTTATGACACAAATGCTAAATCAATTAACACCAAATGTCACCAATATTATTATTATCACTGCTCATTTTATTTTTCGTCTTATTCTAAATAATAAATCTTCCATTAACCGACGCACAAATTCTCATTTCTGCTTTAAATGGTACCACTAACCACTAAACTGGGGCCATTTCACCGGAGGTGACGACTATAATGCATGGCCTTAGTCAAAGTATCAACCACTCTCCATTAGAAAACTGATGAATACAAATAATTAAATTTCGATTTTATTGGTTATTCAATTTTTTGCATAAAATATGTCCTCTCATTCTCAGTGCATTCACCATGTCCAAACTGTTTATGCAGTTCGTCCATTCATCTTATGTACTCTGTCCAACACCCTCCTCTATCCTGCCAACCTCGCCGACCCATCCATCCCACTTACCTGTTTCATCAACCCCCCCCCCCCCACTCAACCATCCAGACCTCTCTTCCCTCCCCCGCCCTCTCCCCCTCCATTAATAATTAATTGCATTAGACATGGCGTAAAAATTGTTCTTTTGCCATTATTCCCGAGAGATGGCCAAAAATTTGGTCTTTGGTCGATTTTACGAATTTATTTTTATTTTTCTATGTATCTCTCCAACTCTTGTTTTATCAAATTATGCTTCTCATTTCTTTTTCTTCTCATATCTCTAACTGAATTTTCGTTTCGTCATTTTGCGTACTCTCTCCACTATCTTTTTTTTGTTTGTTTTTTGACTATTTTCTTTCTCAGAAAATATTATATATCTCTGTCTTCTCTCAAAATTCTGTCATATTTCGTCCAGCTTGTCCAATAACTATTAAAATGTTGTCCGAGCAGTTTATGCTACTTGCTACTAATAACTTTCTCGTTCTATTCCTCTTAATTTGCAGACTACGGCGTCGCGTTGCGTCACGTGACCCTACGTGACCTTTCTCTAAGCGCCACTCTATCGTATTTGACCCAAATTCCTATCCATTACCTTTTTTAGCCTTCGCAAAATTCGTTTCAGTTTTCGTTTCGAACTTTTTTTAACCTATTAAATATTTTTTCGTAAATCCTCTTCTGATAGCGATTTTTTAAAATCGAATTCACCGATTTGGTTTTGTTGAAAACAAAAAATATTAAGAAAATTGATTAATTAATTAATGGGCTTTTGATGCAAATAAAAAATGGATCAAACGGCCCGTAAGCGACCCACAAGTGACCCGTACGAGTTATTAATGCGAATTAAGATTGTACGGATTTTTCAGTTGCAAGTTATGATTTAAATGAAAGTGATGATGGTGCATTCATTCATCGAAACAAGTTTCTTGTCTTTATTTTCCACTTTTTTTTTGTAGTTTGCAATCAGTGGTTTCCGGTAAATTTTTAGCGATCTTAAACGCTTTTCTTCTTCATTATTCATTTTTGTTATTGCTACGTGAAAGTGCACGTCATTTTACGTGAATACGTGTATATGATTTATATTGTTCACGTTATTGGTTAATTCAGTATTTCAATCATTTCACAATATATTTAATTTGTGCACATTGCACAAAATTAAATTATTTTATTTGTTTAAATCGCATTTTTTGCAATAAAATTTCAAAATTTCTTAAACCTTTTGCGTTTTCAATTTAATTTATTTTAATTATTGTTTTTCTTCAAATATTACTTTAAAATGCTATAAAAAATAGCAAAATCAGCAAAAAAATATATATTCGTTTCTGGACAAATCCATTCATTTGTATTTCTATCCCCAAGTGACTTCCCAAGTAATAAAAGGCACCCCCTCCCCATTCCCACCTTAGTTGCTTGTGAGATGAACCAAATCAGGAACCACTGATAAGTGTTTAGAAGAAGAAAAGAGAAAGACTTTCTTTCTTTCATTATTTGTTTAAGTTTTTTCGATTTTCATTTGTTTCTTCCCAATTTTTTGGAAAAAAATATGGATTGTCAAATATATAAAATATGTAAAAATATTTTATCATTAGTGGTAAGATTATCAATTAGATTAATCAAACAGCTGCAAATATGAAAAAAAAAAACAAAAAAAAGAAACAGCTAAATAAATAAATTTTTAGATTTTTTATTCACATAAATTTTTATCAAATTTCTTCTCTCATTTCACTTTAATTTTTCTTTTTTATAAAAATAACTATTTAAATTTATAAAGTTTTCATTAAAATATCACAGAAGAAAATGAATTTTTTTGGGAAATTCTAAAAACTTTGGAATTTTTTTGTTTTTTTTTGAAAGTTCTTTGAGAATTTAAATTTTTTGAAAAATTCTCTTTTTCAAATATATAAAAGAAATAGTTGTTGCTTATCGACTTTCTTCTTCTTCTTCTTTTTCTTTTTTTTCTTCGACTTATTTATTCGTCTTTGATCTTTCGTTTTCACTAAACCAAACTAATTTTTCATTTTTCTTTTCATATTAGAATGTGAGTGCTTTTTAGTTGGACGGATGGACGGACGAATGGGTGGGTGGATGAATGGACGGATGGAAGGACGGACAGGGCGAAGGACGGGTAGAAGGATGGTCGGAAGGACGGATATCGAATATACATATAACGTCAGTAAAGTTCTACGCGAACTTCATTTTGAGAGGCTGCAAAAACTCGAGGCTGCGATCTCTCAAGATAGACTTTGGAAATTGTAAAACAAGAATTTTGTCTTGGAAACTGAGGCGAAATTTTTAAAGACTAGGTTGCATGGATTTTCAAAGTCGAGAATAAATTTTTTTTTAAAATCTAATTCTTCAAAAAACAGTTTATACGTGCTTCAATTATTTCGTTTTTGTTTTTTATTAAAATCATTTTAAAATTCCGATAGAAAAATTTAGAATTTTATTAGAATTATTTTAGCCTTTTTACTTTTCTTGTTATTTATATTAATAACAATAATAATATTAAATTATAATAAATAAATGGCAAAAATAAATATTTAGCAAACTTAGAAAAGAAAAAAAATTGATGAAATTTGCATTCTTTAAGATGAAAAATGCAGAAAATTCGTTTAAAAAGAAATTTTCGCGTACGAATCACACGTGGCAGTTACGTGCAATCGCATTTACGTGAAAGAGTACTACGCAAAAATAGATTTTTATTAATTAAAAAATGTTTGTTTTATCTTATTAATATTTCGAGTAATTTAAATTTGCAAAATGTTCTATTTTTTCTTTTTTCATATCGTTGATTTACCATAATGTTTTACCCAGTTTTTCTAACTAAAATAGATTATAAAATTAGGTCAATTGATAGTAAATAATTCGACGAAAATTGGCGATTTTTTAGAAAAGAAAGAATCGGAAAAAAAGAAGGTTATAAAATGTTGCAAAATTTGTTTCGATATGTTACAAATGTTGTATGACAATCGACGAATCAACGACAACGACGACGACGGCGACGACGGCGATGGACGACACCGATTTTTGTATTATTCGCCCGAAAAAATTCGTGAAATTTTTAATTTTATTCTAGAAATAATATTAGTAGGTAAGTGATTAGCGCTTAGTTTCTGTTTAGGTTCTCTTCATTGGCCATTAGTATGGTTAGGAATTTTTTGCCAGTAAGTTAACTGACAATGGAAGTGCAAGTGGGTAATGGGGATTTTTTAGTGGTTTAATATTCAGGCTTCCGCAAAAACTGAACCCTCACCTCGCAATACGACAATTAGTTATCACTCTCAACTAAACTCATGCTGGAAATTAATTTATAAATATATATAAAAATTTAGAATTAAAATTTTTAGGTTTTTGTTCCGACTTTTCAAGTATCATTTAAAAAATTTTTTCATTATAAATTATATATATTTTTTATTCGTTTATTTAATATCATTGATGAGTAATAATCTTTATTTAGCAAATAGCAATTCTTCAGTTTGTGAAGCATTTTTATTTCATTAATTTTTTATAGCTTTTTTTATAAAATTGAATAATTAGTTGAAAATATAAATGGCGGTAGCGTAGCGTAGGTGGTTAATGGTTCACATTCTCGTCCTAAGAGTTCTGATTCTGCACACCACAGGACTGAAAATCTATTTTTCATTATAAATCCGGGCAGTCCCATATTTCTCATAACCAACTGGCCACCGACTTCATTGGCGATATTTTCTCACCGCGCTAACTAGCCAGTGAAACGAACCACAAATGACATATATTAGCCATAATAAATAATGAACTAAAATAATTTTATTTTCAATCAAAAAAATATTTAAAGATCGTTGCTTGATATTTAAATAATTTTTTTCCCGTGGGAAATGATTTTGTTTTTAAGCAAAAAAAATTATTTTGAACTGATTTGCACGAGTGAAAAATAGGGAAAAACACTTTTTAGATAAAATGTGGACTTTGAGCCGAGTTTTGGCGTAAGTCCACACTATTGGGATGTTTTCACGTATTTTGCGTTAGATTTACGTACCTCAAATTTGGAAATGAAGTAAATAAGTTGCACAGTTAAATATTTTCCTTCGCTATATTGATTTTTAATAATATTTTCCCCTAAAAATTTATTTTATCTTCATTAATTGTTACTGTATTATTACTGTGTTCATCATCTGTTGGTATTATTGTTCTGTTTATCTTTGTTGCACATATATTTATTATTCGACCTTTGACCCTTTCAATCTAATTGGCCACATTCAGTCAGAATTAATCTTAGAACAGAAGCTGTCGTTTTTCAAAAACTTTAGTCTAGAAGTCAGCCTAAGGCAGACGATACGATGAATATCAGTCAGTCACCTGTTCTTCAACTTACCTATTCTCCTAATAGTCGTTATGTGTTTTATATGTCTTCAGTAGAATTGGTTTATGTGCCTAGTTGGGTGTTATTTCGAGGCGTTGGAGCTCCACTGCCGGCAGGAAAGGGATTCCTTTGCGGAAGAATCTGAATGATGCCCGCCACTCGCTATGCTTCCACTATTGAGTAGCGCTTGCTAGCAAATATTTGGACAAATATTTGCTTCGGACAAACCAGCCGAGCGAATCCAACCGATGAGAATCGGTGCGCATTCCTTAAACAAGAAGAGACGGCCTACTTACTTACTTACTTACTGCCTTACTGCTTTGCTCCATTGCTACTTTATTATTTGCTTCATCTCTCATGAGAATGAATGAACATTTATTTACGTACATACATACATATATCATATTTATTTTGAACGATTCACATTCATTCATTCATCAAACCAAATGCGTTTTCCAGTTGTTCTCGTTCATTTGCATTTTTATTATAGTGTTTTCTATTGAAATTCAGCAAATTTAAGTCGACGTCCAACTATTTGCTGAATTTGTTGCAATCGAAATGCAATAGCAACGAAAAATAATGCCGAGGTTTATGACGAATAAAATCAGAGAGGTATTGTGAATGTGTAAATAATTTCAGCTGTGGAATTTGGAAATGCTGGCGTCCGCTCGAACCAAGCCAGAAGTGCAAGCAAGAGGAGCAAATCTCCAATAAATCCCCACTGAGAAAAAGATTTCGCAATAAAATTGAAGAATTTCGCGTTTTGACGTGCAATTACGTGTTTTTTTACGTGGGTATGTGAAATTGTGGTGTAGAAGCGAAGAAAAAAATTTAGCACGCAATTTCGTTAATTATACAGCAATCAACAATATCGAAAGAAAAAAAAGTTAAATTAATCGTAGCGATTTTGCTTTTTTTTTGGAAAATGGCGTACATTCACTTCATGTTCCACGTATTTCCATTTTGTTTCCACGTGTGAAATGAATATCAAACGTGCATTTCGAGTACAGAAATACGACAAACATGAAAGTGCATCTTTACGTAATGTCTCGCGGATTTTGTCCTAATTTTTGTCCTTTTAATACTAATAATTTTTTATCGATTGAAGAAAAAATTTATTCTTTTTTAATTAAATTTCATCGATTTACTTGCTTTTACTTTGCTTTAATTTGTTTTTTGTTTATTTTCCTTTTAAAATTCATTTAAATTAACTAAATTTTATTTCAATAATGAACTTTAAAAATTTTATTATTTATTTATTTCGTTGAAAAAAAGCGCATTTACGCGAATTAATTTTTCGCGGATTTGTCGAGGTTTTTTCTCGAAATGTTTTTTTTGCAAAAAATAGGCTTTTTTCTTTGGAACTCTATTATTATTAAAACTTTTTAAGGGATTTTCTGTTTATATTATTAAATATAAACATTATTATATATGAAATGCAATGGCGATGCTCTATAAAATGCGATTTAATTACTAAAATAAATATCATTAATGTTTAATTTAAATTACAAGGCGTGCTTGTTATATTGGTGATACCTTTTCACCGAAGGTTCACTTACGGTGAGAAGTATCCACTCGGATTTTATGATGTCTCAGAGCGCAAAGAAGTGTGCAATTAGCATTAATTGATGCGCGTTATTTCAAATCTCATTTTAAACCAATTTGGTGGTTTTTGCGAAAAAATTAAAAAATTTCTGACGGTGTTCTCTTGTTTTTTTAATATTAATATAAATTAGAGTAAATGGACATTCGTTGAGTAGTTTTGTTGCATCATATTTGCTTATTGCATCATGGAATTACGATCCCCTTTTATTATTTATTATTACCTTCGGATAATTCCACGATATAAATTTATTTATCATACTAATTTCCATTCATTCTTTTTTTACTAATATTTCACGCTTTTCACGCCACGTGACGCCTCACGTACGCTTTATAAATTTGCATCTTTCTGTGGAATTAATTTTTACGAAAAGCAATTACTGGACTGTTTTTTTTCGCATTTAATTATTTGCAGAAATTTTTTTGACATTTTAAGTTTTGACAATTACCTCGTGCAGGCTTATTTATAATTTCTGCATAAACTCCATTTCTCACCCTCTTTAAGTGGGCACTGCTCATTCTCAACCTCAGATCCCTTAAGGGAGACTTGGGAACTCGAGGGTCCTAGCGCTAATTTCAGGTCATTCCTTTCTTTTTCATGACGCTCCCTGTGCTTGTTCTATATGCATATATATGTTGCATTTTTATGTAAGACTAGGAAGTTGGTGTTATAGTTGTCGATTTCTCATATGTGATGACGATGATGATGATATGCAGCAAATGCATCAGTAACGGCGGCACTAGCAGCCAGGCAGCAGCAAATAGTGTGTTTTTGTTATTTTTCATCGTCCTTGTGACAAGGCAATCAATTTTTTTTCGGCGATCGCCATTCGAAAATTCCATTCTTGCCCAATGCCACGAAATGCTTTTTCGTACACTAATCCTGGCTTTTTTCGCATTTTCCCCTTTCTGCCTAAATTTGCACGTATTTTTCTATCCAAATTTCCCTCTTTTTCATCTTTTATTCCATAATTTTTCATTTATTCTCGGTTTATATTCTTTTATGTTATTTAATTTTTTAATATTAAATTTTTTTCTGATAGAATTCGTAGAATTCTCGAGAAAATTTTTTCTTTTATTGGTATTATGAACGAAATTAATCGTGTTAAATTTTTTTAATAAGGTAGTTTAGTTAGTTAGTTTTCTCCATTTTCCATCTGCAATTTTTTCTGTGAATTCATTGAATTTCCGAGAAAATTTTTTGTTTTATTAGTATTATGAACGAAATTAATCGTTTTAAATTTTTTTAAGTAAGATAATTTAGTTCGTTTTTTTCATTTTCCCTCTGCAGTCAGCGTGAGCACCATTCATCACTAAGAAGAGATTGTTGCACCAGTGGACACTTGAGGGTCGAAATTCAGTCACCAACACCAAACACAATTTCACTTTTAATAATTTCTTTGCGTATAAAATCCCTGCGGTGATTCAGATAAAACGATTAATCTCGCATTTGTATTGCATATAATTCTATTTAAATATTTATTTCAAATTTTGAATTTTTATAGATTTTTTTATTATAAAGTTATAAAGTTAGTCTCAATAACGATAATAATTATTATTACAAATATAAATATTTCAGTCTAATATGATTTTTATTTTTTTTCCTAATTTTATTTATTTGTGTTGTTTATTTATTTTTATTTGCGAGAAACAGTAGTTTGTTGTTCATTATTATTGTTTATTGAGTGTCAAGTATCAGATTCTTGCACCTTCGACAAAATTCAGTGCTGCTGGATATATTACGTCCGGCTAAACGTCGTACCTTTATTTCTACTCGTTAAATAATTCAGAAGAGTTTTTCACCGAGAATGTTAGCACTCAGTGGTGCGGATGACGGGCGCGAACCTTATTTGTTTTTTACATTTTTATATTTTCATATTTTTTCATTTATTTTAAGCGAATTATATTGTTTTCGTTGTGGACTATACGTATATACATACGTATTGATAGATTGAACACGGTGATAACGATGTTGATGTCGATGGAAAAATAACAATAAAAACAATCAACGATTGGTGCCTTTTACTATTTATCGATTATTATTTTTATTATTATTATTTTTCTTTTCATGTGAATTCGATTAGCATTTCATTCGTTCTAGAGAAATTTTCATTATTCATTATTATTAGAAAGGAAAAAAAGGCTGCAGTCTTACAAACCATTTCTATTATTACCATGTCATTTTTATCAGTTATCATTGTCTTCTTCATTATCACCTTCTGTTGTTACCTTAGCGTTACAGCACCATTTGTCAATATTTTCTAGAATTATATATTATTAATATGATTATCGCTATTATTGCCATCATCTGGTGAATTTTTCCTATGTCATCCTTGCATTGCTTCTTATTTTATTCGCATTTTTTTCATTGATGCTTAATCGGCGGCACGAGGAAACAATGTCAGTCTTTCTATGAATAGCGTTCAGCACAATAGGATAAAGTGCTACCAGATGATAGCTGATATTTTTATATTTTTTTTATTTATTTTTAAATTTTTCATTTGAAATTTATTTTTCTCAAACAATAAAAATATTTATGTCGAAAGTGGGGGAATTTTTTACCATTTTTCATTTTTTCTTTTTAAATTTTTATAAATTGAAATTTTTATAAATTGAAACAGCAATAAATAACATTATTAGTTGTCTTACTCATTTTATTAAGACATTTTATCGAATAAAATTATTTGTTACCTATAACTTCCGTAATTGGGTTTTTTTAGCGGTCTTATTACTTTATATCAACGCAACTGCCTCACTTAATCATCTTTTATCATAGAACTCACTTGCCACCTTATCACCGTCTTAGAATATTTATCTTTTTGCTACATAAATGCGAGCTAATTTTGATGTGGGAGGTGTTTTCTCGCCATGGGTGGAGCCAATCATTCATACAAAGTGTTATTATTTTTAAATTTTTTTAAAACTACAATAATCTGCTAAAATATTTTTAAAGTACATTTTTCTGATTAATTAAGATTTTTTAGCTAATTTTCTTGAAAAATACAAAATTTTCATTAACTTTTATATCGGGTGGGCGGTGCTTATACCAGAGAGGATCCGCCCACTGAGGGCGAGAGAAAACAGTTTTGCGCTGTTATATTACGTTTTACGCGAACGAATGATTCACGCGATTCACGATTAAATTGATTGTTTTTTTTTTCAGAGACATCCTTTTTCTCTTCACTATTAAAAACTTCATCCACGTGGACAAAAATTATTTTGGAGAAAAAGCAAAAAAGAAAGTAGGAGGAACAAGAAAGTCAAAAGATCGAGTTGAAGCTAAAAAGGATAAGAAAGAAATCAGTGTCAACCTGGAGCTGTGTCCAGCAACTGCACAAGTTTCTACCACAATTGGTAGTCCAATTGATCTTATGGATCTTATAAATACATCTATTAATCGTTCAACTAATCATTTGCATTTCACTAATTATGAGAATAATATTAGTAATAATGAAAGTAATATCAGCTCATCCTCGTCAATAAATAAAGCAGCGGTGACAATAATGACGGCGAATGGTGCAAATTTGGTGAATAATGCAGATCAAATAATCACAAGCAAATTACCTTATAGTTCAACGACGATGACTACGTCATCATCATCACCGTCACCATCACCAGCGCTAACAAATTTACCAAAGCAACAACAGCAAATGGATGCTTTATTAAGTTCATCGTCGCCATCGTCATCACCTTCTTCATCATCACCAGATTTAATTAGCAAATCGAATGGTAATATTGGCATTATTGGCACATTAAATGGTAGCGAAACGTCATTATCATCACAATCAACGGTACCAATTGCACCATCAACAACCGCAACAACAACTGCAGCATTACTTGGTGCAAATATTATTAACGCTACAGAAACCGTAACAAATTTGGCTGAAAAAGCTGAAAGGCCGAGTTTAAGTTATAAAGATTTAATTATTGAAGCTATTGAAAGCAGTCCTGAGAAACGTTTAAAACTCAATGAAATTTATCAGGTTTGTTCATTTTTAAACTTGTTTCTTTATAATTATTTAGTTTTATTTTAAATATAAAAAATATAAGTTTTATAACCATTACGGATTTTTTAAAAGACATCTATAGTGTTTTGATGACACTCTTGCAAATAATATTTTCAAAGGAGGGACAGAATGGCTCAGTGGGTTGTTGCTCAGTTCGGAGCGCCGATGCTGAGGTTCGATTCCCTGCAGGAGTAAATCTATACAAAAATCCGGGTGGGCGACTTATCTGTACTTCTATCGTCAAGGGACTCGTTAGCATATTTGTCTAGTCCGACAAGCCAGCGGATCGAGTTTAACCAGTAATGATGAAGAAATGGTGAAGAAAAAATTAGAAAAAAAAATGAAGGAGGCCACCGAAAGATGGGAAAAATTGATTGCATTTTTCTGTATTGTCAATGGACTTCCATTATAAATGGTAATTGTAGTTATTTTTAGTTATTTTTGCATAAATTGGTTTTTCGATTGATGACGATTAGCTTCCTTCTTTTTCGAAATTTTTTCGTTGACCTGTAGGATGGAATTTTTTCAGTGGAGATCCATTCGATATAAAAATAGGTGGGAGGTAGACTATGAGCATTGACCAAGTTCCACTTCTATACTCGTCAAGAGTCAAGAATGGAACCTATGATGTGGCTTGTCCTCGGCTCTATCAAAACAAACGACCAGTCTTTCCCATTGAGAATTAGTGTTTTCGACCTATGCCTAATTATTCATGTATCGACCTTCGATCGTTTGCTGGGGCCTAATATTCCGCGACCTTTAACCCGGACATATAATTCACTCAACTCAAAGCGTATTGCTTGCTCCACGAATACTATTTAGTTAATGATACAAGTACTTTTATTTTCCTTTTCGTTCATTTACGTCGCCTGCGTCATCGCCTTTCATTCATTCGTTTCCATAGATATAATACGCATATCTCTTAAAACGACGCTATAGTCAGTCTTATAACGTCTGACTTATTTTTTTATAGTTCACAAACCAATGATCTATTCCACTCGTCCGCCGTTTATATCATTTTTGATTCATTTCATCATTATTATGGCCTATCTTTTAGTGAGAAGTCTTCCATCCTTCTTAATTTCGCTGTTACCTTTGAGGACATTTGGATGACATTAGAATACGGATTATCGATCGGGAAGGAGCAAAGGTCAAAAGATGAAGGGTTAAAGACCAATCTAGACCAGCATACATTAGGAACTTTAATCGCGTTGATGTACTATAAAAAAGAAGAGAGAAGTTAGGTGGACTATAGAAATGCAAAAACTCTCTCTCTCGTTCACATCTAATTACGTCACAAAAATAGTATATGATACATTTTCCAAAAAAATTACCCTAGCTGCATTCTTTCTTTCTCTAAATTCTTTTCCTTTTCACTCTGCGTTCTCTTCGATATTCATTCGTAAACATCGATATTTTTTCTGAAATTTTCTCTCTGGTCCGTCTTCTTTCGTCGAGTCCTTATTAGTCTTCGCGAAGCTTCACCTTTTCTCTGTTCTTCTCTCTGTTTGCTCTAACCGTCGGCCGTCCTCAACTTTTCGCGAGCTATGATTCGATTGATTTTTGTATTTTTCTCTATTTTTTATCTACGTCATTATTATTTTTATTGAACTTTTTATGTTTTCTATTTTAACTTTTTTGTATATGTATATTAATGACTAATGAAAAATAATGTAATAACGAGAGGGTATAAGAGAAGCAGAGAGAAGCGGCAAAAGATAAAAATTTATGCGGTGATGATTTATTGAGTAATTTTTTGGAGGGACCATCATATATATTTATCATTGTTAAAAAGAGAGGAAGAGATGATAAGAAAAGTGATAAGGGTGGGGGTTAGAGAGAAAAATGATAATGGGAAGGAATGTGTCGTCAGCATAGTTCCGCAGTTATCTGTACCAGTGAAAATGAAAGATGTCAGGAAAGGAAGCTGTCTTTCTAATTTGCCCATTCTTACTTTAGATATATTCATTTTGTTTAAAAATATCTGTGCAGTCATGAACCTTCATGAACCTTTGAATGCAGTGACCACATCGAGTGTCGTCGCTGAGTGTCGTCCACAGAGTGTCTCCTGCGTTGATTCGGCCAAGTTCTTCATTGCTCATCACATGCATATCTTGCCAGGCTAAGGCTTTTGATGGACGGTACGAAAAACGAAGAAGCTTAATCAAAATCTGAATTGATGTCTTATAAAAATATTTTCATAGCATAGATGGTATAAAGGCTAAGATGGTGGAAAAGCAAGTGCTGTTTGTATTATATGGATGGGAAGGCCAGTGGAGCGAGTCTGATCAGTAATGCTAAGTTTGCAAACTCAATCTCCCGTAAGTATTCAATACAAAAGAGCAACTACTGCGTTCGCTGCTCTTGGATAATCGCACACCTAAAGTACTGATGGCCTATGGAGTTATTGTTTCTATGTCTCTCAGGAAAAAGGTTCATTTGAGCTGTTAAAATGATTCGAACAACGTGCAAGCTGATTTGTAGGATAGGTATGATTTCGATTTTCTAGTATGCAGTGACTTTTTGGTGTGGAAATTGTGTTGCAAAAAGAATTATTAGTAATTAGGTAGTTTACTTATGAAATTGTAGGGGAAAGGAAAAAGGAAAAGGGGATCTCAGTTGTGAAACCTCTAGTTCATTTTGAAATTAATTTTTAAATAATCATGTGGCAGAATTGTGAATTAAAGGATAACTGGGTAATGATAATCATAATGAAAGATATTGATAAGAAAATCACAATCGGTTGGAATTGAAGATGGTTGATTGAGTGTGAAGAATTGTTGGCAAGAAAATAAAGACATGTTTTGTCGTTTTTTTTGAAGTTTTTTCGCTTACCTTCTAGTTTTTAATATTGCAAGGTTACCTTAGAATTTATTTATTTCGTAATGATTATCACAATCTCAAAGGTTTATTTGGATTTTCAGGTGATACGCACACTTCATCCATATTATCGTCTTCGTCCTGATCAGTGGGGTTGGCAGAATTCGATACGACATAATTTGAGCCTTCACGATTGCTTCGTTAAATTGCCTCTGAAACAAACTTCGGCGAGTGGTGTCGTTGGTTAGTTGTCAATTTTTTTTGCCAAAAATGCTATCAAATCTATGTCAGTAACTTATTCGAATGAGAACACGTTAGATTCCTTTTTTCTTTTATGTCAACCTGTATTTTCATCGTCTTGATAACATAACTTTTTTTTGGATTTTTCGTATAAAGGCCTCTGAAACAAACTTCGGCGAGTGGTGTCGTTCGCTTATTAATTAATTTATTTTTAGGTCATTTCTGGACAGTAGTTCCTGAACTTGGCGATAAACAAACATTACGAAGGCGGAACAGAGCGGCGGCTCGAGCTGCAAATCGTTCTACTGGTGTTGGATCATTGGCTGGCCGGCGAACATCTGGTATTGAAGGCGAATTCAATGGAATGCATCCAGGTCTGGTTGTCATTGTCATTTTAGCTAAATTTTTTTAGTTTGCCACCTAATTGTCTCAGATTAGTTGGCATGATCTGAAAGCAATATTCTGGTCCATCGTATTCAATTTTGATATTTCTTTTAAGTTTCCTGGCGATTTGTTTAGATCTTTTTTTGGTTTTTTTTTGATATTTCGATTTTTTTCCTTCACCATCACAATTTTTGTCCCGCCACTATGCGCCACTGGTTTTAAGGGAATTTAATTCTTTTTTTGTAATTTTAGGTGGCAGTGTTGGATCAGATACGAATCTAAGCGATCACAGTGCCAGTACAAGTCCTGTCAATTCGGCTGCTGGTTCACCACTTGGAATTGATCAATTAGCTGCATTAAGCGATCAGTCTCAGGTTTTTTTCTCTCTTTTTTCAAATAATTAATTTTCTATTGTCTTAATTATATATTGATAAAATATTTTAGAATTTTTTCACAGTTTATCCAGGAATTCTTTGAACAAACTCTATTTATGCTTTATGAATGAGATAATTTTTATCTGTAAAAATTAGCAAATTTATCAGCTCTTCAACTTTTCAGACATCCGTTTTTAAGCCAATGCCATCATATATGAATCCTGTAAATGTAGTAGGAAA
This sequence comes from Dracunculus medinensis, assembly GCA_900625125.1. NCBI lineage: Eukaryota > Metazoa > Nematoda > Chromadorea > Rhabditida > Dracunculidae > Dracunculus > Dracunculus medinensis. Next base: position 199,147 of record UYYG01000007.1, on the reverse strand, counting down.
ATCTTCATCTGCACCTGCAGTATCTAATAATCATACGTCGAAGGCCCACGTCAGTCTTTCAAATTCGATATTTAATCCTTCGTTCACGTTGGAGTCGGTCGTTAATAGTGATGAGTATAAGCTGTATATGCAGCAACTTCTAAATGCTTATATGTATCAACAAGTATGTTATTTTTTAATTTTGACAATGTTTTTGGAAAGACCATATATTCTAATATTCAGTCGGTTATCTATTTTTTCCTAGATTGATGTCCTTTAAAATTTTAGACAGATATAATTTATAAAAGAACCGAACCTAGAAGAACCTCATTATAAGATGGGGTTAGAAAATGCTAATTTTATGATTGTCCCAAAAAATTGAATTTTTATTGACTTTTAGGGACTCATGACATCGTTACATCAACTTTCCGAGCTAGCCAATCATCTAAGTCCGACGATAAGCACGATTCCAAATTCTTTATTTGGAAACAAATATCCTTTCCTCAATGGTTTCCTCACTGATCCTACGATATTAGCGAACAATTTGCCAGCAGTCAGTAGTGCAACTGCAACTGCTATTAAAGCTGCTGCATTTGGATTTCCACCAACATATCTTCCATCTGTACTTTCGAGTCTTGCATCATTGCCATCATCGGAAGCGTCATCGAATTTGAAAGTACCATCATCAGGTGTAAGTACGAGTTCAACGCTAAATACTTTACAATTACCTGTAAAAAATGAATCATTCATGCTGTAACTGGCAACTAGTTGAAGAGTTATATTTATTTTGCGTGATTTACCGAGTTTTTTCTCATCAACTTCATTATTGCATACATTTCCTAGAATTATAGTTATCAGCCATATCTTATTCCAGGGTTTGAAATGACCAAACTAGCGGCCATATATCAAATTATATAGTTATTTCTTTCTTTTTTTTTTTCTTGTTACTTTGTTAGTGTGAATTTGTCATGACCTTGAACTGCGTGATATTGTGAGAAGCAAGTAAAAATTTGCTATATAAATAAATGTACGCCATATTATATGTACGCTTCTCCATCTTAATTTAGCAAGTTTCATCTCAAATTTTCAAATTTATTCTATTTCGTGGAAAAATTATAAAATATCATTAGAAAAGCTCGAGAAAAGGTGGAAAAGCAATTGAAATTTTTTTTGATTTACGGAAAATTACTTCTTTACGGCTCGAATTTATTGGTGGTGTTGTTTAAGTTCATAATCGCTTTTAAAAAATATACGTAATGGACATAAGGTTGTCTGAAATAAGTTCAAATTTTATCACAAAGAATTCAGGGAAAGTTTTTTCCCTGGAAAAAGGAAATCAAAGTTTTTAAAGCCAATTTTTTATATGGATGTCTTCAAATTTTTTTTCCATAGTGCAGATCTAAGCAATACAGATGTTCATTTGTTTTCAATGATTGAAGAAGGGACGAGTTAAGTAAGCGATCGACCACCTTACCTGCTAGAAACAACCAAACCTCTAACGATAGCAGTAACCCACACAGACGGACAACAACAGCACCAGCAATTCGTGTTACAACAGCAAAAAATTTTCTCCTCCTTCTCATATATAAAATCTAACTCATTTTTTGATCTCGAATCGATTCGCTATTGGCAAAGCCGGTGGAATTCAGAATAGAAACCTCAGTCGTCAATATATCTTCAGCTTTTAGCTGCTCACTTCTTTCTTCTTTTTTCGTATTTTTTTATTTTTGATCCGAAAAGGCCAAAATTTTTTTATTGCGTAGAGAAGTGGATTTGAGTGGGAAAGGAACGGTTAGCAATGTGGCAACAGTTTGCGTCCGAACCATGGTGATTTGAACTGATAATGGCGGCGGTAGTCTCAGCGGTGCATCGATTGGTGAGATTTGGTTTTCATTTAAATTTGAAAACTTCTCTTGCGATAAAATTTTTTTTGGCTAATAAGGATCGAAGAAATGGCTAAGAAATTTTTCAGAAAGATCCGCATAGGCACTTCTTAAAACAATTTATTTCTCCTCGGAATATTTTTTTCTATTTTCCGCCTTAAATTTTTTTCTGCTGATCCAAGTTATCTACATTTTTATGGTGGTTTTTTTGTTCAATAATAAAATCTCCTAAATACGGTTAAGCACACGCATTCGTCATGGGTTTTCTCGTTTTTATGCTAAAAAAATTTTTTTATCGGCCTATAAATTTATTTATGTAATGAAATGTAGCGAAATTTTTTTGTGGATTTGAATAAGTAAGTACCAGTTGCGAGAAATTCTTCACCGAGAAAGACAATAGAAAATGGCAAAAAATTTGGGAATTGGAATTACTTTCGGCGATTATTTTTTCCAGTTTTTTCGATATTTAAGTGAAAAATTCACAAAGTTTATTATTTCTGAGGAACTTAAGCTAAGTCAAATCCTCATCGAAATTTCTTCTTTTATGGCAATGATTTTGTACTTCTTCTGACATTTATGGTTTGGCTAGTTCCATTGCCAATTTTGCCTGAGAGTGACTTGAGAATAGAGGTGCAGATGAGCATCGTCCCGACCTTTAAATAGGAGAGTCACATACTAAAGCGATGCAGCTTGGAAAACAAAAGCAAATCTTTTCAGTTGCAATCTTATTTTTTATGCCACCATCCCATAATTAATTTATTCATTGCTTGTTAGGGGTATAAATTGCTAGGAAACTTTTTTATATTTCGAGCAGTTTATAGGCTAATTTTGGAGATGGATTTTTATCATTTAGGTTATTATTATGTGCTTTTGCGTGTATAGGAAGGAACCGTTTGTTTTTTCATTTTAGCATCTTTTTTCGCATATTTTTTTCTTTTTTACTGTACATATGTGGGTGGTTGCTAAGTAAATTTTCGTGAATTTTTCCTAAAATTTTTTCAGTTTGCTTATAAAATTCATGCGTTTATCATGGATTAATTGCTTTTATTTTATAAAATTTATTAAAAATTATTGGCTGTCTTATAGGATTTTTTTCGCGGAAATTATATTTTCTTTCTATGTTGAATTTCTTTGTTATTTTTTCAAGTCGATATTTGTCGAGTCGACGTTTCAGTTTATCCGAAAAAATTATGAAACGTTCGGCGTGTTTTTTCAAGTGTTTTCATTTGTTTTCATTTTAATTATTTTAATTATTCTGTGCGAGTGATCGTAAATTCGGTGAGAGCGTTTCTTGTAATTGGCCCATAAAATTTTGGAAAAATATTGTAATTTAAGAATTTTGCTGGGAAATATTTTTGCTAAAAAACCTTTTCTGTAAAATAATCGACTAACTGATACCGCTGTTTGTATCATCGGACTGTTTTTTTTTTTTAGTCGGTTATACGGCGTTTTTTATTTAACCTTATAAAATAGCTGTATTTTTTAAAATAAAATGCAGGTTGATATTCCATAAGCCGGCAGGTAAATCAGTGCATATAAAAGTTTTTTATCTCTAATTTGTGGATTTCCCCTTTTTCTGTGTTCTTTTTCGTCAAAATCCTCCCGGTTTTCTTTTTTTCGTATTTTTGCTTTCATTTGTCGTATTTACTTTTTTATCTACCGTATTTAAACTAAACTACCGTTTCCGGTTAAATCCTTGAAATTTTTTATTATTCTTATTATTCGTACTGTTCTCTTATTTCCTCAGTTTTTTTGTATTAAATATTTGTTATTTGAGTTTGTTGTCATTCGAAAAAATTGAAGAATATTTATTTTCGTTGCAGTTTCTTCATTTTTTTTTTCTTTGATGAATGTAACAAATAAAATATATTAGGTGATGTCGCATACATATGAAAGCATCTTGCAAGTTGTAAACTGCAGATTGCACGCTGCAAACGATTCACTGCGGTATTTAGGGTAAACTCGTCTCCAAGTTGCAAAAAAATTCTCGCAAGTAGATAATTTTGAATAAAAACGAACATTTTCATGAACAAGAATGGAAATTGTAAGGATTTGTCGGGGGAATTTTAGTGTGGACTACGGGTTTTGTGAAATTAAAGGAAGCTATGTTTGAAAGGTTATTCTTTTCGTGGCAAGGAGCGATTCCAGCTTAGGGAAGATCGACTGAGTGGTATGTCACTTTGGCCAGAATCAGAAGCAAGTGAGTTAGGTTTTGGTCGGTTCAAATTGGTTCGCTTTAAATTTATCATTAAAAGACTGAAGGGAGTTTGAGGCACGGGGTGTGCGGCCACTTCTAGTTCTAGCTGGCCCTCTCCCTAAAGAATCTCTGGTGGAACTAGACAGACCAGAAATAATAAATGTTATTGACGATTAGCAATGAACAGCAGTCTCAACCGAAATCTTTCTGAAAGATTTTCCAACTTCTTTACGAAAAAATCTAGAATTTTTTAGGTGTCAATAAGTTTATTGTTTTACAAAATAAATTCGATATTTTTGTTGTGCGCAATAAACAGTTCAGTTCTTAGGTTGAGGCTTTGAATTTTTCGTTATTTATAAAATTTCAAACGAAAAACGAGAAGTGCAACCGCAATTATGAATTGTTGTTATTTATAAAATTTCAAACGAAAAACGAGAAGTGCAACCGCAGTTATGAATTGTTATTAATTTTATGCATGTGTAGTATTCAGATTAGCTTGATTGTGTAATTGTTGATGATCTTAATGTGCCAAACATAGATTGGGACAGTAGTTGCATGGAAAATAGCAGCAAATTTGAAGAGGGTTTACTAAAGCTTTGCGCTTATATAGGCTTAGAGCAACGTGTTATGTTCGCCACTAGGTATAACACCATATTGGATGTTGTGCTGGTGCTTCTTCTCTTTTCAATGTCCTAGAACCTTTTGTAATAATGACCACATTCATGCTGCTTCATTAAAATTGGACCGCTATGCATCTCCTTCGAGATTTCTAAAAATTACTGTCATTTTGATAACGAAATTATTGATTTTATCCTTTCGGAAGTAATCTGCGATTTCTTATTTTATTTGCCTCACTCTACTGACGAAAAAATTAATTTTCTTAATAGCACTGTTTTATACCTTATAGAGCAATATATCCCTCTGAGGAAAAACAACGTCAGGGCGATTCCATTTTTCTCTTCAATAAACTGCCAAGAAGCTTTATAATAAGTACAAATCAACCAATTGCCAAGCATATATAAAGAATGAATGCTTAAAAATTTAGCGCTGTTCATAAGTGCTTTCCGAATAAGAAAAGCAATTTTCGCAGTCTTTAAATATCAGTGGGAATTCTTTCTGGACTTAAGGAAAATTCGCAAATCCACTAAACAAATAGTTCTGCAACATAACGATAATTTGATATCACCTCGATATTGCAAGCATATTTAATCAATATTTTTCCAGCGTATTTGTTGGCGATAATGCTTGCAGCACTTTTTCCAATTTAAATCGAAATTGTTACAATTCTCTCTGTGATGTTGAAATTATTAGATGTTCGTGACACCTTAAATAGACTCAAGCCGTCCATTTCAGCTGGTCCCGATAATATTCCACAAATAATTTACAAATATGCAGTCTCTCTAAGTCTTTCCCTATTTCTAACTTATAAGGATATTATGAAGTTTGGTCTAAATCCCAAAATTTGGAAATTATCTAATTCCCATTTATAAAAAAGGAAGCATCTGTGATCGTTCTAATAACCTATTAGCCTATTAGCCGCCTAACATGCGTGCTGAAAGTAGCTGGGATTTGCTACAGGGTGATTTGCAATAAGTTGCAAATCTTGATGCCAATAATATCCGCACATCAGCATAAATTTTGTATGAAAAAATCTGCTTCCTCACAAATATTGGTGAATCTTCTCGATTGATAATGGAAAAATTGCTATTAGGACAGAGGCGACATATAAAATATTTCTAGAGTCCTTCAATTATTTTACTTGACTTATGGTATGTCAAAGAATAGCAGGTATTATTCAAGAGGCCAAACGAACGCTTTGAACATTTTGATACCCAGATTTAGCCAAAGCCTTTGGTATTTTTCCCATAGAAAGTTGTTGGTCACCCTTAATTGGCGTTATAGGTATAACTGAGTGTCAAATAGCATAAAAGATCGTCACTATGTGTCAACACATTTTCTGACATGACGCCTCACATATTTCCGATCTTGGCATAATCATGATATCCTCAAAAAAATTAAATTTTATTTTTCGTTCTTTTAAGAATAGAAGATTTTCTGTTGATGATTTTCTTATCAAAATGTTCAAAGCGTTCGTTTGGCCTCTTGAATAATACCTGCTATTCTTTGCATACCATAAGTCAAGTAAAATAATTGAAGGACTCTAGAAATATTTTATATGTCGTCTCTGTCCTAATAGCAATTTTAATTATAAAATTTCAACCTGGATTTCCCTCTCAATTCATCGAATTAAACAAGATATAAATTATATTTATAAAATTTTATAGTTGAATTAGATTAGTTGAATTTTACAGTTGTTCAAAATATCATAACTTTAGATTAAAATTGAATAAGGTCTAATGGGCTAAAATTATATAAATTATAAATTATAATTGTTAAAACCTACATGCAAACAAAAACTAAGGATTAATGATTTATTCGTACTATTAATTACAGGAATAAATTACTAAACGATATAGCTTGTGAATCACTCTTAATTTTTTAAAAAAAACAGGATAGTATCGTTTATAATATTATTTAAAAAGTTCACGTCTTGAAATTTTGATTTTTACCATTCGATTTTGTATAAGCAATATATTAACTTGTACTATTTTCTATTGTACTATTATATTGTACTATTTTCGTAGCTCCTCTTTATTTCCTTTTTTCATTGTTAGTTTTTGTCTTATTTTCTTTATTTGTTATTTTTTATTTGTTATTCAATCTGTTGTTTATTAATGTAATTTTATTAATTTTATTTTATTAAGCACATGGCGCTTGACGCCATAATTTTCAATAAATAGATAAATAAATCTGCCATTAAAAGTGAAGTTCAAGCTGAAATCCGTGGGACAATCTACAGTTCAATCTGCAGCTGGTCAAGCGTCTTATCATTATCACCGGTGCAGCCAGCCAAGTTAGAAACGATAATTAAGTGCTTAATTGCTAAATAATGTTAATATGATATTAGAGAAAGAAAATGGAATATGATAATGGATAATGGAATATAATGAATATGAATGGAATATGAATATGATAATGGAATATGATAATATGAACAAATTTATAGAATAGATTTTTAGAAATAAGATAAATAAGTAATAAATAAATAAGTAAATAAATAAATAAGCATTATATTATTAATATATGATATTTATATTATATTATATTCATATTATATTTATATTATATTATATTTATATTATATTTATATTATGTTATATTTATATTGTATTATATTGTATTTATATTATATTATATTGTATTTATATTGTATTTATTATATTATATTGTATTTATATTATATTATATTATATTTATATTATATTATATTTATATTATATATTTATATTATTTATATTATATTTATATTATATTATATTTATATATAATATATTATATTCATATATTATATTAATATTTATATCATATTATATTATATTATATGTACCAGTTTAGCATTCAAAAGTTTAGCATTCACTATCAAAAGTTATGTCACTGATATGTGGTGTTTTCTAAGTAATTCTTTGGTGTAAAACTTAGTATTAACTTGAAGATAAATACAAATTCAAATAAGAAAAATATATTTTCAATATATATTTTATACATTTTCTTCGCCGATCATCATTTATATGTTAAATCAGTACTAAATGGCGATTGCTCTTCAGATATTTTTTCCATCGATGAAATTTGGTTTACTGAATTTCTTCCAATCTGCGAAAACAAAAGAATTTTCATTTATCGCTTACTAGTCGCATTTAGTAAGTTTTAGATAAACCTAACTGTTGTTTTAATCATTAAATATTAATTGGTAGATTTGTTGGCTCAACTTACCCTATTATTCGAGTTAGCGTCATACGTTTCGAAAGTGGTTCCAAAAGCAGTCGTACTTTCATTTTCATTGGCTTCGGTTTTAACCGTAGAATTGTTTTCAGCAATTGCATCATTATCTTAAAATTATATATTATTATACATTGATTTAAAATCTTATAAATGTATTTGTAAAATGGAATATGTTGCTTCAGCTATTAAGATTTAGTATCATGTTTTTTCTGTTTTGACAGTACCAAATTGAAAAGTTGGAGAAAGGATATTGCCTAGGCAATTTAAGGAATCCAGCCAAATCAGTAATGGTAAGTGCCACTAGAAAAAGAAAAAAATTGTGATATTTTCTAATTCTCAAAACGGCACTTTCTGAGGTTGAATTTATATCGAATTTGCAGAGGCCTGACTTTTTCATATCTGGTATAAAACCTTTTTTACACTGGCATCGACCAATATCACAGTATTTCAAGCTATCGTTGCAATCCGAGTTATGAGTACATTCTGCAAAAATACAAAATAGAACATGCGGCGAATTTTCAAGACTGAAGGGAAAGGAAAATTTCAAATTGAATCTTCAACCAATCTTCTGGTCCTTTGCTCAGTCATCAATCATATAAAGAAAAGTTACCGTCAGAAACGAAAATTTACGGACAAAAAGAATAATAAAAAGAAAGCGAATATAAGCTTATAAAAATAAAATATCTTATTCGTTTAAAATGTTCGTTGCTCATCGCAGTCTTGACAGAGAAAAATACTTAAGGCTACAATATACCAGATTACTTAATATTAAATCTGAAACAATTTCTTTCACCCGTAGAAAGCCAAATACATTGACATGTTTGACATCCATTATCGTCAATATAAATTCCACAGTTAGGCTTGCAAACACTAGGAGGTGGGCAATCTAAAAGAAAAATTTCAACACTAAATTTTATTTAAAATGGTAGTGTGAATTGAAAAAGCTAAATAAATCATCCAGAAAACCTTGAGAAAATGATAATGATAAATATCTTCCACAAATTGACATCCTGATGCAAAAAATAAATATGCAACTCTTTTATTAATAAATAATAAAGTCGCGCCAAATGACATGTTGCTCCGACTAAGATCAGATAATTTTTTACTCTTGAAAGGAATAAAGGAGAAAGGAGTCATCAAAAAGAATTACGAAAGAATTACGAGAATTACGAGAATTAGTGAATTCTGAGGACGCAGCATGCCTCGCTCCGAGTGACTCTATGGTGAAAAACTTTCACCCTGATTACCAGTGGAGTTAGCCAAAGAGGAAACGAAGAATACTGTTGGACCTTGCAATCCATTAAATCATTTAAACAGTTATAACCCCGCCATCGTTATACACGAATAATTCCAAAAGAAGGAAAAAGAAAAAAGCAGCATACTGTTTTGATCAATAAAATTTATTGGTGAATTAGTCTGAAATATTTTGCTTGAAACTGGAATTTTTGCATTAAAAGTCGATGATTCCGATCGCATACTATCAATTGAAGCAAAGAAGTTATCTCCTGCGGATTCTTCATCTTCAGCATCATATTCACTTAATATAATATCTTTTTCTGCAATCAGGGTTTCATTAATATTCAGGCCAGCAGACCCAGTCTATGTATTTTTTATTTTCTGAAAAAATTTATGAAAAAACTAAGATAAACTATTCTTCTAACCGCTTAAATTCTCGGTATGATTAAGTAAGGAAAGGGTAGTTGTGGTGACATTTGGTTGAATTATCGATGGTCCTGTAAAATCACTGTTAATTTCATCGAGTAAAGATATTGATATTGTGTCGCTAGGAACATTCGTGGTTTGAGACATTTTTGCTGAAATTTGATCATATTTTTGCCAATTTTTACTAATTTTGAAATATTTATTCAGTTTCAGTTAGTTCTAACAGATCTTATTTTAGAATCCATCAATATTCAACAACAGGCAGCTTGGTTTAGTGGGTATATTATTCCGATTAAGTTCAAACCATTTTTTCTATCGATAAGAATGGTTCTGCCATTGTGTATCCTACTGTTTTCTATTCTTATGCAACTCTCTCTGAAGTAATAAGACCCTCATTGGTTGAGTTTTTAGAAAAGATGACGATGCCCAATAAATTATAGATGGTTTTATGATAACAGAAGTTGAAGAAAGTAATAACTTCTTTTATTAATGAAAAATTATATTTTTAAATTGTATTATATACTATATTAATTATATTATATTAATATAGTTAATAATATAATTAATAATATAATATAAACTAATATAATATAATTTATATTATATATGTATATAAATTATATTAATTTTAAAAATTTTATTTTTAAAATTTGCAATTCTTTAAAAATATTATAGAAAAATATTATGAGTAAGTGTCGTCATAACTTCATTTTTTTGACATGATTCTATAGTCAAGTCTCATATCATGGAGATTTTCAAAAGTGTTGAAGAAATATTTCAAAAACACCAGCAAAAAAAACAACTTTCAGTTACGGAAAATTGATCAGGTTCATCCATTGATTTCAGCTGGGTATACGAATCCGTTATATTAACGCTGAATTCAACAAATTCGGCTTCGTAAGGTTGTATTTTTGGTTGTTCAACTACAATTCCCTTACTATTGATTTGCTAAAAAGAAATATAATAAAACTATTTCAAGAATATTTTATTTATGCATTACAAATTCAGATAAGAGAGAAAAGGTGTTGAAAAATAAAGTGAATAAAGGACTTACGTGGTTATCAGATGTCGTCTCTTCAAAATTTTCAAGGTTTATCAATGATTTATTATCATGAACATCACTGAAAAATTCTTAAGGATCCTTCTAAGCACTTATAAAATCCGCAAAATCTGGTTTTGGACTTTTAAAAAATATGGAGTGAACTTTTTTTGAAAATTTAATTTTTAATGGTGGACGATATATTTTCAATCATCTGCATAAAAGCTCAGATGGTGGTAAATTACGATATTGCATAAATTTTGAGTTATGAAACTTTTAAGTACAAGCATTTTCTTTAGATTCGAAAAAATAGAGTTTGCTGGAAAGAGATGGGGTACTTCTAATTTATGCTCAATACACACCATTTCATATCACTGAGATTTACACTGAAATTCATTTTGATATACACTATTCCTATTATTATGCTCTATTCTAATCTTTCTCGCAAAAATATACTTAAAATATACTTTTAAAATACAACATTTTTAGAAATATGTATAAAAAATATGTATTGAAAAATTTTATGATATTTTAAATAATTTTAAATCATTTTGCATGCAAATCTCATATTTGAATTATTTTCATACAAAAAACCCAAGATGAAATTTTTCTAAAACAAATACTGAAATATCTTGACATAAAAAACTGCTTGAAATATTAGCGACTTACAAGTTTGGCAGTGGAGTTCTGCTTACGGTAGTTTTGATTTTTGCTTGATGAATTTTCTCACAGCCTACCTTGCAACCAAGAAATTCGCCTTTTCCATAGACCCATCTAGGACATTCAATAATTCATATTCACGCTTATAAATCATGCTCGGCGTCATAATAATAAGACGTAATAAGAAGACATGTAAAAAAATGTAATTTTTTCAGTTTAATCGACTTTTATTCAGGGTTGAAGCAAAGAATGATCTATTACGGTGACGAATTTCCACGATTAATCATTATTCTAGATTGAAGTCTTAACTGAGATATTTGCTCTTTTTACTGGAGATCAAAAAATTCCAAAGAGATTTAAAGCGTAATTAGAAATAAGCAATCGTCAAAATGGCTCTAATTCAGCTTTTGGAATACGGTTTTGGAAAAATCTGAATGAATCTATCGAAATATAAAATTTAAAATTTAAAATTTAAATTTTCGAAAATATGATAAATAGAATAGAATAAAATTATGTAAATCATTATATGATCAGATTGCACTGGTCGCTCAGGTTCTATAAAAAATTAGAAAGAATTTTTAAAGGATAGGCATGAGAGTTTATTTATAACTATTACACTGACTTGTAAAATGTAATTTGGTCAAACCGCAAGAGAAATGACTCAAAATTTTACCTGCAAACTTGAGTGCATCTTTCACTTTTCAGACAAATCTTATTGGTGGTACCACAGAACTCTAGAAATATAAACCCATAAATGAATATATGCAATATATATTCGATTAAATAAATTAACTCTGTTGGTATGGCATTACAGAATATGCGAATAAGCAAATATTTGTATATATATATATATATGTAATGTAATATAACATAATATAATATAACAATTTTATGGTGAAAGCACGGAGCGTTTGAGTACAACTCACCTTTAAAGTTCTGCTGCACCATAGCTCTACCACAAATGCAACCAAAAAATGCCGTTAAGGTCGTTAAAGAAAGAGCAACAAGTTTAATCATAATTGAAATATTCAAAACAGAAATTAGAGGCGAAGAATGAAATGTTATTTCCAACTACTTTTTAGAATATAAGGATTCTAAGTGTTGAAAATTTATGGGCGAAAAGGAAGCTTCTTTTGAGATTCTTTCCAGACTTTTATACGAAGATTGAACAACAATGGTTATAGTTTTTATAAATTCGCGACGGAGTTTAAAAAATCTTAGATAATAGTTATTTATATGAGTGGCTCGATAAGTATTGAAATTGTCCTTCGTTGGTAGAGATGAATCGTATAAACCTGATTAATCGTATATTCGCACAGATCCGTGACGGAGAGGAAATAACGACACCGCTTCGAAATTACCCATTTAAAGAGACAAAGCAGCACTCGTTCGACGCTTCAAATAAAACTGCTTCCAAATAATAATTATTTACGCAAATTATGCTTATTAAAAGACGATTTTTGCTCAATTAAAAATAATTTCGCGTAAGTTAAATGGCAAAGATGAAATATGCCATGAGGAATGATTATAGGATTAAAAGACAAATCTCACCTCCTCGGCACTTTTCTGCTCCTTTACGCTCCTTTATCTTTGTCCTCCTTTGTCCCCCTCTTACTTGACATTTTTCTGCTCGAAAATCCGCCTCCCAGCATTTTCACTGCAAATATCTCCTTTTTCTCCACACAGTTTTCATCTTAGTAAATCACGTCATATAAAATTTATTTATTTGTTATTTTTCCTCCTTCATCATACAAAATACAAAATTTTTATCTCCGAATTTCATCAAATTCGTGGAATTTATGGGAAAAAAAAGTGAAATTTGTTGACGATTTGAAAAAAAACAATCCTATTGAAAAGCAGAAAAAACAGAGATTTTAAAAGGCGGAATCATCGAAACATTTTTGCCAACAAGGACAATCAAACGAGAATTACCAGAATTCCCTTTGATCAATTATATTTTTCTGAATTCTTATTTGAATTTCCCACTCGAAATCCCCTTTCGCTGAGCACCGCTGCGCCCAAAATTTAGCTGCTCTGACAGCCTAACGAGGAACAGAAAGACTCGCAAAAAATTGGCGATCCTCTCCTTCCTTTATCACCTCCTCGTGTCTACATTACAGATGAAATAGGCTGGCCAGTCTATCAGACTAATTGTGCTGTTCCCTTCCTCTTCCTAGCGCAATTGATAAAAGCCAACACTCTTCATTATTAAATGCGCCTAATAAAGCGCTGACAGACGCCTATCGCGACTTTTTGCACAAATAACTCCAAATTATTAATCTGAAAACTTAGTGGTTGGCGAGCCATTCAAAATTCGGTGAATCTTAAAGCGAAAACTTGATTCAAGAATGTTTTTTTAAAATTTATAAAAAAGGCCGAAAATGGATAGCGAAATGAAGGAAATGTTTATTAAAATTAAAGATGAATTGATGGAGGAGCAAGTCGTTCGGGAGGTTCGCTTTTATCATTTTTATCACTAATCATCGAAGTAAAATCGAATTCAAATGATAATGAATTTACTGGGTTCTCAATGATTCTATGAATTTACTGGGTTCTAATTGAAAGGTAATTGACGAAAAGGGGAGATGGCAGAATGTTTTCTGCGTGAGGAAATAGCGCAGTGTCAGTTGCAGCCGATGCTCGAGTTCTGCGTCCAGCGAGATTCTCTCTGCCATGTTCTCGAGTGATTCGAGGGGTGCTAATGACTCACCTGTACTTTCATCGCCAAGTGGCTCCTTGCAAAAATTCATCTGCTCCGACAAACCAGCGGAGAGAGTTTAGCCAGAAGTGGTGAGCGCTCTTAGAAAAAATTTATAAAATTTGCGAAATTAAGAATATTAATCTATAATTTAATTTAATATAATTTAATTTCTCATTTTTTTCTAAAATTAAAATTAAATTTTTTTTCTAAAATTAAAGCAAAATGGCAGTGGTAAACTCTTTGCTTTTGCTTTTTTTACTCGTCTAGCATCATGTATCATTTCTTATTTGGCTTATTCGACTCATCGCTATTCCTCTACAGTTCTTGCCTTGAAACCTTACTTGAGGATACGGTGAGAGTGCCAACTCGACGGTTTTTTCGGAACAACTTGAAAATATTTCAGTTGAATTATTTAAAATGTTAATTTTAATTAATTAGTGATGACAGAAATGTCTGAAAGGGTTTCCTGTGAACTTAACAAATAGTTAAGCTTTTTTATCGTTTTATCGTTAAAATTTCAATTTTCATTTTTTTTTCAAGCTTTTATTATATTTAATAAAATTCTTTTTTATTCATTTTTTTTGAGAAGGCTTTATAAATTAACTGATTGGCTGAATTTATTCAAATTTTTTAATTTATAAATTTTCAAATTAAAATTATCTTGATTTATTAAAGTTCAAAAGAATTAGAAAATAGAGAAATGTACAAAGAATTTTTTTCTTAATTTTTATAATTATATTTTTTTCATTAATTGTATTTCAATTATATTTTTAATTTTATTTGTGATTTCAATTTATAATTTGCTTTTAAATATTTTAAATTTAAATTTAAATTTTTATTAAATTTTTATTTATTTTTATGCAGGAAATTCGAGAAATCGTTCAGAAATTAGAAATTCATTATTGTGAAATGCTTAGTGCATTACAACAAACTCATTTATTGGTATCTGATATAGGTTCGTTCCTTTGCTTTTTTAATTTCTGCTAAATTTATATTAACTTCCTTTTGTTTCTTTTGCTTTTTGTATTTTTAAATTTCTTCATTTTTTGTTTTAATATTTTGTTTTTTAGTTGATGAATAACAGCGAAGAAAAAAAGCCTTTTTAGTTTCACATTAATCTACATAATTTAATTTGTCATTTTTTTTTAAAATTAATTATGATAAAAAAGTTTTGTTTCTCGCGAATTTCGCACCATGTGTTTTTGCTGCATCTTTGTTTATTCATTTTTGATCTAGAGCAGATTTATTATAATATTTATAAAACGGAACCAAAAATCTAGTTCTTAAAATTTGAATTGGAGTAAATGATAACAGTGATAAATGGTCACACTGATACTTAAGGGTGAAAAAAGGTGTCATCATTAAACATTTCGTCGAACCAGCATTAAAATTTTCAATCTCGAAAGGAATTCGGATGATTTCGGATTTTGGCTTTGATTACAATTAATCTTCATGCCATCGCTGTACTACATTTTCTGATATTTTTATACTTCTGATAAATCAAAAAATTTTTATTAAATTCTTTATATCTAATTTATATTTTTGGGAACTTCTTTTTCATCGTAGGATTATTTTATCATAAAATTATCAGTCATAGATTTCTCATTTAATACGATAAGATTTTCATATCCTGAAGTCTCATTTAACTACAAGAATTGTTATATCGTTTTTTAATGGAGTTATTGTTTGGCCAAGTTCATTTGTTATATTTGTTCATTTCGATTTTTCATTTTTTAGTAGTTTATATTTTATTTTCAGCTCCTTCTTTACGTTTAATTCAAATTAAATCTAAATTAATCTTAATTTACCAAGAATTAAAAGATTAAACAAGATTTGATTACTTTTTATAAAATTTTATAAGATCATTTTATTTTATTTTTGTATTATTATATTATTATTATATTATTTTATTATTTGTATTATTATTATATTATTATTATATTATTTTATTTTATTTATATTATTTTATCAAGATTTAACCATATCAATATATAATAATGTATTCTATGTATCATTCTATAATAATGTATACTCTTACAATTATTATGACTTCAACTAGAACGTTAACGTTATCAGAGGTAACTGATTGGGCTACACAAATTTATTTATATTTATAGTATTTCCCACAATTTTTTTGAAGTAATAATTACTGGAGCAGATCACCACATTGTGTTGTTCTTAACTCATCTACCTTCAGTTTTGAAACAAATCTCAACAAAATTATCCATAAAACAAAAAGATTGTAGCTTCATTATTAGTATTTATCACCGTTATTTTTAATTCTCCGCTCTGGTTTTTTTATCATTAATTTGTGCGAATGGCTTTACGTCTTGTTTGATTTATATTCAAATAAATAAATTTATAATGCAGATAAATAATATCTCTTAAGTTATGTTAAACTCCACTATTTACCTCTATGCTTTTGATTGGAAAATCTATTACGCTTATGGTAGATCGGATAAATTATTCCCTAGGTGATCTTAACAGAATAACTAAATGATTTGAAAGAAAACAACGCTTTCTATCCAAAAATGCAGGCAAAAAAATTCAGTCTTCCACCAGCTTTTTGTTAATAATTATACTCTTATGCGCTTGAACGATATTTCAGATACTGTCAGATATTTTGATCATGATCATCACCATATTTTTATGTTTCGACCATTCAAAAAATAGAAGAGAAATCTTTTTTTTCTTAGTGAAGTATGCAAGCATTTATTCGGCCTCTGTTGGAGTACAATATAGCTTGTTGTTATTCACCAATACATCGGAAATCGTATACTCATGAACTGCAACTCATGGATTTGAAGGAATACAAAAGTTGTATTCCTTAAGTATCCTAAAGTAGCATTAACCATACAGGAAACTTGAAACTATGCAATTTGGAATTAGACTTCTAAATGAAAGAAGGTTGAGAATAAATAAGCAGGATTTGACATTACTATATAAAATTTTACATGCTTACGTTATTGACAATGCTCTGATAACTATAACCGATGCAATTAATGCAAGGCTTCAGTGGCAGATCGAGATAAAGTTTTTCGTTGACATAAAATGATTTGACGTTTCTATGCATTTTTTAAATATTTTTACATTTAAGCTAATATGTAATTATTAATATGTAATTACCATTTAAATTCAGTCGCACTTATTTGTTGACAACAATTTTCAACATGAAAATTTATTTTGCTTTAATTCTTTTTTATCGATATTTTTAATCAGCAACAGAAATTTTATCCTAACATTTCAGAGGACGAATTGAGTAAATTCAAGAAAACGATTGAATCGAGTATTTCACCGAATTTTAAACTTTTAGCATCAAAAATTAACAATACGAATTACTACAAGTAAAATTCTTTTTAATCTTGTTGTGATTGATAAAATAACAAATCATAGTGCTTAAATATAATTTCATGCACGACGTCCCCTCAATCCCTGTCTTTTAATAGAAAGGAAAGAAGGTGGCGAGAGAGTCGTGGACAGCATTTTGCTATTTGCTATCGTAGTGGCTAACTAATAGGAAAGCTGGAAATAATTTTTAGAGGTTCTTCGACAAAAAATATTTCTATATAAAATCATTCAAATCATTTTTTTGTCAAATCTCTTTTTTCTCGATTAATTTTCGCATAGTAGAAAGGTTTATTAATTTAGTAATGCTTTACACTTTAAAATTTTAATGATTTCCTTAATAAAATAATTGTTATTATTAAATTGTTAGATTTTAATAATAATTATATTATTTTTATTATTTTTTTTTTAAAGAGTCCTCACCAATACTGGTTAAACTCACTCCGCTGGCTTGTCGCACTTGACAAATATACCAAGGAATCCCTTGGCGATAGAAATACAGGTGAGGTCGCCAGCTTCACCTGGATTTTTGGACAGGTTTACTCCTGCGGGCAATAGAATTTCAACATCGGCGTTCGCAACACCATTCTAGCCCCAATTATAGCGCTATTATTTCTATATAAAAAATTGAAATTTACTGCAAAAATTTTTTATTGATTTGAAGTACTATTTTATTTTCAAATGAATGTATTTAATTGAGTTTAATTAGAAAAGTGCAATAGTCGATGATATTTCGTTTTTGACTCAGTAACGAATGGTAGAAAAAAAGTTTTGGAAGGATTCAGAAATCTTTTACGTTTTTTTAACTCATTATTTTCAGGTATCACGATGCATTTCGCTTCACTACGCAACGAATTGTTTTCGTCGTTGCTTTTGCCTATTTCCTCGAACATCATTCGCTAATTAGCCGTAATATTATTGCTAATTTAATTGGATGTACGTTTTCTTTCACAATACATCAATTTTTTTCATCATTTTATAAAATTTTATAAAAGAATTCTTTAAATAGATGAAAATATATTACCATGTTTTAGTGGAAACGGATCCCTTAAAAGGGGCACACCTCGATCTTGAAGATTATTTACAAGGAATTCTTAATCTTGCGAGTGAATTAGTCCGATACGCTGTAAATGCATTCGTCGCTGGCGACAATAAGAAACCCTTCCAGGTTTCATTTATTTTTATCTTTTTACTTTCGCTAAAATAAAGTTGTATTGAATAATTAATTTAGTTGGCTTTTATAAAAATATTTCGAAATATCGGAGTATTTAAATATATAATTCAAAACATTTCAGAACATAAATTTTGCAGATTGCCGATTTTGTAACTTTGATTGATACAAACTTCCGCCTTTTAAATCTTAAAAACGATGTATTAAGAAGACGTTACGATGTCTTGAAATATGATGTACAGAAAGCGGAACAAATGGTATTTGATCTCACAGTTCGTGGTTTTAAGCGGCCGTGATCTTAGGCCAATAAATAGTAATTGAGATTAAATTAACAGGATATTTGTTGCATAGATAATTTCTGTAAAAATTCGCATGATATTATGGTTATGATATTATTATTCATCCTGTCCTTTCGAGATTTTTTAATAATATGCTTATTTTCTTCATGTTTTATTTGTATAAAAACGATAAAAATAATAAATAGCCGACGTTTCACTTCTTTATTAAGAGCATTTGATTAGCATCAAATTTGCTAAGTAAGTGTTATAAAATAAGAAATAGGAAATAAAATTAAAAAATAAAAATTTAAAGAAATTTGCGGAACATAGCACTGCACTAAATGGTAAATGGCGTCCTTAAAAGATGACTTACCTAATATTTATGAAATTTACCTGTCATTTAGAGGAAAAGAGGAAGTAATAATCTTTTGTTTTGGAAACTGAATTGTTAATTTGTGGTCGGAATTATGAGGTAGGGTCGTTTTTTCCGATGATGGGCGTCTCCGAATTGAAAAAACTCCTAGGTTACTTGCACACATGAAATCTTATAAAGGCAGCGCAGTATTTGACATTGACCCGGTCATTTTTTTCAAGCTTGAGACATGGTTCGGGATGTGTGAACTCAATCCTTATATGTTCCAGGCATGTTCGTCCCCTCTAATTACATGTCAAATCTCAGAGTTGGACAAATCATCTTTTTTGGATTTCATTTTTTGTATCCATGATGTCTTATTTATTTTCTGATGCATTGTTAAACGAAATTTTTAATTCTTAACAGAGACGAGGGAACATCGAACATTTCTTCATATCGCTATTATTCTATATTTTCCGTGCTGCAAATATTCTCAACAAATATTATTTATTTGAAATTTAAAATTTTCTTACATTGCGCACCATACCATAGGAAAATTTGGCATTATTTTTTGAAATTTCGAATTATTTATTAGCTTTTTTCGATTAATAAGTTTTTGAATTGTTTTGATGGATTCTATTATGGTCGGATTTACGGTCGAATTTCTCAGCGTTTTAATTACTTATTTTGTGAATTAATCATTGAGATTGTCGTTATAAGATTTATTAACTTCTAA
The DNA here is from genome assembly GCA_900625125.1 of Dracunculus medinensis. Classification (NCBI taxonomy): domain Eukaryota; kingdom Metazoa; phylum Nematoda; class Chromadorea; order Rhabditida; family Dracunculidae; genus Dracunculus; species Dracunculus medinensis. The sequence goes on along the minus strand of UYYG01000007.1, from coordinate 179,304 downwards.
ATAAAAGAATAATTTATTTAATTTAAATTATTGCTGCGAAAAAATTCACTTATACGGCACATAGAAGGATCAAATAAATTGTTATAAAAATTTCTCACATTTTCTCTGCAATTCTCGAAAAGACGCACCGAGCATGGGTGAATTATTTAACAGTGCACCGACACTGAATGCTTAATTAATTAATAATTTGCTAATGAACGAGTCGAAAATGAAATAAATAATAAATGTGGGCAGAAGAATAAATCGGCAGCAGCTCATTAGTTTCTCATTTATTTTTTCCTCATTCCGCTATGTTTTAATTTCGTTCAAAATTTCCGATAACTGCAGTTCAGTTATAATTTTTTAATTATTTAGTTTTTTCGTTATTTTTTAATGATTTCTCAAAATAAAAGAACCGTGGGTTTTCTGAAAGTTCTGAAATGCTCACGGAAATGCTTTGAGATACACGAGTAGCACTAAATATTGAATAATTGAATAATTAGAACAGGTTTACGGTAAGAATAATTCGTGTAAACGAATGGATATTTCAACTTTCGCAACAAATTCGACGGTTTTCAACAAGGTATATTCGCTTATGTATATTATATGCAGTTTAGGATTGAAGTCGAAATCTGTCCAAGACGTAGTTTTTTGATTTTAAATTGCTTGATTTTTTATCAGAAAGGTTTCGATAGGTAAATGAGAGAGGTGGAGTGGTTGCTTCGATCGAAAACGACGGTTCCGTACCTCTCGACGAAAGTGGGACCATGCAAAAGTTAGGCCCGGGGGATCCTCGGGATATCGCCTGTGCCTGTATTTCCAAAAGATTCTATAGTGAAAATCAGTAATGAGTGAAGAAAATCTCAAGAAATGACTAACTATAATAAATCGATATTTCTCGAATTATTTAAAAGATATTCGTCTCCATATTATTATTTATTAGAAAAAGGTAAGTTAAGAGGTATATTCTAACAACCATTACTGGTTAGGCTGGTTCCAACGGCTACAAGGGTAAGATGCTTCCAAGCGGCGCGATCGTCGACAGTTATAGAAGCCATTCCTTTTTCCATCGCCTAAGTCCATATATTGCTGGTCCACCTATACGTCCCTAAATCTTTTCTGACTGTATCAGTTCAGATATTGATTGGCCCACCTTGCTTTTGACGCCTTTTATCACATGGTTCAGCAAGTAACGAAATATGTGTCAACTTCTGTGGTGGATAACGGAGAACGTGCCGTAATCAGCGAAAGCGACGCTCTGTGATAACCTTATGCAAATGGTAGTTGAACGAAAATGGATGCGATCATGTGATATTTTATCCGCTCAACGGACCCGTAAAGTGTACCTTAGAGTGGTCAAAGATAGACTTATTATCTTCTTATTATTACTTAACTTATTATCCTCCACCATTGACCATGTCTTAGAACCATATGGCAAGATCGTACGAATCACGGCTATATAGATGCGGACTTTCGTTTTTTATGAGGATTTTACGACCGCTCCATAAAAGTTTCGTCAACTAGAAAAATACATTTCTAGCTGCCGTGATTCGGGTTGTAATATCGTTTTTTGCCTGGCCATTTGGTGTTAAAGTGAACCAAAGGTATCTAAAATCGAGTACTTCCTCAACCAGCAATGAATTTATAAAAAAAAGCATTTTATCAGCTTTTTGCATATAAGACGAAAAGTCTTTTGTTTTATTTACATTGATCCTATGTACGATTCTCGCTGCATTCGTTGACATGTTATTTAACATATCGTCCTCAGAGTCAGCAAAAAGGATCACAGGATCATCACCGTATTCAAGGTCTATGCTCTGGACTCTGGATTTACACAGTTTTTGAGTGCCGACAAGCGGTGTTATCCATTATTCAGTCTATCGCATAGTTGAATATTGTAGGAGAAAGTATACAACCTTGACGAACGCCAATTCTTATTTCAAAAGATTCTGTCAGTTCCCCATATACAAAGACCTATGCCAACGTACGCTCCCAAAATGCCTTTAATGAGTCGAATGATCTTCTCTGCAACACAGTCGTATGCCATCATTCTTCAAAGCACTTATCAACTGAATTAAAGGCAGCCGCAAAATCGATAAAACACGTAACAGTGGTTGCAAATATCTGAAGCGATGTTCCAATTCCAACACCCTTCTTAATGCTGTGTTACTGTCATTTCAAGCATCATCGGTTAATACCTTAGGCAATTTGCCATGAAAAGACAAATCCAGATGTTGCTGGGATTCTATCTGATTCTATCCAGCAACTGGTGCCTAACCAAAAAAGATGGGTGCAAGAAAGATGCTGTAAGAAAGATTCTTAGGAATTAAATAAATAGTTGATAAAAAATTCAAATACAATCATTTTTTACATCTATGTTTATTTTATTCAGTATTCAATTTTATTCGTGCAGAATGCATTAAATCATTTTTGTTCTCCTTCTTCTAACAGCTCTCACCATTATTGGCTAGGCTGGCTCCAACGGCTACTAGGGTAAGATTCTTCCAAGCGGCGCGGTCTGGTGCCATCGTCGACAATTATAGAAGCCATTCCTTTTTCCATCGTCTAAGTCCATATATCGCTAGGTCCTCTATGCGTTCAAAAACTTTCCTGACCGTTTCAGTCCAGGCTATCTTAGACAAGAGTGGTCAAAGGTTGATACTTCTTAATATCCTCCACTTTCATTGGCCATATCAGAACCATGTGGCAAGATCGAATGAATCACGGTTATAAAGATAGGATTTTCGTTTTTGTGGTAATTTCATTCGTCAACTGGAAGAACTCATTTTCAGCTTCCGTGATCCGAGTTGTAATATCATCTTTTGCCTAGCCATTTGGTATTAGAGTATTACCCAAGGTATTTAAAATCGGGCATTAAATCATTACACACTTGTAAATCAGGATCATAAATCTGGAAGTCAAAATTTGAGGTGGGAAGATCTTCGAGAAATCTTAGTTGAATTTCATCAAGACAGTTTAATAATCGCTTATGGGTTTAAGTTTTCCTGGCCTCAAAGAAAAATTTTGCAAGATCTTGTTTAAGATTAATTTTAAGCCAATGTGCCATTCTTTCCCTATATATGGCTTCTGCTGGTTGTATATTTTTTTTTTCTTTCCTTCATTTCTTTCAGCGGCAAGAATATTTCTGATTTTATTGGCTTTCTTTCAGCCCTGAACGTACTATATGAATGAAACCACGTACTATATAAATTTAGAGGTGAATCTCTACTTAATCAATGACCATTTCTCACCATGATTTAACTTTAAAACACATTCCCATCGAACCCATAATATTTCAAATAATTCGTACCACTGTTGGTTTGACTGACTTCACTCACGATTAAGCTTCCTTTCTAAAAATCTTCCTTCTCTTCTGATAATACGATGAAAGTCGGCTGATCGCTTCTTTGACCACCGCCGAGGCTATACTGTGGACAGCTTACTCGTTCAAAATCTCCCCTAGCCAGACATATCTATCTAAGCCTCCTCTAGCTCCTTTCGGACTCATAATGCAATGATTTCAATCGAAGGCAAATACTTCGACTTAAATTCGAATTCTTATCAACAAATTTGTTAATAAATTTTGAAATAATTCGACTTTAGCTAACAGCTGGTGGCAGTGATTGTTTAAATGCTTTCGAATTAGCTCACGATGTGTCGTTCAATCAACTACTTTGGTTTTGTAATATAATATCAGCGATAGGCGTTTTAGCACAAATTATTGGTATTATAAAGATAACTCTTCGTTTGGATGTTCCCATAAATGTTTTAATCCTAATTATCGGTCATCAGGTTTGGATAATTATTCACTGTATATCGAGGTTTGTTCACGAATATTTCTATTACGAAAAATTCATAAGTTAAAACTGCGCAGAGATGTACTATTTTTATTACTGTTTTTATTTTTTAAAAAAAATTCATCAAACATTTATATTTTAATTATTTTAAAATGGAACCTCTTTAGATTATTTAATAATAATTTTCAATATTTCAAATTTTTTTTCGAAACCATTTGTATATAGAATATTCATTAAAAATTGTAAGTCTCAAAAATTTAAAAATTCAAAAATCCAAAATTTTTTTGATCAAAAGATTAAAATTTTACTCTTTTGAACTTAAAGATGTAAGGATTTAACTTTTAAAAATTCGAAAGTTTAAAATTTCTAAGGATTTGTTCATTCAATAAAATATTAAAAATATAAAGTAAGTAAATTTATAAAAGTACAAAAAAATTAAATTTATTTAATTTTTCCTATTTATATATGAAACATATATTTAACGATAATTACTAGAAAATAAAGTACAGTAATTCTTAATATCAATTAGTAAATATTAATTCAAATAAAAATTTCATATTACATTCCTTTTACATTTTTAATTAAAGCACTTTTCTCTCAATATTGTTTTTCCTCAGTATTTGCCTATTTAAAAAATTCGTTTATAATGAATTTTTTTTAAAAAATTTCAAACTTTTAAACTCTTAATTTTAAACTTTTGAAAAGAATGTAATCCATGATTCATGAAAGAATTTTCTCCTTTTTTTAAATTTTCACTATAACTGGTTAGACTGGCTCCACTGGCTACAAGAGTAAGACGTTTTTAAGTTACGCGATCGTTGACAGTAATAAAAGCCATTCCTTTTTCCATCGTCTAAGTCCATATATTGCTGGTCCATCTATATGTTGAAAATCTTTCAGTCCAGGTCTTGACTGGCCCATCTCGCTTTTGACACCATCCATCATAGGGTTTAAGTGGCGAAATATGTGTCAATCAACTCACTCCTATAGTGGGCGATAAAGGACAAGCCCTAAACAGCAAAGACGCTCTATGATGGTACTGTTAATGCAAGTGGTATCTGAATGAAAGTGAACGGGTAAAATGTATCTTAGACATGAGTGGTCAAAGGCAGATAACTTTTTAATATCCTCCACTCTCTTTGGGAATGTTTCACAGCCATATTGCAAGATCGAACGAATGCAACTATATGGACGCAGATTTTCGTCTCTGTGGTAATTTCGCGATGGTTACATAAAGGTTTCATCAATCGGAAAAACACATTTCTGTCATTATTCGGGTCACAGTTTTATCCTTTGTCTGGCCATTTGGGATGAGAATAGATTTCAAGATATTTAAAGTCGGATCGGCAATGAATTGGTAAAAATAGGTATTTTTTTAGCTTTTTGTATATAGAACGAAAATACTTTCGTTTTATTTACATTGATTTTGAGTCAAATTCTCGCAGTTTTTGATACATTTAATATTATTTGCGTTTCATTATAACTGTCACCAAAAAGGACTACATCATTGGAGTATTCAAGTTCTGTAATGCTATGCTCTGGATTGATTTGTATTTTCTCCTAGCATATCATAGTGTGGAAACAGCCGGCTTTTGGAGACGTTCCTTTAGTTTTGACTGGTAATCATTTGCCGTTCCAGAAAAGTCATTGATATTTATATCACTGGGATGCTTCATTAATTCAGTTTAAAATGCGTTCACAGTCTCCGAACTTTTTTAGTTTGACATAATTGAAGGATCTTGAGTAAAACTGTTTTTTGGGAGTTTTGCGAGTGTCAGTTTTATGCAGATCTTGACTCGGATCATATGGTCAGGTCCATGAAGATTGTCCGTTTCAGCACCGCGATAGGAACTATCTAGTATGGAGCTACTGACTAAGATATAAGATATCAATCTGGTTGAAGTATTGGTGATCCGGGGAGTTCCATATAACTAGATGTTTTTTACGGTGCAGGAAGCAAGTATTAGTAATAAAAAGTTCATGCTCTTCGGCAATGAAGAAGATATTTCACCATTGGAGCACCTGTCTTCGATGCCACATTTGTCAATTGTAAAAGTTTCATCGTAGCAGTATTATGATCTACGTGCGCATTTCAGTCTCCCCCGATTATGACCATGTCATTTCGGTAGAGACTTTGTTAACAATTGAAGTTCAGCATAGAAATTATCTTTACCACAGTTACCTGCCGATTAAGTTGGACTCTGACCGAGATATTGCGGAACTTATGTTTAAAACGGATATAGATCATATGATCGCTCATCGGTTTCCACTCAATCAAGCCAAAAAAATGAGTCTTTTCAGACAATCGCTATGCCATTTCGCTCCGAATTATCCACAGTAATATAACCAATACTTCTGCTCGAAGCCAGAATTAGTGATTACTTGAGACCCGAAGTGAAGAAGATAAATCTCTCACAAGACAGCATCCACACGATATTTGGAAAGACTGTGAATATGATCGCTTGGCTTACATCTATAAGCATTCTGATAATCATTCTACGCTGATACGGCTAACATCTCTCTGCCGTTCTTCTTGGTAGCTTCCAAGTAATTGTCCTGGCTTTTTCATTTATGAATCTTGGGGTCGTTTTATGCCCTGTCTATATATTTGTCGCATGTACCATCGGGCTGAGAGTATCATGTCGGAGGACGCGGACGCCGTTTCAAGAATATCTGACCCTTTTACCATAGAATCACTTAGGGATAGAGTTATAAGTGGGCTCCAGCAGCCACCCGTATAACAAGCTTACTCTTGTCGAAGGAAGACGTAATGTTATATTATTTTATAATATTGTTATATATAACAAGATGGGAGAAAAAAACCTATCCGCGATGCACAAAGAAGTCATCGGTATTCAATAAAATAATTATTTCTATATATTGGTAGAGCAAATGCATGAACCGACTACTCACTAATAATTTTTTAATAGAAAAGGAATTTTCTGGGGCTTAACAAATCTTAATCCATTAAAGTTAAATCATTTATAATGAATTTTAGCTGAAATTTCCTACAATATGAATGAATGAATGAAGAAAAGAAACAAACCATAGTAGTGACTTTGCCACCAACAGAGTTCACTGCATTTTCACATCGCATTCCTTCTTCATCGTCTTTATTTCTATTTATTTTATTAGGAATTGAGGCTCATAGCTTCCTAGAAGTATTCCATATGTTTGCCAAAGGTTTCAGAAAAAAATGAAAACCCCTGGCCTAAGTTATATTGCATAATCAAGCGAAATATTTAAACATGTTTAAACTATAAAAGTGAATTAATGAATAGAATTAAATAAATTATAAAATGATATGTCCAACTTTTTGCTTACATCCATGATCCATCTATTTATAATTCATTAAGCACTTTAATACTTTCCAGAATTGTTACGCAGTCGATCTATATAAATCTCTACCGACACAATTTTCCTAATCCATGCGATTATATGTTTACAAAAACCGATTGCTTTTACCTTCGTGGAGTAATTACTCTGTCTATTTATGTAAATTCATTATCGATAGCTTCCCTTGTGTTAGAGAGAACAATTGCAGTACTTTTTCCATTTCGACATGATCAATTTGGCAAAAAAGTTTCAGTATTTTTTCTCTTTTTTGAGGTTAATTTTTTTAAAATAAAATTTCAGTCGCACACATTTTCGGTTCAATCGATCAAAATTTTGAATCAACTTTACTCTTTGAAGATTTTCATGTAAAAATCAAATCAATTTTCCAGTGATCATAACAACATTGTATATTTTAGCTCTATTAACCTTTCTTTTTCTATGGCTGGCGCGCTATTAGCTGTTGTGATGAGATCCCTTCGTCACAGCGTGGTTACAGCGCTCGACTTCATGGCTTCATGACTTGTTTTCACCAGGAGAATCTGATAGCTTGATCGAAATGACCGAAATAGTATACCACTCGATCATTTTTTCCATGGAAGTGATTGGCTTTTGCTCCTCTATTACTATGCAACTACCCTAAACTGTTTCTTCGTCATTCATATTTGTCCTCTTACTTTTTTAATATTTTTTGATTTCAGTTGTTAAATGAAACACTGAATTGAAATATTTGCAGTTTTTTTTCGGTTCGCTGATGCTATTTATTATTATGATGAATAATGCATTTGGCAAAGAGCGAATATTTTATTGCTCATCGTGGAGGGGCAGCAATCAACTGAAAATTGCGATCGTAATAAGTTTATTAGTAGTCATAAACTTTGTACCAGCTTTATACGTACCAATTTTACTGAAATTCAGTCAGGTAAGTTGCATAATAAAATTTGCAATTTATACGATTTTTTTCTAATTAAAATTATTTTAAGAATATTCATTTTCACATAGAGCCGTCGGTAATCAATTTAGGCAATAAATAATAGAAATGGGTTCCCAGCACCACCCGGATTTCACTTTTAATGACATGATTTATTCCCACCAAGCAGTGATCGAACTTACTTGGTCTCATGGTTGCATTGTCTTTTATACTGGAATTTTTCTCAATAAAAAAAGTTAAGAAGTTAAGGTTTATATAACCTTTTTCAAAAAAAGGTATAAATAAATAATACTATAGTGTAATATACAAATCAAATCTGGCTTACTACAAATTTACCATTAATTTTTGCAGCATTCACTGGAGAGAAACTTAGGAAAGAATCTTTCGCGTAGATACCAACTGCATAAAAATGTTTCATCGATAAAAATGCTATTACCATTGATATATTTTCAAATTATAACATCTTTATTATTCATCAGTACTTATTTGCTACATTTTATAACTGGAAAACTTCAATTATCAGCAAAAGTTTTTCCATATCTTCTAGAAGGTTTGCCCTGAATAAAGATTTATAAAATCCAGCTCTAGTTTTACACTTTTTTAATATCACTCACCATTTCTGGTTAGATTGCTGCGCTGATTATTTGAAAGAGGCAGTTTTTCTAGCGAGTAAGTTTGGAGATAGAAATATAGGTGGCGTAAGTGGTCCACAGCACAGGCATCCAGGTTTTTCAATAGTTTGTTTTTCTCAACTTATCATTACGCTGGATCACGATATCGAAAGTGGCAAACATTTTATTAGTTTTTTGATTAAAAAATTAATAATTCATCATCCTAGCAACAAGTCATTAATCATTAAGAAGTCCAATTTTTGAATTTTTAAAATAATATGATGAAAAAGGTGAATAAATTTTTCAGCTGGTCAGCTTTCTCCCATTTACGCATTTTGCTTGCCATTTGTTTTATATTATATGCAAAGACGTATAAAAAAAGCTCAGTTATCAATGTTCACTCAGTCAATAAATATCAATCAATCTCCGAATGAAATGGCAACCCATTACTTTGTAAGTTACTTCAACTAAATTCGAGAGCTTATTCAATTTTTCGCTTAATGATTTTATTACTTGTTTTATGCGAATCGTAATGAATAATTTTCAGAAAAACTTATTTTCTCATAAATAAATTCCTGCGATCTATAAAGAAAGGCATGAAAAAAGAATTATCAAATATTCATTTAAGCAGAAAATCCAGCAATATGTAGCAAGTAAAAAGTAATTATTGTGCATCTGTTACTGTTGAAATTAAGAAAAATTAATTTATTGTGGAACCGTAATAATTTTTCTTACTTCTTTCATGATTCTAATGGTTTCCATTTTCCATCTGAAAAATTTGTTTAATAGAATTTTTCATGATTGTAAATGTTTAATAGGTTTTATAAGCTGTCAATTTAATAATATGCTTAAATAAATAAATGCAAAAGACTTTTAGTACCTTCCAGAGCTCGCTATAACCCCAGTCATCCTCCCGTAGCACCATTTTCAAACTCTTGTATTTATTACTCCAGTAAACCCTGATTTTCTCTTTTTTTTGTGATTTATACATTTTTATCGTTTGTTGAAGGTTCATTTATTCCTACTGTAATAAAATATAAGTAATATTACGATCATTTGTGTAAAGACGTTTAATTTTTTCAGTAATGTGGTTATGACTGTGCTCCTTAAGGTAAAAATTTTTAGTTTCAACAATTTTTATCTGATTATTCATTTTTATTACTTTTTATTACTCTCTACTATTGAACCATAGTGCTAATGCTTAGTTAGTTTTATTCAAAGTCAATTCATTAAAATACTACAGGCTGAAATGGAGCAGAGTTAAATTTTGCTTTAGGCAAATATCGATGTTTTCATCCCTGTATGGGGTTAAACCTTACAGTCACCAGACACCAATGTATTCTTTGATCATTAGATGGAAAATATGCATTGAATTTATCAAGAATTGACTTATAGAATATTATCAATTATTTTTATATCCTGGCAAACCCAAAAAAAATCGAACCATAATGCAGCCTCACTGCCTTTGCACTCTTTTCTACGTGTATTTTTATACCATCTGATTTGTCTGTCCTTACTGTACTAAGTTAAATAAATAAGTTTATTGTGCTAAATAATTACCAATTTCATATTTGTTTGTTTAATATTTTATTTCTTTAAATTTGAAGAGATTGAGTCTTCAAACATTCATCATAATGAATTTGATACAATGGCATTAGCAATGATTTTACCAAAATTTTACCAAAATTAACAAGCAATGATTGATTAACAGTATTATCATAAGTGATGGTTAAGTAATTATTAATCTTACTTTATAACTTTACTTATTCTAAAAAAAACCAAATTATCCCACGAAAATTTAAGTATTTTTAGCTTACGGAAATTAACGACTTTAAAGACAGTTAGGCAAAACAAATATAAAGGAGTAAACGTTCCTTTTCAAAATTTTCAAAGAAATTGTCAATAAAAACTGAAAAAAAATGTTATAAAACGGCATTAAAGAAAGCAACATCAACGCATCATTTGGAAAATATGAAATTATCTTTTCCTTAATAAAATATTTGACTAATGAAATCAAATAATAGTCAGTTTAACAAGAAGCCTTAACAATTATTCTTTTCGTACTAATTTTTTTTTCAAAGAATATAATGAAAGTAGAAAGTTCATGAAGCTAAGAAAGGAAATTCAACGACAACTAGGATAATCACTATTATTTATCATAGCATTTATCCAACTCGGACGGCTGCTATAATAATACATATCTGGTGGATTAGCACCAAAGGCACGCGATTGGATTGTCATTTTCGATTGCGGTAATGTTCTATAAATTAAATGAAAATATACTTTTTTCTCGGTTTCTCTATTATTTTTCTTATTATTGATTATTAATTATCAATTAATTATTATTCTTACTAATTATAATTAGAATTTACTATCCAGAATTTATTATATCAATAGTGTCTTACACAATTTTCATATTAATTTAGATCAGTTATCTTGGAAATTTAATGATTTTTACGATAGGCTATACGAAGAGAAATTTTTTTAAAATTTTGTTCAATGAGTTTATGGACCTGAATAAATCATAACTTTTGTCCTTCTTTTTGTTCAACCAGATATTGCGCATAATTAAACAGAGCGCTGCCATGAATATAAACAACGCTGTGGACAAACCAATGATAAGAAAAAATATGGATTTAGGAATCGATGATTTCTGTATTGCGCACTGTTCGATCGATCTTCCATTAACTGCAATTTAAGAGGCAATTTATCTGTTTCTTAATTAGTTTTATTCATCTAATAATATTTATCATTTCTGCTTTAGCTGGTCCCACTGGCAACATAAAATCCTTTTGCCGGACGATCACCTGGATAAGAGCACAAATGGATCCTGACTCCACCCAGATTTCACGTTAAATGACAAGTTTACTTCCCATATTCAGCAAGAATCAATGATTTCATGGCTTGAGCTTAGCTGAGGAAACAAAACCTTTATCTGTATTTGATAAAAGCAATTAGAACAACAAAAAAAGGTTATTGTACGGCTATTATCACTATCATTACCTTCAATAGTTTCTGAATCATCCAAAATTGTTAAAGGCTTAGTAATGGCGACTTCATTAACGAGATCATTCTTATCAAATAATACAGTGTCCTGTGATCTTCTATGCCGGAAGCGGAGTCGTTCTGCTGTTAAATTTGAATTTGATACACGTTTAAAGCATTTCTATAATGATAAACTTATGTTAACCTCACAAAGTATCGATACAATAAGTAAGGAATTTTCCTTCTAATTACCTGCATACATTCCTCACTTGTTAAACAGACTTGTACGGTACAATGTGCGAATACTGTTGATTGATTCCCAAAACGAAATGTTTTGAATTTCGAAAAATATACTTCTTCATTAACATTAGATAGGGGATCAATTATTTCACTCATTTCATTTACAGGACAGCTGGAAAGCAGATAATTTTAATTGCCAATATTTTATTCATTACTAATTTAAGGCATGCCTGATTGTTGATAATGCCTTTGTAGAGTTCATTATTATGACTGTTCTAGTTGGAGTCTTCCAGAAGGCAACTATGATTCATTAGTTGTTCTCATCTTTCTGTGCGACTAATTCGACCGACTATTCAGTGCGCTTATAGTGTGTTGACTTAATAGAATCGTTAAATATCTTTAAATTTGGCTTAAAACTGTTTATTTTCTATTTTTTAAAATGAACTATTACTTGCTCTGAACGAATGTTAAATGCCTAGCTTCTGGTGCAGACATATCTTCACGATCAGAAAACATGCATTCCTTCGGACTGATTCCATGATAAGCTTCTAAAAATATTCGATAATTAAAATACTAATTAATCGAATGTTATTCTTTCGTCTAATTCGATGAATTTGATAAATAATTGATAAATCTAAAGAATGTGTAGATGGATGTACTTACTGTCTGGTGATAACGCAACATAAAATTCGACAATATCTCCGAATTTAGCGGCACGCAGAGGTCGTCCATCGATACTTCTAAATATCATGTCCACTTTTGGTTTGGGCTTGCCACCGATTGAAGCAACCACTTGATGACCACTGTAATATGTAATAATTGGTAAAAATTACAAATTGAAATTTCAAGAATATTGAGTTGAGTTAAGCAAGTGAAAGATTGGACGATATTCTAGAAGATGTGCCAAAAAAAACCTAGAAATGTCATTAAATCGGATGGTTCGTACGCTTCTTGTATAGAGACAAAAAACATGATTGACTCGAATTATTTTTGATGGGCTTAAGTCGGCATTGTCTTCGAGTGCAATCGTAGTCTCAGCATTGCGATAATTTGGTTCCTGAATGATCAGTTGAATTAGCAGTGGTCGGTGATACATTTATTTAAAAAATATGGAATCTTGGAGTTTAATAAAAAATTTTATGTTGCAATGAATTCACAATTATTTTGCTTTCGATCTTGTCATTAGTGATTGAATTTTTTTTTAGAAAAGTTTGGCTGTGGTTCAGGTCATAGTGGTCAGAGACAAAGTAGTTTCGAGTAATATTCGAGCTTTTACTACTCTTTTTAAAAGTTTCATTCAAATTATATTTAAAAAGTACCAAGTCAGTTAAAATAACATCGCAGTGTTTCCCATATGGTATTGTGAAGTTATAATTGACTAAATTGCCCTTTTTCATCGCTGTACCACAAGGAGCACGATCTTTATGCTCCTGGACATAGACAACAGGTTGAGCCCTCGGATTCGTCATCCATTTTTGTATATCTGGATCTGATTTGTTCATAACTACGTTTATCGCATCTGCTGTGCACGATACTTCTTCAACTAAATCAATTCTAGGATACAGATGTGGTGTCATTCTTTCTTTTATCAGAGCTTGATTTTTTCCTCAAAAAAAATTCTAATGCTTTGACCAATTCCTTGATGGTTTTGACCAATTCTTACTTTTAAAAAAATATTTTACCGAAATTTACCGAAACAAAAATTCAAATTCAATTCAACAGAAGCTTACCAAATCCGGCAGTGGAAGCCAATTCAGCGCATAACGGTGATAATAAAATGAATATAAGAGTCAACATTGTATGAGAATTCAAATCTAAACATTCTTCGAAATCAATGGCAGAAACAAAATTTCAAACTATTATGCATATACATATATAATTTTCACAAAAACAGCGTTGTATACGATAGGCAATTAAAGCGGGTTGCTAAGCACGAATGGTCATTTATTTGGCAATGCTTGCTTGCTCCATTAGCCATTATTCATATTACTGCGAATTCGATTGCAATCGATTTTGAAACAAATTGTAAAAATTAATTAAGAAAAAAATTATACATTATATTGAAAAAATTTATATTGAAAAAAATCTGGCAAAATTCTCTTTTTTAAAGAAAGTTTGAATGAATGCTTCGATCAAACTTCTTCGGAATACAAGCAATGTCAATAATTAAATTAGTAGCTGAAAGACGAAATCTTCAAGTAACTGAGAAATAAATTCACATTCAAATAAATTCAAATGGATGATTATTAGTTAAAATGGTTTGAAATAGTAAAAGCACAAATAAGAATATATAAATAATACTAAAACAACTTTTTTTTAAAATTTATTATTTAGCAAAAAGATGTTAAAAAGCATTTATAGAAGTATTTAGTTCATTTATAGAAGTATTTTTTACAGCTTCGTTAAATTTTAATTCACTGTGAGGATTTCTGAAGCGGGGAAGCGTTATACGCTTAAGCATGAGCACTCATTGTTTCTATAAATTTTTTTGCTCGTTTTTACCTTTCATAATTGAGGAATTTATTGAGAAAATACAAGTATATATAAGGAAATTTTTAAAAATTTAAAAAAGGGAAAAATTTAAAAAATCGTGAATTTTGAAGATTTTTAATTAACCGAAATTAAAAACTAAATCGTTAAATGACTTGAAAATATGAAGATAAGTAGATTTAAGAAAAAGCATTCAGGGAAACTGCAAATTGCGAGCATTCGCTGGGAATTACTCTTGGAAATATGAGTATTCGATTTATAATTGAATGGCTTATTTTAATGCGATCTATATGCAGTTTTCCGATCAAAAGTTCTCTCTAAAACAGTGTAATTAATTATGAATTATGATTGGAAATCACCGCATTTTAATTATTGAGTAGACAAAGAGTTTCCGAGAAGTATATTTTCTCATTAATATCCTACCACCTGTCACTTTTTTTTGACTTTTCTTCCATTTTATCTCGCAGCAGCCATATTTCTTTATGAAAAAATCCAGGTTCCAATCTCTGTAGGACAAACAGCAAAAAAATGGAAAGAAATAGCATCATGCTAGAAATGCGTCTACTTATGTTCTTAAATGTCCCTCAAATACATGTATATATATATCTACATCTATGTATATATATATATATATCTATATATATATATTCCCTCAAAAATAGCAAAAATTCAGTCTTGTGTCGTCTTATGAGAATAAAAATAAAAATAAACAAATCTTGGTGATAAGTCAAAATAAGGATACTTCAGACATTTAGAGATTAATAGAAAATATAATAAAATCAATTGCTTCTTCGAAATATTTGGATAATGGAATCTTTGGTAGCAGATACTTTAAAATCATGTTTTTCAAAGAGAATTCTTTTTAATTGATCCAAAAATTTAAATCTAGCTTTAAGTGATAAGTGATAACATGGATTAAAATGATATGATATCAAATAATGATATTAAAGGAGAAAGCGCTTGTTCTAGATATACTAGCAGATTTGTTAAAGAAATCCAGAAAAATCCAATCTGGTTGAATGCAGAAAGGTTTAATGACAAAGCGATAAAATAAAAAGACAACGGTCAAGCGGACACACCTGTCCTTGCAAATAACAATATGAATAATTTTCAGATATTAAATTAATACACCACAATGGGTTATCTCGGTTCATAAGTCTTTTCATGTACTGCAACTTTACTATAGCGATATTTATTAACATAATAATTCAAAATATTATTATCCATATTCATTATTAAAATAGCCCTTAATTTTTATTGAATTAGAACTTCCTTTTACAATATTTACATAATCCTTTATGTAATTTAGGTCATGTCCTGAAGTAGCTCTAAATAACAATATCAATAACAATATGTAGATTAGTAATTCAAGGTCAGATTGGCTTACCACTTTAGCCATAAGGTAATAACAGTGGCATTTAATTAATGCTGGGTATATTCATTCAATTATTCCTTGGTTTAATAAAAAAACTTATAATCCAGAATTACGCTACATAATTTTTATAAGTCCACATTTTGACATCATTATAATGTATTTTTTTATTTATAAGTACTCGCCATGTCTGGTTATTGTCGTTACGCTTGTCGGACCAGATAAATTTTGCGAGGAATCATTAGCCACTTGGCTAAAAATAGAGGTGAATCCAGAATCGCCTGGCTTTTTGAAGGACAGTTTTATTCCCGCAAGGAGCAGAATCCAGCATCTATGCTCCAAAATAAGAGTAACACCCCAATGAGTCATTAAAATGCATTGCAAAATAATTCTGATAGAATCCACAATAAAGTATATTGATGATATTTGTAAATATTACTATATATGATAAATGATATAGGGATAAAATGGCTTAATAAGCTGTTGCTCAACTCGGAGTGCCGATGCTGAGGTTCAATTCCGCAGGAAAACTTGTAATGCTGGCGACTCACCTGTATTTCTATCGTCAAGGGACTCCCTGGCTTACTGTCCAATGCGGCTAGAGCGAGTCTAACCAGTAATAGTGATGATTCTTTGAAAAAAATGATATATGACATGCATTGTATATGATATGCATTCTGTATATAAAAAAATTTAAAACTTAGTTTAAAATATTGTAATGTATTACTTATAAGAAATAAAAGCATGCCATAGCGAAAAATAAATAAATAAGAGAAATGCTTAGTTTCACAGTTTTTTGACACGGTTGCAACAGCTGATTAGTGGTATAACAGTGACTATAATTAGAGTTTTCCTGTAATAATCCAAATATTCAGTTTTTCGATTTTTTGTAACAAGTGGTATAATTAATCATTATAATAAGGGTGCAGAATGATTGAGTGGTTGCTTCTACTGAGGTTCAAATATCATAGGTTTTATTTGTGCACCTTAATGTGAATAAATTTGGCATTAAAAGTAAAATCTGATTGCTAGAAAGCCGATCGCATAACTATTCACAAGTGATTGAGACTTCCATCCTGATAATAAGGAACTAGCCAAACCCTAAAAGGTGAATGCTGTTAATAGCAGTAATAACACTAATGAATAAATCTCTCGAATATTTTACAGAAAATTTATACCATTCCATTATTTTTTCCAGTGACTCTAATTTTTTAATTTAAATTATCGAATTTCTTTTTCTTTTCAAAATTACGAAATTCCAATAAAAAATATTTATTTACAAGTTTTTTTAATACAGCTTTTTCAGCAGGGAAACATATAACCTATAGCTTAATTTCACTGATACTGCTATCATCAAAATTCATCGTATTGTTGACCGCACTTGATGTTAATGTGATTAAATGGTTTTCAGATTTTCTGCAATCAGCTGGTACATTCAAGAGTGACGCATTTGTTGCTTCCAGATTGTTTCCCAAATGCAATCGAGGTTCTACAAGAGAATCACATTCGAAAAACATTGATTTTGTGAAACCTACAATTATGAACCATTGATTTCGCAGTAGACTTTTAAATTTACAATAAAAATTTTTACAAAAATGTTATTTTCCATCCGTAAAAAATTCGATTTCTAAAATCCAAAAATTTAAAATCATGTTTGAAAAAATAGATAGAAACTTTCCACAAGTCCATTGTAAGATCAGTCTAATAATTGAACAAAATGACCAAAAATGCAATTATTGTTATTATTGTTGCATAAAATGATACACGTGCCTGGAGGCTGAAGCAGCGTAACTTTGTGATAACTATTGTTTAGGTCATTAAAAAGATTGGAAGGTGAGCTAGCACACCTCCGATTGGTTATACAAGGATTACGATGACAGTGCTTTGAAAATTGCAACTAAAAAATTTTTTCGTAATTATTTTTCCATGAAATTAAATTAACAAATTCTTGAAATATCTACAGTTTTGGTCGTGATATGTTAATTTATGGAATATAAATGGCGTGATCCTTGATGCGGTGGATTATAATTTAAAAATGAGGGCTGAAATTATTATAAGCTATATAAAAATAGAATCTGAACAAGTACCCATTACATAGCGATATATGGGCCTAAGGTAATGCAATGGTTGTTATACCCGGAGTGCCGATGCTAAAGTTCTATATCGCTATATGATGGGTTCTATTCTTATAGAAATAAATTTGTCTTTAAAAATCAAGGTAGTGCAAATCATCAATGCTTCTATCGCCAAATGATTGGCAAAATTTGTCTGGTCTGATAAGCTCGCCAAGCCTAATCAAATATGGTAAGAAAAGAAATGCAAACCTAGACGAGGAAGCACATCGAGTGGCTTGGAAATATGTTATTCAGCCTAACAGCCTAACCAGTAAATTTATAAATCCAGCTAAGAAGAAATTTAAAACGTGGAAACTGAACCGATCAACTTTATTTCTAAATTTAAAAAATGTTTTCCATTAAAATTAACCTGGCGGTTGAGTAGGCCATATAAAATGAAATTTGATGCAGAGTTAACATATGGAAGTGCATGAACACCGTACATGAGATAAATAAACGATGGATCGGGCATTTCGATGTCAAAAGGTTGAAAAATCTCCAAATAAAGTGAATACATAACTGATATCCAATATGGCGTCCTGAATTGCTTTTTTTCATGGAACCATTGTAAATAAAATTGGATCACTTCATACGCATATAAAATTATAAAATTCATTTGTCATTACCGGATGTAAAAAGGAGAAAAATTTTTTTGCTTGAAAACTGCAAATTAGAAAGGAATGGAGTCAGTAATTTTAGAAACATCTTACTTACCAACAGATAAAATGAATTAAACATATGATAAGGGTATACGAAGCAATTCGACCAAGTGGAATGGCGTCATTCGCCACTGATTTATTTCGTCGCGAAACCATTAAAAATTTGCTCGTAGAACGACGCTGTTCGTAAAGTTTCATCAACATTTCGCAATAAAAGTAGATCATCAGCAATAGTGGGACGAGATAAACCTGACATCAATCTGCTAATGGTGGTAAGTTGGAACTTGATTAAAATCATTACCGTTTAGCCGTTTTATTATGATAACAAATGACAAATTATGATAAATTTTAGCAAAAGTTAAGAATAAGAATAATTATGAATAAAGCTGAGTACATTTGGATCAACTCATACAACCGAATTAGAAGATTCTATTATTACTTCGGGGAAATTAATTATGAAAATCGAAACCATAAATTAAATTGGCTAACAAATGAAAAACATGTCAATGTGAATATAATGAAAAGTTCGCGACTGAGATCATCGACACATTTAAAAAGATGAAGGCGAGTAAGTTCATTCGTCGCTGGATTAAATTTTTCATCAATTATTATTTCCTGGAATGTTTGTTGTAAGCAGTACAGCGAAGAAAATGAAAGCAATTAGTGATATAAAAATTACCAACTTAGAGTGGACCATCGAGCTTCGATTCATGTCAAGCTATCATAACAATCCTTTTTGGCAGAAGCAAAAATGTAAAGTGAAATATGGACAACTTTCTCACAAGAAAAGCTTTATCCTCTCAAACAATTAGCCAAACCAGAGATGCTCTTAGACATAAAGACCGTCCTTTGATGTCCTTGATAAATGATGCAGAAAAACGTGGACAAAATAATTATTGATAATGATGTAAACAAATTGCACATATAATTTAATAGTTGTTAAATCTTACAATGATTTCTTTTGGTGATATTTCTCCTCTTTTAGCTTTTAACATATGCTAAAATCAGGAAAAAGAGGGAAACTAATACAGAAAAATTGATATACCTTCGATTGAGCGGATATTAATATGGGACAAAGCATGATGCATGTCAAGCAAAATGCAAACGATAGTATTATATATGCAGTCTTTTGATCACGTAAATAGATCTATAAAAAAAAATTTTGCATTATTATTTCATCAAATCCAAATTTGCCCCACTATTCCATTTGATTTGTTGTATAAAAGCAATAATTGAAATAATTGAAGGTTGGTGGCATGAGGCTTTGAATTTATAGAAAAGAAGATATAACAAACTTTGTGGTTCTACAGCCTTTGAGGAAACTTATGGAACATAATACTAACCTTTGTTGGATGACATACTGCGCAATACCTATCGATACTAAAGCAAACAAGAATAAAAGTACTGAAAATCTTTCCAATATGTTCAAATAAACGAAATAACTTGCAAGCAAATGTCCCAAACATCCAAAAACCTAATACCTGGAAAAATCATTCTAGAAATTATTAAAATTAGCGTGTTTTTGCTGGAAAAATGAAAATCTATTAAAGAATCTATTAAAGAATTTTAAAAATTCTCAAGAAATTTTAATTTGCTTCTTTTTTGTTTGTCGATCATTATTTCTTCCTACGAACAAATTATTATTAAGCAAGTCATTTGTAATTGGAATTTTTTTCAAATATTCGCTCTACGATTGCGGGCATTCTTTCGTTTTCCTACTGTATCAATATCATGACATAAAATAATTTAGTACTAAAGCTTATTGCCTCTTCCTGATGCATATATCTATATATCTCACTGTTTTTTTTATTAATGAACTGTTCTGCATAATGTTGTATATATTCAAAATAAAACAATGAAAATTAATAATAAAAAGTAAATGTGAAAAAAGTTGCCTGATCTATAATGGTCATTGGCAAAGGTAACATGCTGATAAAGTCAACTATGCTTAATACGCAAATATAAGTTAAAGTGGTATTGTTATTTGCCCTGAAAAAATTATTCCTTGAAAAATACGATAATAATAATCGATAAGGTGCAATATTCAGGAATGAATTATTATAAATCTTTGATCCATGACTTTTTTTTACAACAAAAATTTGCTAAAGATTTTGGTTCCTTGGTACTCTCTTAAAACTGATTCATTTAAATAGTTCCTGAATAAAACATCTTATATAATGAATTAATACGATGTTTTTTGCTTAAACTACATTATTCAAGAAGCTTTATCTTCATATTATCTATCATTATTAGTAAGAAATTGATAAGCTTGACTGAAATTTTCTCACTGCTCCCTATTTTAATCTTGGATAAATAAAAATAATGATAAATAACAAAAATAATGAAGGTCTTAAAAAGATATAAATTCATCCTTGATTTTTTTTATAGGAGCACTTTCCACTGTTGCTCGCCCTACTGGTTTGTTGGGGTAATAGGATATTTTGCCAAGAAATTCTTGCCATATAAGTACAGGTAAGTGATTTACCAGCGTCAGCACGATATTTGGAGAAGTATTTCTGCCGGACATAGAATCTCAATACCGGCATTCCAAACTAAACAACAACTCACTGAACCCTTCTACCTTCATTTGCTTTCGCCATTTGGTGGCATTGTCGCTCGCGAAGCGTGGTGCGTCGGCCGGATTCAAATTCGAGTCATTCGGTGGCAAATTTCGCCGCTAAGTGACCCGATTCACCTGTATTGATCAATGCCTTTGTCTATTTATTTGATATAAAAGAGTCTATTACTTACTATGTATTATTTCGTTTTGGATCAATGTTAATACAAATTTCTGATTTCTCACGGTATTAGGGACCCTATCTCTGCTTTTATTCCTAGATGAATTTCCACCAAAAGGATTTCATTCTAGTAGAAAACCAAAAGCAATGAATTAGGAGATGAAAAAATTTCTGATTACGAGAAATTGTTCGGTCGAAAAATTTATCGAATCCTTTTGAAGGCTTTTGTGAATATAACATGGGTAGTCGCATATTTGAATTCTGAATTCATCGTTAGATAATAAGCTAACCTGCAATCGACGCTTCGAACATGATGAAGAACAGCTAATATGGCTGCATTACCACACGTTCCAAATATGAATAAAAAAGCATAAAAAGCAGCAATACTCATCAGACTATTGTCGTCATGATTAGAGAAAGGTAGCACAAAATTCAACTTAACTTGCTGAAAAATTATTAAAAATTGTGCTAATTGCTGGCAGGCCATATCAAATTTTTTATTGCCTTTTATTCTTATTTTATTAATCATTTATCTTTTATCATTATTATTAATGTTATAATTAAAATTAAAAGTTAAAGTTTTTGCTAAGTTTCTGCTTGAAAATGTCCAAATTATTACATTAGTTTATATTTTATTTTTATAGGCTACTAGGAATTTTCATCTATTGCATTAGTTTCAATCATTTTTAATTCGGAATATTAACAGATCATAGCATTTATTTTTGCTTGATTACTTGCTTATCATTATCATTAATTCGTTGCACTCATTTAATTTTTCATAAAACTGCTTTTCTTCTATTGAAGCATTTTTTGACAATGATAATTAATTAATAATAATAATTATTAATATTCAATTGGTTCAGGGAAATAAAAATATGAATAAAAATATTGAATTGATTTATTCTTTAAATAATCTAGGTACATCTATTTAATCCAGATAGATTTCGTCTGCATACAAAAAAATCAATTTTTTAAAATTTTTGTGAAATTTTCTCTTCAAGAAGAACCAGGCCTTGAGAAATTAATGCTTGCGAGAAAATTTTTCACATTAAATCTTCTTACTGAAAAAAAATCGATCAAAAAAAGGGATAATTGTAAATTGCCAATTGAGAATATTTGAACGAATCAAACCCATTTTTAATGAAAATCTGGGGAAAATTCGCCATCTCGATCCAACAAATATAAATTTTTCATGGTTTTTCAATTAAGATATGAGATTGAAGTTTCAACTTTTCACATTAATTTGGCCAGAAAATTCCGCTAGTGGATTTACACTAAGAATAATCCGAAAATCAAAATTTCAAAGACTAATTGATTACATTTTAATTACTGTCCATATACCCGGCAGTTTTTTTAAATTTACTACTGCAATTTAATTTTTTTCAGCTTTTTTCTATTATACTTCTAATTATTTAATCTCAACGATTTTTTATGTTTTCTTAGCAAATTTAGCGCCTAAATTTTTGAATCAAGTAATCTTCACATATTATTATTTATATTATCAACCATTTTTTTTATAAATTTTATTTTATATTGCCGTATATATTTGAAAAAGTGCATTGATAGTTTCGTGATTTCGACGCAGTTTTCGCCATGGGAATAGTCTAATAGGAATTTATATATATATATATATATATAAAAATAAAAAACTACGAGAAAAGAAGAAAAAAGTATGAAATTTGTAGTTTACCTTATCATATTGGTTAATTAGTTGTTTAGTTATGTTGTCATCTTCAATTAGCGCCATGTTGACAATTCAGCATAATTAAGAGCGAAAACAGAAAATAAAGAATTCTTTTAATATATTGGCTTAAAAACATATAATATGGCAAAGTTGACAAATAAAGCGATGCAAACAGCTTAAATTATTTGGTAGTAGAATTATGTGGGTGAAATTAAATTAATCAAAAATATGTTTGAGGAACAACAAAGAAAAATCGGAAGGATAAGCAATAAAATTTGAAAAAGCTAAATTCGGCTTCACTTATTTTTAAGTCTTTCTCAAACATTTTTTAAAATGTTTTAAAATTAATGAATTTAGCTTTAGTTTAAATTGAATAAATACGAAATTTGCAGGCGATAAGCCTATTTTCTGTTCGTTTCTGGATGATTTATGCTATATCATTGGACTTAATCAAAAAATCTATTTTTTTTACCTACGAACTTGTTAATTATTTCTGCCATTTAAAAAAAAGTATCAAAACAAAAAAAAAGTATAAAAAAGTATCAAAAGTATCAAAAAGGTTAAAAATTCTAAAACTAATTTTAGAATTTAGAATTTAGAGTTTTAGCGCTTTTTCCCATAACTTTTCAATACTTTTCAAATATTTTTTCAGATATAAACGGAAAAAATTTTATCAAGCCTAGCATTCGAAGAAAACAAATAAAACCAGAAAAAAAACTGGAACAGTAAGAAAGTTATTTTTTCTGGAAATGATCAAATCAGCGGATATTGCCTGGCGCATTACCTAAGGGCATTATTAAAATACGAACTAAAGAATCCCATATTCATTAATCTGAACTTACTGTTTCAGTTTGTATACATGAATTAATCGCAGAAAGTAAAATTCAGAATATGCAAATGCTGATTTAATTAAATATATGTAGTGCCAATTTATTTATAAAGTTCCACCTAATTTTATTAACCTTCCAAAAATTAAAGTCTATTTTTTTTACGACTACGGCCAGATTCCTTTTAAAAAATCATTTTATAAGTAAATAGGTGGTCAGAATATTATTTTTGGTTAATCTCTTTCCAATAGCTATTGGTAGGACGAAAATTGTCGCCAAGATGTCTTCGATAGAAATGCAGATAAGTCGCCAGCATTATCCAGATTTATATCATGACATATACTATTTAACGAAATATCATATAACTAAAGACGGTTCTATTTTTCACACTTCTTTTTCGCCGAATGAGATCAAATGACGTCAATATAGATTTTTTAATATTTTTTCGCGATTGTTTTAGCAGCTGGATTGCACTGCTTATATTTATCGGGATCATTCGCTTAAATATAAAAAGGAAATATAACTGCATAAAAATTAATTATTATATTATTATCAATTATATTATATCATTATAGTTCATCCCATCTAAGAATTTTTTGAAAAAATAGCAAATTTCTAAAAATTCTTGCAGATTTCGCAATTCTGCAATTTGAAAATTATAAAAAATTCGAATTCTGAATTTGTGGACATCGCAATAAAATTAATAAATTATAACTATAATAAATTAAAAAATATAGCAGCTATAAGCAATTTTTGCAAGTCGCGAAATTTCTGAATTCTGGAATTCACAATAAGTTGAGCATATATAATAACTATGAACAATTTTTTAATGAGGTCGCAAATATGACTTCGATAATAAGAATTTTGATGAAGACGAAATTTTATCCATTTTTTGCTACACGTTTCATTAATTTTAAAGTTGATGGTTTTAGGGAATTGAGGAGACTGAATGCTTTTTGTCTTGAGAAAAGCAGTTCTCAATTTCCAAAAAAAAATTAATAATGCAAACTCTTGAATTTACATTTGTTCTCAAGGATTCGCTGATCTGGAATATATTCTCCTATTTGCTGAGACAAAAAAAGATAACAATACTTCTGATGTTAAAAAATGCCGCACTGATATTAATTGCCAGTCTATTAGCGCTTTATGCAATTCACTATCGACTTATTAAATCTCGTACAGTGAGAGTAAAGAAAGAAAATGATAGAACATTAGATCGTGATTCTAATGTTTATTCAACATAGGTTCGATTTCTTTCTTCTTCCACAGGAATCTTCCAGTAAAAATGAAATCCTAGTGGCATAAGAGATTCACTCGCATCGGTAGCGATGCCAGTAATTCTACGATGATATTTCGTCTCAACCGATAAAAATAGTGAATGTGAGGAAGAGAAAGAAGTTAAAATGGATAGATCCATAAAAACGGTTCAACGAGATTTGGTTGCCCTATTAGGGGAATCAGTCTTAATTCAACGACAGATTTGTTGGAATGGGAAGCATAAAAGAAATAATAAGACAATTATTAATGCAAACGCTCGAATCTAGCTTCGATCAATCATTTAAAAAAAAAATTGTTTCTTTTAATCCTTTAGTATAAATTTTGAGTTAAGCTTTCGCACTTCAAAGGGAATTTAATCCCTCAAAAAAAATCTAACCTTCAAATAATAATCCAAAATTATATTTTTTTTTAACCATTAACACCATTAAGTTTGCGTTTTCTCACGCGTTTCAACGTTTCAATTTTGTTCTCAGTTGATCAAATTTACTGACAGTAAACGGAATAAAAATATCAAAATGCAAAAATTTGCGTATAAACGAAGAAAAAAAGCGGTCTGCAAATTGTTCATTTTGGGAAAATTATTTGGTAAATTCGATCTTCTGAATTTCAAATAATTCGTTTCACAGTTGGAAATTTTCCTTCCTATTTACTTTTCAGGTTTTTTCAGGCTTCTAGGCTAGTTCATTTAGCCGATAAATCAAGATTAACTGAATTAATGCTTTCGATGAACGAAGCTAATTTAATGATAGCTTAAAAAAAAGACAGCTTCAACGACTTTTCTCAATTTTCAAGGAAAACTTGGCTTCCAAGAGATTTTAAAACATTGAATGAATATTAAAGAATTTTTAATGTTGAACATCTTTTCATTTAATATCTCACTGCTGATCAGATTATCACTGCTGATTTTAAGATCTTGACAGACTTATTAATAGACGGTTTAACAATAACAATAGATTTTTGGACTTGATAAAATCGAAGGCTAATCAAAACATGCCAACCATTAATATTATCATAAATGAATAACCATAAATGAATAACGACTAAACTACTGCAAATAATTCGAAATCCATCATTAAAAAAGCAAATAAACCGGGCTGTAAAGGAATATTAATTCTTTCGATTAGATTAAAATAAATTAAATCTGAAGTATTCAAGGAATATGATCATTGAATTATTGTAAGCAATTCCCTAAAATCGCCATTTAAAACTATTGAAATTGCAATGTTTTTATGAAAATCTTCATATTATATCAATCAAAATATTATTCTTTCTTATGAAACCATCTAAATATTTGCACGATAAATTTAAAGCAAATTAAGTAAATTTCAGTAAACTCTTGCTCATGCGATTTTCTCTTGTAACGAATCAAATGATATATGATTAATGCTCACCCATTCCAACTCGCTATAGAAATACTTAGGCCATCCGGGTTTTCAATGGCAGCAAACATGAATCAAGATGTGATTTTCAACACGATCATGAAAGTTAATAACCCCTTGGCTAGCGTAGCAGTCGAATTACTTTGATATTAATTGAAATTGAAGTATTCTAGACATTTGTGATTCTAATATAAAGACAAGTGATGTTATGCACCATTTATTTCCATAATTCCATAAACTGAAGCAGATCTGAGATAGAGAAAAGGTTCATAGTATCGAAAATAGCTCATTCGCTTTGAGTTAAAAAAAGAAGGTGCCGAGATTACTCTAAAGTACCATAACTTAATAAATGATAAAATATTTTTAACGTAATATAAATATCACGAAATTAGATATAAATAAATAAAGGCAATATGAAAGAAGTGGCATGAAGTCAAATGATATATAAATATTCAAGGATGAATATTCGAAAAGATATATAGTATCAGCGAAAGCTGTAAAGTATAAACAACTAAAATGGCTTGAAATTCTTATCAATATCGTAATTTGAATTTTGTCAGCGACTAGTATCCCAGGGAATAACAAAAAGCAGTCTTAAAAAAACTGAATTAAACATTAATTATTTGAATTATAAAAAAAGGATTAATGAAAATTGAAAATTGCAGATTTATTGGAGAAATAATTCGTTCCATTACTTATTCGCATCATTATGTTGATTAATATCACTTACTTTCTAAATATAAACATATCTCAATCTAAAAACTTGTGAATTAGAAAAATTTTGAAAAAGGCATCATCTACTTGGCTGATGGCGACCTTAGCTAAAATTTGAGTGTCAATAATAATAATTTAAAGAATTATTAAGAATAATTTATCAAATCAGCAAACGTAAAAAAAAATTGAAAGGAAAATCGGAAATCGAATGGATTTCGACGTAAAAATGCTAGCGACTTGAATACTATAAATGCTATTTATTATTATAAAATAGTGCGGAAACACCATTCAAATAAAAAAGGCTAAATAATTTTTTATAAAGTAAACTTTTTTATAACATAATATTAAAAAGGAATTAAGGCTTTCATTAATTGATCTGTAAAATTTCGTGTTTTAAATTTATTTGAGGTTTATTAAGCCTATTGCTCACTTTTCGTTTATCTGCTTTACTATATAAAAACTATGTATATATACATATATATATATATATCTACTATATATATATAAAGTTTTTTTTTATACCTCTTTTATTTTTTGTTATACCAATAAGTAAGCCAAATAACCAGAAACTGACAAGTGCCAACGTGCTTTAAACAAATTGATAGATTTTCGAAATACCGAAAAAAAGAACAAAAAGCTATGGTTCATTAATTTTTTTAACTGTTAATCCTTCTATCAGATTTTTAAAAAAGGTATCGTATGGGAATACCAAAAATATTCCATTCGAGTCGATAGTTTCTGAAGTTGAATCCAAACGTTGCACTCTATATAACTGCACAAATTTCTCACTGATATATAAATTATTAAAACTAATTTCAAAACTTTGCTAATTTTTTCTTTATCTCATCTCAAGAATTGGGAATTTTCCAGTTCCGATTTTCTTCAGAAAAATCAGATAATCTGGATTAAGCAAATCAATTGATGGTTGAATAAGTTAAGTGTGAAGTAGAATGAAGATGTAGGCGCATCAATTCGATTTCAAAATAATCTAAAATAAAAAGTGAAAATGCTCATGTAAATATGATACAAATATGGTAATATAATATTAAGGATCCATTCATTTGTAAGATTAGTTTGCTATTATGTAAGCAAAATGAAGTTAGTGATTTTTAATGAGTGGCGCGAAGAATTTTAATGTGATGAGTAAAGTGACAAATGAGTAGGCCAACAGCAATTTTAATTAGCCAGAAAGCCATCATTAGAAAACTAATAAAACTGTTTTATCAGCTTTCAACTTAACTGCAAATTCTGATCATTCATGAACTTATAAATGTGGAAAAGAAAACACATGAAATTTTCTTGAGCGATACTTATTTACTTCGGTGAAAAATCTTACAATTTTTTTTCTTTATTCATTTGCAAAAGAAAGATTAACAAAAAATTAGCAATTTTTATTTTGAGTCATTGAGAAGTAAATAAGCTTCAATAGAATTTGCAAAATAGCAAGTAATTTAAGTGGAATTTAAAGAACTTTGAATAACACCGGAAAAGTTTTTTTCAGAATATGTTTATAAAAATTGATTTTATATATATTATATTTTATATTTTATATATATTTTATAGATATATTCCACTTCGAACGGTGCTGGTGAGCCATCGGTGCCGTTGTCGCCAAGTGATTCCATAGCAAAAATTTCTCACCATATTTTTCATAATTTTTCAGTCGGCCTTACCAAGAAATGTGCTCTCAGTAAAAGATTATCGCTATCATTCTTTTAATGTTTCTTCGTTTTAATCCAGAAATCTTGGAAATTCTTAAGAAAATAGTGAATAAACAAAGGCTAAGGCAAAAATCAGAAACGCTAGATTGATGTAGTTTTAATAAATTTGGATTTTAGTTTAAAAATATAGCAGTGAATAAGGCTAACTAATGAAGAAAGTAGGATGGTTTAAATTTAAAATTTCGCGAAATAATTAAAAAGCGGCTGATGACAGTAATTTGCATTAACTTTATCGAAGAAAGAATGAAATGAATGTTCGTCGAAGATAAAACTTCTACGACTCGAAAAAATTAATAAATAAATGAAATCCATGAAGAAGTCAGTTGTTCATTCATCAACTAATAACCGAACCGACATCAATAAATAAATTCGAAATTTGAATTATTTCATTCAAATATTTCTTATTCCATTGGTTCACATAATCATTTCGCTTTACAAAGGATTGCAGCAAAATTTTTGGCTTTAAAAATAAAGGATTTTTAATATATCCTTCAATTTGCTTAACATAGTTAATCGAATAATATCAAAAAAAATCCAATGAAAAAAATTTATATTACTGTATATATTGATTAAAATGAAGTATATAATTAAGCATAAAATTTGACAAATTTGTTTCATTTGATGATTTCTAGAAAATTGAAAATTGAAAATGACAAACAGAACCAATTGCAAATGCAGAAAAATTGAAAACAATTCGTGGCCAAGTTTTTTTTCCAGTGAATGTAAAAAGTAATTTCCAATTATGATAACTTTTTTAAATTTATATTTTATATTTATATTCATATCAAATAAAAAACGTTATAAAATCTTTAAAATTTTAAGCGATGCAACTCAATACGGCTTAATGCTATTGAGAAAGGAAATAGCTAATTTTTTTATTGTGGTCGCTTGATTATCATTCAATATGAATAAATTGGTTAAGGCCAATAAATTTTACTTAATAACAAAGTTATATATAACACATACATTATACAATGTGGGAATGGACACAATTCCAGAAAGGGAAGTGTGACTATTTTCAGGTACTTTTTTCCTTTGTACGATAGAAGTTAAAGTAAAGGAGTAAAGCTGTAATTATAAGTGAAATAAGTTTTATGAGTAGAACCAATTGTATTTCTGAAAAATTTTCTGGCGAAGTCGCCTCCTCTTAATATCCAATTAAATAGCCCTTTATGGAGTTGTAACGAAATCACCATAAGAACGGAAATTTGCGATTCGCTCAATCTTATGGCTGCAATACATTGCTGAGACATGGGAATGGAATATATTAAGAACTGCCTTTAACCACTCATATCTAAGATACTTTGGGTTAGCAGAGTGGATAAATCTCACATGATCATATCCACCGTTCAAATACCACTTATATTAACATAGAGCCATCATAGAGCGTTGGCTTCGCTGGTTAGGGTACCTTCTTCAACCAATCAAAATCTGGATTGGCACGGTCACGAAAGATTTTGAACGCATAGGTGGACCAGCAATATATGGATTTCGATGATGGAAAAAGGAATGGCTTCTATTATTGTAGGCGATGGCATCAAATTGCACAGCTTGGTAATCTTACCTCTGTAGCCAGCTCAGCCTAGCAATGTTGGGCATTGTTAGAAAAAGAAGAAACTAGCCATACGAAAGATGAATGCTGATAAAAGATTAGGATGAAGAAAACTAGACAGGACTATTTCAATAATTAAAAATGTATGGTAAAACCTTCTTTCCATGATTTCTCGTGAAGGCTGACGGATTTCGATATTCGAAGACGAATTATGGAATTGGAATCTTAAAGAAAATGAATGAATTAAAAGGGCACAGGGGTTACATAAAGCTTATTTAATACATATGTATTTAATACATATGTTTCTTAAAATTCGCATTAAAGAAATTGAAAATAGGCAATCGCAAAAACAAAAATATTATTAATTAATTATCAATGAAATAAGTCAGAACAAATGCGAAGAGCTAATTGAAATTATTTGGTAACGAATTAAGTACCATTTATTTATTTACAAAAAACCAAGTATGCCGTGAATCTCTACCATAACGATAAGCAGAATAATGATAGTAACCAAAGATAAAAAGAAACTAAACGTATAAAGACAAAATTCAAAAAGAAAAAAATTTCTGTCGTTATCTCATCGTCAAGGCAACTAAAAAAACTTATGAAGAATATCACTGAGCTGTTTTTTTCTTAAAACTTTTCTTAAAACTATTAGAGGGAGAAATGAGTTCTTAACTATTTTTGCAAATGGTTTCAATAATTTCAATCCACTGTATGTAGCAGAATTTAGATTAAGGCTGAAATTAAGTGAGAAAATTTTTTAAATGATTATACCATGTAAATCCTTCCATCTTCCAGAACTTTAGTAGCCATGGACTTCCTAAAACAAATACCACCTTGAAATGGAGAAACTTTTTGTCTCGAAATGACCGTGTAGAGTTTTATGATTAAAAGTTGCATAATTATTTCCTTCTGTGAAAAGAGGATTACAAAATTTCGTATTGATGTATATCACTGATAAAAAAAAGTGCTAAAGAAGTTGCCCATTCTTTGTAAAGGTCTTCTTGAGAATTATTCTTGTGCTTATAGATGGTTTAGGTTGCATCAGAATATTCACCATAAATTTCTTAACAGATATTTCGTTGAAAAAAATTTCAATATCATTTAAATAGTATTTTTTGGTCGAACTTTCGTTGCATATATTATGTATCACTCTGCTTATATGTGTTACTCTGCCTTCATCTACAAATACACTAACGAAATAGCTATTAAATTTATTAGCAACCGCCAGGTCGGTAGTAGTAATTATAGTAATTGGATTTCTTCCTCTGCACCTGAGAACATAGATTTGAGCTTAAAATTTAGGTTCCGGAATGAAACCCCATTAGCAGAATATAATATAAATTCTTTTTTGTGCAAGAAGTATTCGTAAAAAGAGATCTGCAAAAAAATTCAAACAATTTTTATGCATAGAATAGGTGTTTCAGTTGAACGAAATTTTTCATATTATTGTCTCTTCTCAGATTTTTTCATGGAATTTTGGATAATTATTTGGTTATATATAATTATTTTTTATATTATTTGAAATATATTGTTCTCTGTTGTTTAATAGTGCGTTGTTAAGGATTATGAAGAATGAAAGAAAAATTATTGTTAAAAAAAAATTTTTGCCCTATAAAATCGATAAAAACGTGTGGTTCCAATCTATTTTTACAATCCAAGAATCAATCAATGATCATTTTATAATCATTGTTGCAGAAATATAAGACGAGTTAACGCGATATTATATGCAAAATATTTATCATTCTTGATAGGCTGATTACTTAAGATTATTATAAGATTATTAATTTGTTAAAATTTATTTTGTTTCTGGTTATTGCCAGCAACCTTAATATGCCTAAAATGTATTTGCTGCGTAGCGGCAAATATGAAGCAGATTTTTTAAATTTCTGTTCATATTTCTTTGGACCAAGTTAAGATTCCAACAAGATAATAATTTCTATTTTATATATATATATTTCATTAATAAGTATTTAAATGATTCATAGAAATAATTATTCTGTTGACATTTAACATTTTTGATGTCATGAAGAAAAGAATAGAAAAAAGAAAAAAAAAAAAAGAATTTTTGATATCATGCATCAACATGAAATGGATCGTTATGCAGGTGGAGAAATTTCAGCTTTTTATCATTTCTCCAGTATTTTGGTAGTTGAAAGTTTTATTGAAAGTACAATAGTGCTCAATTAAAGGAATTAAAGGAAGTATTAGATGATAAAAAATTTTCATTTCGCAAAACAAATGATGAATCTTTTTTAACGAAAAAATTTACTACTGATTAATTTCCGATCAATCGTGAAAGATTTCATATTTCATATTTCATATTTAACTATTCAAAGTGCATTTTTAAAATTTTTTTACTAAAATATATACTGGAAATACAAATAAATATAAAATTTTATATTTCATTAGCTTTAAAAATTAATTATACATTTGACTAAACGCTTGCCTATTAGCACTAGAAATTTTTCCATGTTATCACTTAATAATCTGCTAATATAGTGACAAAATTTTTGCCTCGTAGAGACGAAAGTGCAGGTGGTCGCTGGCGTAGCATCGATCTTTTGATGACAGGTGATTATTGGGCGAGCGAGCCGAATCACTGATTATCAATGGTAATTGATATATCTGAGCTATTAACCATTCGGCTAACCTGTCTCATACACATAAACAAAAAATAAAATCCGTAGTTCTATAGAAATAGGATTTGCCTCGGATCATGTTTCATTAATTATGTGTGAATTATGAAATGAAAGAAAAAAATTTGGGTAATTAGAATTCTATAGCACATTTCAAGAAAAAATATTATGTTAAGCAATTTTAAATCGAATATAACGGATAAAAAAGGTATTATAGAGGAAGATTTATGAATTAACACGATCAAAAATTATGATTAAAATGATAATAATCACGAAATGATTCTTCCATAATGATCCATTAGCGCAGTGGTAATGCCATCGCTTGCAACCATACCGCTTTTACTAATGTGAACGGATTTTGAACCTTGTTTCACGTATGCTTTTCCATCACCCTCAATTGAATAAATCATAAAATTTTACAGAAATTATTTGCTGAAAAATATGGCTGTTATGAGGGAAAGTGAAGTCTAGGAGATTGGAAGTGAAAGAACAAATGGAATAGTTGAAGTTTTTTAAAATGTTAGGTTTTAGGTTCTTTAGGTTAATTTTAGGTTTTTTAAAAAATATTATTTAAGTATTATTTAAAACAATAATTTCAAGGAATCTACTGAAAAGAATATTTCTGTAGAGCTATAAAAAAAGTTTTTGATTTATCAAATGCAAATCAGTTAATTCAGAAATTTAAAGAGCAACTTATTAATGAAGCCGGGAAAATATAATACAATCTTTCATGTAAATTTATTTTTAGAGAAATGATAGAAAAATTTTTATACTTGAATTGCCATATCAACTGCATCAGTACGAACACGAATTGTCTTCTTGTATGGTGAACATTTAATGCAATTTTTATAGCAATTTAATCGTACATCACCGTTTTGCTTTTGTTGAATACGGATTCCTAAAATAAATAATTAGGATAATGTGGCTGAATTGTGCACTGAAGTTATCACTGCAAGCATTCGACTTTGACTAGTGTTCCTAATGGGAATAAATCTGTCCCTCAATTTCGTTTTAATTTGACTCTATGGCGGAAATGTCTCACTGCAATAATCAGCAATGATGCAAAAGTTCAAAAATCTAAAAGTCTAAAAAAAAATGTGCCAACCAATAACTAATAATTTTTTATTGGGAATATTTTTCTGAGAATGGTAATTTTTTGCTGTTCATTAATGTCTAAGGAAATTAGAAAATAAATTTAGCTGTGATTGCCGCGGCAAACTGCAGAAAAGATTTAAAAATTTCTCAAATAGGATGAAACTGATGAAAATGGAGGTAAAGAAAGGAAATACTTTTCTTTGTTTAACTGCTTTTAGGATTATACCTTTAGGCGGAGGTGATTTTTACTTGATTTTGTCTGATTTTTGCTTATAAGCATAGGGATTAGAGGTGAGCCTACGATAGGAAAAATATATTTATTTAAAAAAAAAAAGGAAGAAAAAATTTATCTGAACTTATAACTTTGGTTTCATGTTGCCAAAATATATTCAACACTTACCATTTATGTTCAATATTAATACTCCATCTTGACGCCTAAAATGTGCTTTTTGTACTATTGCATTGCAAAGTTCTATGAACTGAAAATTTTTCATGTCCAGTTTGCAGATGTTTAATTTTGAAAAAAAAACCAAAAAAAAGTTTGTAAAAAAATAGATTTTCTTAATAAAGAAAGAAATTTTTGTCTAAACCAATGAAGAAATTGGGAATACAAAAGTGGCCTTAATGGCCTTTTATTACTGTTAGTTATTCTATTATACCTTAAATTTTTTTCGTACCTTAAAACAATCGAAATTATTACCTGAGGACCATTCTGTGATCCATAAAATGATTTAAGTGTAAAATCGCAATCAAACTTTGGAAATTGTGGTGCATTAATCATAGCTGCTGCACCACCAGTAGCACTGCGACAAACCAAGTAAGTAACAGGCAAATGAGACATAGTGAAGAAAAGGCCCACAGAATCGAATGCAGCTAATTTCTTCGATAAATGTACTGATAAAAAATATACTAATGAGTAGTAACAACATGACAAAGAATTGAAATACTTTGGATTTCGCATTTAAAAACATGGATAAAGCAGTTATTTTATAATATTTGTAAAATATTGCTTATTTTTAAAAAATTACAATTGGTACGAAATGAGCAGAATATTTTTCCCATTCCTTGGAAGATTTGAGAAGTACCTTCAAGGATACACGACACATTATCATAATTATGCATCGTCGCCTGAAAAAAAGCCAATGAAAAATGAATAAGAAATTACTGGAATTAAATAAATTTAATTAAAATTTTTTCATGATTTTCTTTCAAATATAATATTTTTAAATCGAGAGGAGCTTAGTGGGTTGTTGTCTCATTTCGATTATGCCGTAGTCTCGGTAGAAATAAATTTGAAAATCTTTCAAAAATCTGGATGGTTTCGGTAAATCACCTATAATTCAATCACTAATTGACTCCTTCGTGGAATTTACCTGGTCTGATAAGTTAGTTATTCGGAAATTATGAGTGCCCATTAGAAAAAAATTCGAGATTCGAGAAAGAAATAAAAAATGAAAATATTCTAGTAGCTAAAATAAAAAATAAACTAAAATTTCGATACTAAAAGGTAAATCAATCATATTTGTTTTTTTTTTATGAACAATTTTTCACTGTATTGAATATTTAACATTTTCGATTACCTTATTTATGTAAGTCTGAGCTATTAAGAAAAATTTACATTTCTGCGTTCAACTAAACGCTAAATATTTATGTTGTTATTACAAAATGAAAATCATTGACTTACTGCGAATTTATTGTGACAAACAACGCGAATAGTGCGATCAACTGATATCTAAAATAATAATATCTGAAATATAATTTTTTTCGCAAAATTTTCGCAAATTCTTTCCACGTTGTTTGAAAGCAAAGCAATAAGAGCAATAAGATGAAAACCTGGTATAAGATTATGCAAATAAAATTATTGAACAAGGCTTTACTCAAAATATTCTCAAAATCCTTATATTTCAAGGTTTTTAGAAGGAATCGAAGCAGTTTTAACCAGATCATTGACTAGAAATAAATAAAAAATACCTCTACAACGACACCCATTTCAAGCAAAACACTAATCGTACCGGTTGGTGCAACATAAACCATTGGATAATATAAGGTTTTATTTGTATTCATATTTCTACAATCGCCAGCTTCATTTTTTATCTTATTCCTTCCTTCCTCTAAATTCCCTGAAAGTAACTGATTGGCATTACTAAAAGATTAAATAAATAACTGAATTTTTCGCACAATTTCGCAAAAATACTAAGAAAAAGATGTCTTCTCAATGCATAGATAAAAGCAAAATAAATTCTGAAAATTTCGAGAACTTTTATAGAAATTAGAAGTAAAAATCCTTGAAATTAGATTAAATTTCAATTCGAATATTGCCAATTTAATCTACAGTCAAAAATATCTAAAGCAAAATCTCATGAATTTCTCATGAATTTGGAATATCGAAAAACTAAACCTTTATTAGCAGAAGTTGTGCTGGAAACTGTTGAAAATGTAATGAAACCACTAAAATAAAAATTTTGGCTGATTTGTATTATTAAGTTATTAATCTAAAATTATTTGGCATGTTATACTGCAATGAAAGGTAACAGAATTTATTTTCTAATTTTGTTTAGAAAAGAAGGGATTTTATGAAAACTGAAGTGAGA
Organism: Dracunculus medinensis; assembly: GCA_900625125.1. Taxonomy (NCBI): domain Eukaryota; kingdom Metazoa; phylum Nematoda; class Chromadorea; order Rhabditida; family Dracunculidae; genus Dracunculus; species Dracunculus medinensis. The sequence continues at coordinate 142,572 of UYYG01000007.1, read as the reverse complement.
TGGTTAAAGTTGATTTTTGAAAATGGGATTATGAAGTTTTAAATATTGTTAGGCAATTTGGCTACCTCTGACTGCTAATTTGGTTGGAATGATTGTTTTTCATACTCATATCTTTTGACTTGCTACCATCATGTGGTTGATCAGTGGGAAGCCGCGATGAAACCTGGTTAAACGAAAAATTAATTTGTCAGTCAAGGGAAATCAGCACATTTTTCCCATCATCTTTTGAAATATCTAAAATGTTCAGAGAATTTAAGAGGAAATAATAGATGCCACGTTACGTTTTTAAGACCATTTTCCAGTGAAATAGTTATTGTCTCATTAAACGTCTTTTTCTCACAGTCTTCCGCTTCTTCTTTGTTTATTGCTTCTATTTGCTGAAACAAAATTTGGCTATTACCTGCTCGAAAAAGTTTGATAAAAATTGAATAGGACTCAAAAAATAAAGTTAACGTTACGAAGTTGGGATAGTGAGGAAAAATTTTAAATTTTATCTAAAGGAGCGATGAAATTTAAAAATTTTAAGCAAAATTGCCGCAAAGGGAGCTAATTCCTGGCTGTCCACTTTTCCATTTCTCTCCTTGTTTTGAATTTCAGTGTTAAATTTGCGTTTTCCATCTAAAAAAAGCTTGATCGATATATTTCATTAAAATTAAGATTTTTAAGATTTTATATATATATATATATATATAGGAAATTTCAATCAAATGAAATTCAGACCATCATTCTTTAATGATCGAAAAAATTGCGAATCCATTCCTTCATCGGCTAAATAATTTAAATAATTTAGTTTTTTTATAAAATGAGGCATTTTTAAAGAACAACAACGGAAAGTCAGATAAATCGTAATTGTTAAGTCTCATTTATACTGAATCAATATTTATTATTCTAGAAAATAATATAATTTAGGTGAATTTGACAAAAAATAACTTTTATCTCTACTAAAGATTATTTTTATCGATGGAAATTAATGTTAATTTATGTTAATTGTTAAAGAAGTTATCAGTTGAAATCTTCCGTTTTAATTATTAAAGATATATTCATAATTCTTTAAGATTTTTTTAAAGAATTTTGAAAACCTGTGGATTCCAGATTCATTATTTGCAAAGCATTTTTATGGCTAATCAATAGCAAATATCATTGTTCTTGTATTTTATAATTTCGTATTATTTAAATATTCACGCTAATTATATAATCCCCCCCCACTACAAATTCAGATAAATCTCGGATTTGTGGGGATTAATAGAAAAAAGATAACATTTAATGTCGACAAAATATAAAAAGATTATAAATTCTATACCATACATCACTTCATAAATCACTTTTGCAAATTAAAATTTTTCCTAAAACCGATAGTAAAAATAGTAAAAATTCCTTGCCCAGTTGCCCCTAAAATTTGCAGAAATACAATGCCAAAAAAAGTAGACTACCAATTCATTTGTATTTGTGGAGCGAAACGACATAAATTACCACCGTTTTACTAAAATTAACGTCGAAAATAAATGAAAATAAATGAAAATAAATCGAAGGAAATTTGACGTGGATTTCTTATGCAAATTTTCGAAATCATTGCAAACTGCAAATTCCATCTCATTTCTATACATTTTACTTATCTTTCAATAATTTACCATGCAAATATCCGCATAATCTGTGGATAATTTTCAAATAAAATAGAATAATTTATGATACTGTGTGCAGTTCGTCTGCTTCAATACATGACCTAATGTTGTTTGTTGTTTCGAATCTAAGGCACATGGTTGCATGAATGACATTCATGACCAATGCATCACCAGACGCTCTCCATTTATTTCATCGAACAGTTTATTTTTGTCGAATAGTTTTATTTTTATTTTTATCTTAATTTGTTTAAATAGAAAATAGAAAATTTTGGGAAATGGGCATATTGGAGGAAATATTTGATAAATACTTTTTTCATTCAGCTTCATCGAAGCACAATAGATATTGAAGAATTTTTCATGTTTAATGTTTCTCCAAACTATTCGCTCACGAGATGACTGAACCTGCAATTAATTTCATAGAATATTGATAGGTTAAAATCGAACCGCAACCTCCAACAACCAATTATACATATATATATATATATATATAGGTCTTTTTTAGGAAAATGAGATGAACTGTCAGAGAAATCACAGCTTTTATAAACATTCACAATACTTTCATAATATTTGATAAAATAAATTGAAGTAAAATAAATTAAATATTGTTCGTTCCTTATTTTCAATTTTCTCTTTTATTGGTCGTCATACGATTTGCAACAATGAAAATAAATTAAATAACTATAAACTAATAACTATAACTATAACTATAAACTTCGTTAAATTTCTAATTTTCTGAAAACGAAAAAAAATTTAGTACACATGGAATAATTTTACCAACTCAACGGGGATTATGGAGTGGTTTGGTTTGCTTTGTTGAACGTCGAGCGGCACTGCTTCGATCTGGCGTAATGTAAATCAGAGTGGCATCTCACTAATATTTCTCTCAAGTAACTCTATGGCAAAGAGCATCTAACTTTACTTAGTAGCTATATGGAGCCAGTCAAAAATACAAACGCATTTTATAAATTATTATGTAACTGAAAATTAACATCTAATTATGATACTATAATTGTCTATTCACGTAAGAATTATGATATTATAATTATCTATTCACGTAAGAAGTTTTCAAATTTTTCATGAGCATTCAACTTAGTTAATTTGTAAATAGATCAAAAACTAGGTAAGTGCAGTTGGCAAACAAATATTTTAACCAACATAGTATCGACATGCATCAGAAAACTATGGTTAATATCAACTTTTCACTTCAGCAGTTATGACGGCGACCTCCATTTTAGGAGCTATAAAATCATCTTTGTTGATTCTCCATAAGATAGAGAATGATATCGATGCGAAAATTAGAAAAGATGCTAATAAAAGTATTTGCCAATGAAGAGTTACCAAATCTGAGCCGAACAATATACTGGATGTTGCCAGTGACTAAAAGAAATACTATAATAATGACTAAAACAAATTAAAATTAATAAAGTTCAAACTTTCTTGCAATAAAGTAAGAAGTCAGATAGAAAGAAATTTGCACATAGAGCGAAGCGATGTCCCTTATTTGAAAATTTGGTTCAAAATTTATTTTATCTTGTGTTAAGCTAAATTTTAAAATTTTTAATTGCAAAAATATTGAAAAAAGCCAAACAAAAATTAACATCTTTTGACAAATACATTACTTGAAAAAATTTGCTTAGAGCAAATGCTTGTGAACTATTATTTTGATAAAGATGGGTTATTACTGTTGTTCGAATCGTATTCCAAAAGCTATCACCGACTGCAAGCAGAAAACTAATAATCAACCAACACGAAAGGCTGAAATTGGCTGAATATAACTTCATCTCAGCATTCTTTATATACCTCAGTTATTTTAGAAATAAATTGTTAGCGAATGCAAAAAATTTAGCCTTGGTACGAAAACAGTTGTCGAAGTCGTTGGATGGAAATTTGCATCTGATGGAAATGTAAGTAAAACGCCAAGATATGCACATGAATGAAGTGGAATAGCCAGCAGCATCGTAGGCATGAAACCAAAACCTTCAATCCGTTTGCTCATATAACTTACAAAAAGTCCAGCTGGAATAGAAATTCTCTTTAATAATTTTACTTTTCTTTCCATGAAATCCATTGAAAATATATTTTACAATATTAAATCATAATAAATTTTAAAGATTTATAATATTGTTATGAATTTACTTATAATGTTACATTATTTATTATTTATTACTGCGCGACTCATATTATTTACATTAAATCATCTAACTATACAATTTTTTATAGATTCAAGTAATATTTACAGTGTTTTGTTTCCAAGCTACTGAAAGTTACTGAAAATAGGATGTTTTTACCTATTATTTCTCCACTACCTAAAACAATAGCATAATAGGCAACAATTTCATTTCCATAACCAACGATAAACTTCGAAAACAACATAGACGATGGTAATATAGACAAATAAAAACCAAGAAGAAAGCCAAGATATAAAAAGCATATTGCCAGTAGCCACATGCGTCGATCAAGTAATAATGAAAAAGTCTTTTCTATAGAAAAAACCTGATATTTAAACCAAATTACATAATACTTATTTCACAGTTTCTTAGAAATGAGTGAATTTTCATTTAAGCACGTAATCCAACAATATTTGTATAAAATCGATTGTAAGCCTTTATGAATTCAACTCTGCTGTTTGGTACCTATTAAAAATTATTATTTTTAATGTATAAACTAGATTTTACGTACCAAGATTTTTTAAGAAATTGCGCGAAAGTTGAAATTTATTGACGGAATAGTTTGGCAAGAAAAAGAATAATATATTGGACATAACAGTAGTGATTGCAAGTCCATAGAATATATATCTTTAAATATTGTATTTATCAAAAAAACTGAATAAATTCTCGGATAATATTAAAGGGGCCTAGCCCTATTTTTATCACTTTCTTAATCACTTTGTGGAAAAGAAGAGAAGAAGCTGTGATAGCCAAAGTATAGAGTTAGTTAATGCCGTTGGATGAAAGGGAAATCTGAGAAAATCGTTCTAATTTTTCAAATTTCGGTTATGGAATGTATAGAATCATGAATGCTCAATTCTCAATCTTTTTTCGGTCTTACTTATTGAGCCTCATATAAGATAGGAATCAACTGATTCAGTAGGGTTCAATTCAATCAATCATTTAAAATTCTCCATGCTTCATTCTCCGCTAGTCATCTCCTTTATTTAATTTCTGCTATTTCATTTCCATTCCTTTTTTATTTTTCGTTATATGAGATAAATAAATTAATCTCTCTTGTTTATTACAAAAGATTTTGAATTTTTTAATAGAAATATTAAAAAATATTAGTAAAATATTTGGTATTAGTAAAATTTAAATTCCCTATAATTCTGGTAAAATTAAGCAAATGCCACAATAATTTAAGTCTTTAAGTAAAATTACCCGATGACTTCCATGGTTAAGTATTTCATTGTCTTTGTTTTATTCAAGATAATCAACATGATTAATCCACCAAATACAGAACTGCAATAATAAAATAATTTATTAAATTCATAATGTTCCATGTTATTACTTATAAGCCAAAATAGAAAATTAAATTTAAAAGATGAAATGAAGTATTAAGCAGACTGAATCCAGTATCCAAACCAGTTAACTTTCCATTTCTATTAATATTAAATGAAGAAAGAGAGCGCGTCCCTCTATTTGTACGGAGCTTTCCACCGCAATTTTATTAATTCAAATAGGCTATTCACCTAAGAAAATTAATACTCCAGTGTAGGCCAATGTTTCTTGAAACATTTCCAGTCGACGTAATTTGTTTAATATATACCCCATGACCATTCCACAATACTATAATTTATAAGGTAATTAATGAATTTTTAAGAACAGTCGTTACATGTAAACCTTAAAAATCTCGATTTTTCCAAAAATGAAAGATCCAGCGGGCAAGCATTTAAGATGACTTTTTCAAGTTTTTTTTCTCCAACTTAACGAATTAACAAATAATGTGCAAGTAAACATACAAGCCGCAGCTGCACCCATAAGGCTTGACATTACGTAATACAAATAATTATTGACCAATATAAAAAGAAGCATAAATAGTGAATATACTAAGCTTGCAGCAAACATACTCCATTTAGCACCAATTTTATTCACGATGATCGGTGTAACGAGAGTCATCAACGTGAAAGATAGATAAGTAATCGCCATTCTTAATAACTTTTTAATAAACAAACAAGCAAATGAGGCAAAGTGATAAATAAAAAATTTTGAATATTTCCGGTCCAGCTGCTTATGCATAAATGGCGATTTGAGTTAAAGATTTGGGAGATGTAGAAAAATTTTAGGCGTCTATAGGTATTTAAACACTTTTCTTCAAGATTTTTCAATACGTTGGTTACCATGTATTTTAATTAATCTTCGATCGTGACCATATTTATAAAGTTCTCATTCACTTCAATTTGGGTTGTTCCTCTGGATTTCCCCAGAAAGGGGCAGAAACAAATGACGGCTAATATCGCCAAAGGAGTGAATCAAACTAATAGTAGCGCGTGTTACTAAAAGAAAAAGAAAAATCCCTAGCACCTTTCAGAGATATCATAAAAGAAAGCCTTTTTTCTTAGCCCGCTGTGGGTGATCGTGATTATCCTCAACCTCGGGCCCTTTACCAGAGGTCTAGGAATTGAGGGTTTGTTTCGATGAGCATATATTAAAATTGGAACAATGGAATGCTGGAATCAAAATCTCCAGAAAAGAAACTTACAGCGAATAAAATATAATTGTTCTATCCCTTTTTTATATTAAAATAACTCACCCATAGTAACCAGCATTGTTGTTGATTCGTCCAGGATGAAGAAAGGCAATTGAATGCAGGGCATTTTCAGCAATGAAAGCTTGAGCGTCAAAACCGACAAATACCAACATAAAAGCTATGCCAAGTTGTATCACGCAAAATAATTCTTTATCAAAACCGAATCGTTTGGCTAATTCATCAAATACTTGCTCGAACATTCTGAAATTAAAAAAAAATTTGGGCGGACTTACTTGCTTATTAATTATTGCTATTTCTTAAGAAAATCTTAAAAATGGCGATTTTTTAAATATATTAAAAAATAAAAAACCATGGTAAAAAAATTTGCATAAAATTGTTTCAACATTCATAATGGAGTCAAAAAACGAATAAAATTCTCCCGGTACTCTGAATCCAATAGTTACTGGACAACTGGACTCTTGATCACAAGTATTATTTCTCTCAAAAGCCAGCAATAGTTTGAGAAGTTGATAAGCAACAGATTAGGTATGAAGTTTTGAGACAATATAATGAAAAATTAAAATAGAAGCTCCACGGAAACTAAGTAAATGGTTATTTTATTGCTAAATATGGCTAGAATATTGGTTCCGCTGGTTTTTAGAAGAATTAAAAGTTGTTGCCTTACCATAGGGCTGGAAACCAGTCTTTGTCACCATTACGGATCCTTTAATAACAGATTTACCCATGTTGACGCTTATTTCTCAACACGATAATTTAATCTAAACCACTTGCAACTGATCGAGAAAGATTTCAAAACTTTTTTTCTTTTTCCAATATTTAAAGTTTTAAAATTAAATTTAAATTTTAAAATAACAATTTATGTGAATTTTGAAAGAATTTCATTTAATCCAACATATATTCAAGCTATATGTTGTTTACAGAGAAATTTTCTTGGGTAATTGCAAATTTTTATTCAGAAACTGGAAATAAGCAGGCTAAATATGGATAATAAAAATTTTTACAGCTCTTTTCAATTACCTTAAAATTTATTTTAGCTGAAATAGAGAGGAAAATAAGTAAAAATAATGGAAATAAATTAACAAACAAAGTAAAAATTAAATGCACCAATGATATCACAAAAAATATCGCCGAATCAAAATTGATGATAGTTAGAGTCTATTTTCGAAAGAAATTAAATTAATTTTGCTTTTAATCGTCTATAACAAATCATTATTTAAAATATTTTGAAAATATTTTGCTATCGTTACGATTTAATGGCCGGTTAAATAAATAATCCTAGGGAAAAGCCCTAAAAAGTTCTTGAAAAAAGTTTTTTGGTGACAATTAAGCTATTCTTCTTATTAACCATTTCTGGTTTGGCTCCACTGACCATTAGGATATAATTTTTCTCAGAGAGAGTAGGATACGTAAATGAGGAATGAATCCTCATAACCACTCGAATTTTATCTTCAATAGGATCCTCGCTATGTCATTAACTCAAATTTTTCATAAATTTATAATTTTAATTTATTTTTCATAAATTTTGTAATTTATTTGTGGATTTTTTAATCTAACAGGTAAAAAACATTAAAACATTTGCCTAAATTTTCTATTCAGTATTTTATGAAAAACAGTTGAAAAAAACTGATGAATTATTCAGTAAAAAACTCACTGAATTTCAATTTCAATCTTATCGAAAACCCATCACAGTAAATCTTCTTGCAAAACTGGTTACTTTTACGGGTGAAATGCACGTGAATATGTGGAATATATTTAAATTATGAATGTTTAGCTGTTTCTTTTTAGTAAATATATTTTCATTTTCACTTTTATCTTATAAAAAAATAAAATCGAATGGATGGACATATATAATGAGTATTGGATTATTATACGAATGCATTCATCTCTTAACAGCTCGCATCATTGCTGGTTTGGTCGGTTCCATCTCCGATTAGGGTTTCCAAGCTTTCCCATGCATAAAAACAATTGAAGCCACTCGTTTTTTATTGCTGGGACAATAGTTTCGATTATTATTTTAATAAATTTTATGAAATAACTTTAAAAAAAGTTTGCAAATAGTTGTAAAAACAATTGCATAAATTGTATAAAAATTGTCATTAGATCACACAGTAAATCCTTCACTTTTATGAATGAAATTCACATTATTATAGTACAATAAGCCCTTCGTATAGCCATTATAATATATTTTAAATTTTCGCTACCTTCAAGAAATTCAATGAAACCCACATGTGTGGTTTTTTTCAACCGATCATACTTGTTGTAGTAAAGTAAGGAATAAAAATGAAATGTCTTTTTGAAATTTCAACATTTAAAGGAGATGCTAATTTTGAAGTGGTCAGCGACTCATAATTTTACAATTCTTTTACAACACGCAAAACCAGTAACGATGTTGATGAATTGCCGTTGGTTTATGTAAAATAATAAATAATGATTTATTGTAAAATTATACTTATTGTACTTATTATTGTACTTCTCTCTTAAACTTGGGTGATCTAACTGATGAATTTATAAAATAATACGAAGGTGGTAATAATAAAATGGTGAATAACTCAAAAGTACCAAAAATGCGAGGAATGAGCGAAGAAATAAAGAAGTTATTATCACCGACCACTCACTTTACGATGAAGAAAATTAATTGAGGAGAATTTATTAATGTTTATATGACCCATTGGACCATGCTTAGGATAAATGTACGGAATAATACTCAGAGCGCGGAATTTAAATACTTAGATGCTATGAAAAGATTTAATGGCGAATAGCAGAAATCTGCAAATTTCAAAAATCTTTCAAGAAACTGGTCACCACAAATATCTTATTGGAATTAATGCAAGTCTAGCTTTTTGAAGAAGTTTAAATTTTGCCAAGAAAATACCTGTGCGATTACAGTGCTGAACAATTTAAGTCATAAATAGAATAGGCGCGGTGCTCTGTGAAAAACCTAAGCAGCGAGTAGTTGACTAAGCTTCACATCTTATGTAAGATATATGCGATTTATATCACTTTTATACATAGTATTAATAAATTTTAATAAGTTTTTAAACATAGATCTTCTATCTTTTAGAAATTCATAACTTTTAGAAATAAACCATTAGCTCATTATGATTTCATAAATACAAATATTCTGTAATTTTTCATGCAGTTTTTCTGGTTTAGCAAATATTAAGTGAAATCCACATAAGGATATTAGAAATATAACCATAAGCATAATCATCATAATTATTGCCGTTGTATATCGATACATTTTTTAATGGCAGCATTACTGCAGCAGATACCGAATCATTAGGCTGATAATCAACATGCTACTTGATTATAGTGGTGCTATTTCCTCTGTGAATCAACTAAATTTCAATGGATTTTACAGCATAACGTTCACGAATTATTCGATAAATTAAAGAAATGACAGAAACGGAAAAGAAACATATTGAAAATAAATAAATTTGCAAAAATTATCAAACATTTCTTCGTACAACAAAATAAATGAGCAGTAATAGAACAAACATAACCATAATCACCAAAATCATTCGCCAAATTCACTTTGAAAAATTAAAATTATTGTTAAAATGATATAACTGAATACGAATTCAAAATGCGACCCATATTTGATTACATTTACCATCAGTCACGGCATTCTTCGTACATAATTTCCGACAAATCATGTAAATCTCACCTACAAGTCCTAAAGAATTCAATACCAGATACCAATAAGAGCATTAAACTTAGGTAATAATTACTAAAAAATCATTAATCAGTTATTAATAAAAATCAGCAAAGGCGTTTGATGACCATATTTTCCTTCATCTGGCCACCTATGAGCTTAATTTATTTAATTTATCTAATTTACAAAAACTATTTACAAATTTCAACATGGAAAGAAAAATCTTTAGGAATTTCACCTATAAATAGAATTCATCATGAACTGTTTATGGCCAAAAATTGGTTTTACTTTTGGCGTAGACTTAGAAAACACATCTGAAAGCCACAGATCGACATTGTAATTTAAAAAATATCTTAGAGAATATTTGACGAAAAGAAAATCGGTAAAATTGGCCAAAAATAACAATAAACAAATATGGTAAGAAACAGTCCGTAATTCTACCATTAGAGCACTTTTTTACATTTTCTAAGGAAAAACTGATGAAATATGAAAAATAAGTGAATTTGTCTTCAACAATCAAAAATATCTATACATTGAGCAAGAAATAAAGTCCAACTTATCATTTATCTTTTTCACAGTTCGCTTTGGTAGATATGGAAAATATCGAGAAAAAGCAAAAAATTTTCGAAGTTTATGGAATTTAGCTTTGCCTTAATAATCTTCATTCAAATTTTACAGGCACTACCAATGAAAAGTTCGGATGAATATCAACGAGAAAAATGAAATCAAAAAAAAACCGGAGTTTATAATGTAACCCTCGACAACAAATTGTCAACTAAATTTGAGATGTCACTGCAACATACATCTGGAAAAGTTTTATGTCGATCGAGGGTCGCTTTAAGCACTGTATCTTTCCATTGTTTTGGTATGTTGTTCACACCAAACCGTGCTCCTATAATAAAATAATAAGCCACGAATAAAGCACGCTGGCTCCACTGGATAAGGTTTTTTTCGCCAGAGAATCGATTGAGCATAAAAAGAAAATAAGTTCCCTCAAATTATTACTTATGTATAATATATATTTTTTCTTCTTGAAATAAATATTATATAGGTGTATAGAAGAAAAATCGATGAATTCATAAAAAGAATAAAGAATAGTCAGCGCTCTCTATTTCTAGTTTTAACTTTCTTGGCCATTAGGCAGTTAGAAATTTTTGTCAAGGAAACACTTGGTGATAATCACAGGTGGTTATTAGCATTATCTATATTTATGCATGATAACGAGTTTATTCCTGCCACAGACAAGAGCTGCTGGATTCATTCCGAAATTCTGAATTATTACTATCCTGAAAATAATACGAACAAACCTAATATAGCGCCAGTGATTGCCGCATTCGCGATTGTATCGCCACCAATTTTTAAAGCATTCTCGATACCTTCAGCAAATGATTTTGCATTGGCCAATTGATACAAAGAGCATTGCAATGCGATTCCCAAGTAATCAATCGGTAATTCCTGTAAAATGGTTAAAGAGTGAGGATTACTTTAAGACATGGCATCGAATCTTGGTAACCAGTGAAGGCAACCAAACCAGTTGTCTGAAGAAGTGATAGTAATAAGGGAATATAGATTAAATAATCATATATTTTGTCAAATTAAATGTAAAGCGGATAAAAAGAAACAAGAGAATAATGAAATTTTTTAGGCAAGAATAAAAAAACCTCTCTTATAGAATATTCTGATTCAGGATGTGGATGAGGTTTTACAGCTGAGCCACTTATGTGATCCTTAATCGTTTTGGTGCATGATGTTGCACGAGCAACATTCAAAGCCGTTTCAACATTATTCGAAATAATTAATGATCGTACAGTTGCGATTAGCGTTTGAAGTGCATCAACAACTACTTGATTTGGTTGAAATAATCCAGCAATTAATGGAGCTAAAGATGGACCAACTGTATGAGCCGATGAAATAGCTAAAGGAACGGCAAAAAATAAACATTTATTCGAGAAGTTGCGGCTATTTCTTATGGTCGCATTTGCCACAATCAACTTTTCAACCTAAAAAAGTTTTCCTTTTTTTTAAAATCCAAGAATAGCTTTTTAATTTTTCCAACAACAAATTCGAAAAACAAATCTTTTAGAAATAAAAAAGAGGATCACTTACTTGTTCAGCAGGAAGAAATCTAATTGAACTTATTGGACCATTTATATGAAGTACATTCGCAAGTGTTTCATCAACAATTAATGGTTCAGATTCAGCCCATCGAACAAGATTATTGGCGATATCAGTTAAAGACAACTTTCGAACGCGACTTAATGACCGCACTAGCATCATACATAATTCACTTCCTTCTGATACCTAAAAAGTATCAATAGTACCAATAGAATCACCACTGATTCATTGAAAATTTAATGTCATCAAATTTTTTTCTAATGATGCCCACATTTTTCGCCAGGTTAGATTGCTCGGCAAGGAAATTTTACCAGGCGGTCATTTGGCAATAGAAGTAGGGTGAGTAAGCGAATTTTAAATGGTTAATGCGAATCATTTCCTTATTGCCAGCACATTTCTTGAAAATTTAATATTTGGTAAAATAAATGCGAAATTTGAAAATTTACAATGAATAAATAAACATTTGTTTGCCATCACCCAGATTGCTTTAAGGTGACTTTGATATATTCAAATATCGTGAAGGCAAATTTCCTTTCGTAATTCAAAAGAAGGAAATACCTATGGCCAGTGATTTATGGTCCCAAAAGCCAATAAAATTTTTACATCCCAATTAAATTACGTTAACAAATCGAAATGTTGAAAAAAAATCGCTTACAGAAAAAAATTAACCTGCCCAGGTGGAAAATCAAAAACACCACTTCCGCGAATTGGCAAGAAACCATTTTCATCTCGATCCATAGCAATTTGTTTTCGAATATCGATGGCAAAACGATATTGATAACGAAAACCAATCGCATCGCCGATCAATTGTCCCAACAGCGACCCTACTGACCTTTCCAGTACCAATTTTTTATCACTTTTCTTTTCACAATTCGCCGCAAATATCATCTATTTCTGTTATTAACGATTTGTGCATACAATAAATAGTAGCCTGAAAAATTTTTTAAATCTTAAATTTTAAAAATTCTTAAAAAAAATTTTTTTAAAGATTTCTTCACTTATCCATTAAAAGAATCTTATACACTGAAACAATAATTTATAACATATTCTTTTTTTCTACTAATTAGTTTAATTTTTATCATTCATGTGTCGTCTTTTCAGAGTAATTTGAAGATGAAAGCAAAACAAGTATGAATTCTGGGATTTGTCTTTCAGTAGCAGGCCACAGGACAGAAATCACTGCTGCTTGATTTCAGTTAAAGCAACAAAAGTAACTCGGCAAAATCGCTCCTCCAATAAAATTTATTATATGTAATTTATTATATTACTTTTATTTATAAAAATCTACTAGCAATATTGATTTAAAGCGATGGCTGAAGATTGAAGCTAATTTTCTTTAGATCGAATCCTCATAATGGTTTGTTTTTGACTGACGTTCGATCGAGAAATTTATTTCTTATTTAGTTCTCCTAGTTATTGGAAAACTCATCTCATAAAAAATTGTATCGCTAGTCCAACCAAGAAATTAAATCTATTAATCATTCTCTCTTATGGACTATTTTCAAAAAACGAAGATTTCCTTTAACTTACATCCTACCGTTTCTTGATCCAACAAAAGCAATTTTAATAAATCATTAAAAAATCATGAAAAAATCCATATGATGCTGATGACGTTTATTTCTATCGTCGAATGCCTAATTAAGCGTACTGATGGTCGGCGAGGCTATGCTAATCTCACAAATGATGAACGCTAACCGCTTAATTATTTCTTTCCTGAATCTCTTGTCCAATGACCACTGGAGAAGGGAAAGATAGCAGAACAGTCGTTTCATAGAGGAACACTGCGTTAAATCAAAAGGGGCAATTTACCCATAATTATTTATAAACAGTGAAAGACAATAGAAATAATAGAAAAAAAGTAAAAGAATAACGTCGGCGTTCTATCGCCTGAAGAAATCAACGTTACTATAAATAGCAACTATCGTCATCACTCAGCCACTGTAACATTGATTCAATTCATCTATCATTTAGATGATGAGAGCCGCATGAAAGATAAGAATGCTAAATCCAAGGATACGATGGCTAGCAATAAATGAAAATAGATTCAAGCGAAGAAAATTGTTTTATTTAATTGCAAGGATAAAAAGGCTCAAGAACGCCTTAGCCTTAGAAATCCAGCAATATCCGGGTAATGCTGGCGACTGCCCTATGTTTTTATCGCTAAATAACTCCCTGGCACAAATTTCTGATCCTAATTTAACTAGAAATGTTAATTCTTACTCACCAAGCTGATTGATAGCGAACTAATAAATGCATGAATTGCTGGAAGAAGCTAAAAACTAAATAAATGTAGAAATGCAAAACTAAAATAGAAATTAAAAATAGAATTAACAAAACTAAAATAAAAATAGAACTTTTTTTTTTCACTCTCAAAAACCATCAAAATCAAAAAGAAGCAAATAAAAAGTATAGAAAATATATTTTTATATATATATTTATTATATATTTTTATATTTATAAAATATATATTTTTAAAATAATCAAAATGGCAACAGCAATCAGTCAGCTTTGGAATGGACGAATGGAAGAAAGGACACATTTTGCGATTTTTGTAAAGCTTGTCCCGCTTTCCATAAGATTAGAGCACCTATAATATTAATCTTTAACATTAATGCAAAGAATAAAGCAAAAAGAATGACCTATAATCATCACAGTGATAAATTATTTATTATTATCAAATGCTCAAATAATTGTAAATTTGTAAATAAATGAAAAACAAATACATTTGATTTAAACAAATGATTTTAGAAATGATGGCTCGTTCTATAATTGAACATTAACAAATAACGAGTAACAAACAGTTTATTAAACAATTTTATAAAAATTTATTTTAAAACAGCGCTTTGCGGTGTTGATATTAACGAAAATAATAGTAAAGAAATTATTTAACCAAACAAACAAAAGAAACTCATTGCAAGCTTCACGAAGTTTGCATTTCCGACTATGAACGACATTTTCCTTCGAATAAGGTGCATCTCTTTCTGCTCGTAATAAATCTTTTGTCTGCATTACTATAATCGTTCGCCACAACACTCGCGTGAAAGAGTCAGTTGAAGATAGAAGTAGAAATAGATCTCAGATATCATTTTTAATGACAAGTTTAATATCGTCAAGGACGAATGGAAGAAAGGGCTAGGAATTGAACACATGGCGCTCGACGACATTTGAAATAATCCTCGATTATCTTGATTTTTCGGTTTATAAAGTTCAAAAACGGCAAGGATTCAATAATTTGTCACAGCGAAAATTGAGCAAACTTTCACAATGCTAAACATTTGTATACTTCGCTGTGCAAAGAGAATTTGCAACAATAAAAAATTTTAAAAGAACTGATTTCACATTAACGTAAGAAAATTGCAAATTTATAAATCTTTTTCTTTTAAAAATCCGAGCTCGTCTTTATTTCTATTGTGAATATCAGAAGAAAACCATTTTTGTCAAAACCATTTTATTGTAATAGATTAATACAGTTAGAAAGAAATCAATAGTACAAAAATAAAACCACAGAAATTTTTAAAATTTAGTGGGAAACCAAAAAACACGATTCAATGAACAGATTATTATTTACTGCATATTTAAAATGTTCGATGCTCGTGGCATTTGAAAACGAAGATGAAATTTCCTAAACACCATGAAAATACTATATACTGGTCTTTTACACTTGGTTGGTTATAGATTTATTCCACTAACGTTTTTGCTATAGAATTATTTAGGCATAAGAATAGACATAGGTGAGTTTCATAAACTAATCAAATTAAATTGTGCTAATAATTAAATTAAAATTAATATTAATTAATATAAATACAATTAATTAATCAAACTAAAATTAAAACTGATAAGCCAAGGAAATCTCATATCTCTGAATATGAGAGTTATTATAGAATCAGAAATATCAGAAATTAGAGAATAAGCGACTTTTTTTGAAATTGAAAATTGAAAATGGAAGAAGACTTTTTTTGGTTTTTAGTTTCAATAAGTTTTTTTACGAAGAAGGAAAGTGGAATATTCTTTGAAGATAAAGATTTATCAACTTTTTAATTCCAGAATGATCAAGTTGGAAAAATTTGAAGAAAAATTCATTACCAAGCATTAGGCATAGTTCTCTCACATTTCAAAGGGGAACTACTGGAATTGATTGCAGTCGTAATGAATTATCCTCCAACAATAATATTTTCAGGATTTTATTAATAAAATGTGAATGAAACAACGAAGAATGAAATCGATGAATTTCTCAAGCGTTCGTAAATTAGACCTAATGTATGTTTCAAATTTTCGTGAATGACCATCTGAATTTTCATGAATAATGAAAATGAAAGATAAGCGAAATTAGCAAAAATAGAAATGATATTCACAGGAAAATCAAAAAATTTTTTTTAGTGGAATCATATCGGCAACCAATATTTTCGTTAATAAAATCTTTATTGATCTCAGAAACAATTTAAATATTAGCTATTCGATTTCTTCTATTACCGATGATTTCATCAAATATTTCATATCTCAATAATAATTTCATGAAATTCTATAATATTTAAGAAAAAAGAAGTGGTTAGCGTTCACTATTTCAGGTTAGGCTAATGGCTGATAAAATGCAAAATTTTGGATGAGGGACAACTTAACGATAGAAATATTGCATAATTCGCCATCAATACATAACTTTTTTTAATAAGTTTAATCCTCGTAAGATCTCATTAATAACATTTATAACCCAAATAGAGTCAGGAATTTATATTATCATTATCATTAATTACAGGCAGCCGAATGCATATTTTAGAAATTACTATTTCTAGCATCGATCCTGGCATCTAGCAGGCATAAATCTATTCATTAAAGAATGAGTACTTCTATCCCAAGTTGCTCGTGAATATTGATAAAATTATCTTCGTCTAATAACTATTAAAGGAAGTCCAACAAAAAATGGTGAGCGACCACTTATTATGAGCAATAATTTTGAAAACTGATAAATTTAATCATTCATTCACGAAAAGAAATTCAGGAAGCAATTAAAGGACTTTATTTTTTGACCTTCAAGAGATTAAACTATTAAAAAGGAGTTTGGATGAATTTGCATAATTAATTAAATGATAAATTGAAGACGGTAAATGATTTCAAATTAATATATTAATAACTCATATTTAAATTAATATATTAATAACTTATATTTACTAAATTAATAACTTATTAACTTATAGGTGGAGGAACAGAACGATTTCTTTATTTAAATATTCATCGAAATATATGCTGAATTAGAGCAATAATGGTACTTTGAATCATAAAAAAGCAGGAATTTCATTTAATAACGGTTGAAATCTCCATTGAAGAAAATAAGAAAAAAAATGATCGAATGTCACGTTTTCAAAATTCGTTCTGAATCCATAGAACAATCAAAAAAATGAACAACGCTCACCCCTTATTGATTTGAACCCCTCCTCTGGTTTGTCAGGTCACATAATTTTGCCAAGGAGTCACTTGGCGACAGAAAACAGTTGGGTCATAGTGCCCATAGTGGATTTTTAAAAGGTAGAATCCCAGACCGGAAATAGAACCCAGAACGGGGATTTTGAAACAAGTGAGAACGACAACTCACTGAACCATTCTCTCATTGAACTATCGGTAAAACACTAAAAGATTTTATCAGATGACTACAGTTTCAGGATAATATTGAAGATAATTCATTTTATATTCTTAAATCTAACCTACTTCAATCTGCGATTTCTATCTTCTAACACCCGTTACTATTTCTGATTTGGTTGGCTAGCCGTTCGATAAGATCACTATAGGTAGATTTCCAGGATGAGCTACTCTTAAAAGTGCTTCAAATAAATTGACCCTTATAGCTATATCAGCCGTATTATCAATCGAACCACATTCATAAGAAAAACCTAACAGAGAATGATGAATAATAGATTTGATAAAAGGAACAGCTGAATGTTTCTCGCTTAGATAGCCACTTCAACACCATATCACGGCAGAAAAAGTCCGGCTGAGTATCCACTTGCATTTCTATTAGCCAAGTGACTTTCTATCAAAATTGTCTCAAACTATTAGCCAGTAGAATGAGGCTAACCACAAACGAGTGCTAGAATGCCACTTTTTTTAACTACACAATTCAACTGTTCAATTTTCTTTTTCCAGCAATTTCTTGCGATTATTGGAATCAGAGTCTAAAGTTTCCATTTTTTATTTTGGCAAAGATTTATTATTATCTCTTTTTGAAATGAATATGTCTTAAATTAACTAATTGGATAACCAAAGTAATCGAGATTAATCAAATTTCCTAAATAGTAAATTCCTTTCTATGAAATTTTCAATGTACTATAGAAGAACGATTAGAGCAAATTTTATCATTTTAAGTGAAAAACAATCAGTTGAAGTTTCATGCTGAAAAAAGAACTGATGGAAAATTAATCAAAAATTATTTTTTCCTTTTGTTATTCCTTCAATTCTTTATTTAAATCGATATCTCAATTTCTATTGGAAAAGAATGTAAAAAGTTTTTATTGTAAAATATAAAAATTTGCCGAAAAAATAAAATTTTATGACAAAACTTAATTAAAACAAAGTGATAAAAAAGTTAAAAGGTATTTTCTATATTTGTAAAAAATTGTGGGAAAATAGCAGAAGCAAAAATTATTGATGAAATTTGATTCTAAGAAAAATAAATACATCAATTTTTTTCTTTTTTAAATTATATAGTAGAACAAAGATCATCAATTTTTTAATGTTTCACGAGAGAATGATAAAGAACTGAGCACCTAGGGCCACACAAATATTCAATCTGCATGGTGAAGAGGGGATTTTAATGTATGAAAAGAGAGCATACAGCGGAAAAGGTCGATCCTTAGAAACACTGTAAAAAAATTTAGATTCAAAAATTATCAAGAAATTAAGTTCGAAAAATATAGTAAAATTTTATAAATATCGAGGCGAATTATGATTACCATAGAAACGTTGGAATTCGTTCATCAAATTTCATAAAAGCATTTCTTTTAGTTCAAAAAAAAGAGAAATTAGATTAGAAATGATATAAAAAGATGTTTATTATCTGGATTTAATCATTTACTTATTATTCATTTTAGAAACAATAATCAAGTAGGCAAACAAAGTCTTATATATGTATTAGAAATGATGAAAAAGAATTATATGGACTATAGTAAAATAGTATACTGATATCCATTCAAATACAAAAGAAATACTCATGGATTGAAATTGCAAATGAGTAGAGTAAACAGTTTCATGACCGATTTCACCTAGTTTTTCCCCAAAATCAAGATAGTTCGAGCAAAGATTTACTGACATTGCCAATTTTAGTTAAATGTTAGAACGATTCGTTTATTTCTTCAGGTAATACTTAGGAAAGATTAAAAATATTTTCAAAAATTAGTTTGCTCTCATTGTCTTGTTAAAAATCATTTGAATACTTTAAACGATATCTCAATTGGAATACGAAAAATTTTAAAAAAGTTAATTAATGCTAGAAAAAACTAGCCAGTGATGTAGTATAATCAGAGCAATCAGAAATTTTAGTAAAAAAGCCTGCCATGAGACGAAATGGGAAGAAAGGCCTTTTGGAAATGCCCTTCGATATCCCATTAAAACTCCTTATATTTTCCTAACACCTTCAACGTTGCTTTTGCATTTGCGGAATCCCTATTGTTCTTCCTTAACACCAATCCGCATTCACCAACTGTATTCTCTTAACATATAAAGCATTATAAATCGTAATATCATTTTATGATGTTTAAAATGCATTGGCTTTAAGGAAATATGTGGGTGCTGCAATTGCATTTGAGAAAGTTAAAGGGTAATAAAGGAATGCATAATATGACTATTTGACTTACAGCGAGATTTTAGGATGCAACAGCAAGTAAAAGAGTTTGAAAAAGCTAAAGCGAAGATACTGGTGAAGATGATGAAAAAAATTTAAATAAATAAAAATTATTTGGAGAATTTAATTAATTCATTCGCAGTAATTTATTTCGCGCTAATCATTTTCGATTAATCTTCGAGCATAAAAAAATTGAATTTTATAAGCAAAAAATGAGTGGTTGGAGACATTTTTCATTTCTGTTAGGCTCTTCCCACTAATTTTAATAGGTCTAATAACTTTCATCAAGGAAAGCCTTCAGCGCCACAAGATTTTTTATGGCGGATTCACTCCTACTATAATTTTATGAAAAAATTATACATTTAAAATAGATACTTAATAAAAGGTTTTAAAATCAAACTCATAAAGGCGTTGTGTGGTAAAAAAAAAGTATTTTTCAGGGATTAATTTTTCACTTCATACATTTTCCTTGAAATTATGAGATAGAACTTTATTTAGCCAATACAGTTTATTACTTATTTTATATTCATGGGAAGGTGAAAACTTCAGATAAGGGATCGGTGGATTTGGGTTTGGATAGCGCCATTAATTTTCTATACATTCTTCTAATAATGCTCGCGGTTTCTGAATTCTTCATTAGAATAAGGTCCTGCTAACAATCACTTGGGAATTGACGTATAAATAGATTACCAACACCTCAAAGATTTCTCATTTAATTTAAAAACGAATCTATGATTTCAGTTTGAAAGAAAATACCAGTTGATCGTCCTGAATAATGCATAAAACCGAAATTAAAAATAATTAAATTGAAATGAAGATTTTGCAAAATCCAAAGGCCAAAAGGAAAAAGATTAGAGATGATGAAAACTGAGTTAATATTTTCGAAGATCTTCACATTCATACAGTTTATTATTAACATTTGTGTTTTATAAGAAAATCGCTGATCCGGTGAAATATGAATTGCAAATATGAATTATCAGCGATGAAAAACTTACTTCTTGGTATAAGAAGGATTACTGTTCATCCATAATTCAATGAACTGATTAAAACCTCACATTCAGCGCCGATCCTGAGGTCGGTTAATCACACTATGCCACTTGGAAATGCTTTGAGAGACGAAAAAAAATTATCCATTTAGTCTGAAATATTATATTATTATTTTACTATCATCAATTCGTTAAATTCGTTAAATTTTAAATTAAGATACGATTTTTATTTTTAGTTTTAAGGTTATGAATAAAATTTTAGCACTTAATAGTATTAATTTTTTCTATGTAATAGAAACTCTTTCGCTGCAAAGATGGATTCTTAGGATCATTGAATTCCTTTTTCAGTGGCGGTGCTTCCATTAAGAGACAGAATCCACTGTGCTTGACCTAAGTCGAAGCAACATACATCATTCAGCCATACTTTAACATAATTCTGTCCTCAATTCTAATCAAGATTAAAGTAATCCTTTTAAAGTTTTCCAAAATTTTTTCATAATTTTGTGTCAGTTTAGAAAATGATTGTTGACACCAAATCCAATATAGGTTGCAAGAAATAAATTTTAGCATTAACATCAAAGAATAAATTATCGATAAGTGATGAGAATTTTAATCCTTCAACATAGAGAATTTGTTTACTGCTGAAGATAAAAGAAGAAGATAAGAAGATGCATGAGGATAATCAGATCCTTTCACCATAGAGTCGCTTGGAGACAGAAATGGGTCCTCAGCAGTCAACCGTATATTAGATTTTTATGGTAAGAAAAAATTGATTTCAACTTAAACAAACTATAATTTCGATTATATTGGAAAGTGCTCTAAAGTTTTCCAAAAATGCCATCAAAAAAAGATATTCACGAATCGTAAAATTCTCTAGAAATTCTCTAGAAACTCTATTGAAAATAAGGATAATTTATCAAGTTTCTTCAAGAAAGAATAAAATAATACATATGTCGTAAAATTTATTATAATGGAACATTATATAGATAATTATGAACAATGATGATAAACGATGACGTAGTGATAACGACTTAATAATCTATTTATTTATTTATCGTTCATTGATTATTCGTTTCATCTAAATGTTACAGTTTTCTTTGGCATCACCATTCTTTCATCACCATTCTCTTTTGTCTTCCAACATTAAGCATTATTTTTTGGCTTACTCTACTCAAGTGAGAGAATCGCAAGAGAATCGTATAAGCTGGCTAGCTCATAGACCTACGGTGAAACCTATTAACCAAAGAATCACTCGGTAAATAGAGTAGAGCAGGTACATCGACTGACTGTAACAAAAATAAACGCAAGGAGAAGTATGACTAAAATTGTAACATTGATAAAAAGATAGAAAAATGATAAACAAACCATAAGAAAATAATGAAGAGAATTGCTCAATAAATTATAAATTGCAAATTTTTGCAAAAAAAATTCGACACTTTTCAAGTGAACAAATTTTATAAGAAATGTGAATAATAAACTATTATAATTTAATAAATAACATATCGTATTGCTCGTTATTACCTCGAATACTTTTTTTCTGAAAAGAAAAGCCAAAATGATTTTAAAAAGGTTCAAAAAAATTGGAAACGACATTCATCAAAGTATACATATTGCGTAAATTTAGAAAAAATAAATTTTTTAAATTTTCCAAGAGAATTTTATGTTCAGTGTTGTGGAAATACAAATAAATAAACGCATTTTCCCGTTATTTGTATTAAAATTTAAAAAAAATTTGATAAAAGTTAATTTTTAAGTCGATTTTCTATTATTTGTTAGCAGAATTTTTGTTTATTTATTTATTTATCTGTCGGAATGAAAAAGCCCTGAAAAACAAAAATAAAACCGCATCGTTATTATAGCATCACAGCGATGAAATGATAAATATTTTCCGTTAGAAAAAATGGCAAAAGTGCTTACAAGGGAGATTCGTTAGACAGAATTTTATTCGTTGAATGGATTGAAATGAAATCAAAAAAAATTTTAGATAATTTCTTCTTTTAAAAATTAAAAAAAATTGCATTCATCACACCGAATTTGAAGTTTTGAAAATTATTATTTTCTCTCCAAAGGAAAGATTATTCTTTAAGATTAATTAGTCAAATTCTTTAAGTTTAAACTTAATTTAAAGCAAATTTGAATAAATAAGCAAAAAAACTAAGTGGCGTAGGTGGCTAGCGATCGTAACCAAGCTAAGCACTAACTGCGTTGCCCTCAGTCAATATGATTAGAAATTTTTGCTAGAGAGTCAATCAGAATTACATATGGGTCTCTAGTAGCAGTGGGGCTTTTTAATGACAGGTCTGCTTCTGTTCAGAGCATGACCTTCGCTTTTCAACGCGATTATCTGAACCACTCTCCATTCTATTCGATAAAATCAGCAAATATAATTATAATATTAATGTTAAATATTGAAGAAATACGGCATATGGCAAGCAATAATTGAAAAACTCAAGTCTGATTAAGCAAAATCCAATTTAAATTTTACAAAATCTTGCTGATGATAAGTTTTGCTTCTTACTAATATTTTGGCTGAAATATCGAACGCTCCTTAGCTCCTTAGCTGTAACATCAATTAAGCTTTTAAGCCTATTGATTAGCCTGTGCTAGCTTTTATTTCCAATAAACCATCAGGCTAGCTTTAAGAAAAAGTTTCCTATAAAGGTGAGGTGCTTCCAAGTCTCTTGCTCTCATCTAATGTTGTTATCAAAGATAATTTCAAAAAATATACAAATTTTAATCATGATAATCGCTGAACTCAAAGTTAACTCGAAATAAGCAAAATGAACGCAAAATAAAGTAAAAATGATTTTTATTAATAAAAAAATCTCATAAAAAACTCGGAAAAATTTTTCGATTATACAACTTGAAAAATATTGATTTAATATTGATTCAATAATTTTATTTATTATTAAAAAAAATTTTATTTAAAAGAACAAATTATCAACGAATGAATAGATATTTATTTTTATTTGTGGAATACTTCTATTTTTTCCAATTTTTCGATTTTAAGGATATTTAAGGAAGTAAGAAAGAGTAAAATAAACTTAAAACGATAAGGAAATCGATGAGCTAAAAAGGGAAAAAAAGTTTGTTGATGCGACGAATGATAAACGTAAATGACCTTGTTTCTCATCAGTTAATCTCATTAGTATATCTTCATTTTAATTTATTTTACTTTCTCCGTGAGACACCATTATTTTTAAATTAAATTTCTACTAACATATTATAATCATGATCAGTCTCAAGGAAATATAAATTCAAAACTCGAGTGCTATCGGGTATCTACGCATGCTTCTGTTCCCAGGTGACTCGCTAGCAAAACGGTATTATCATTATAAATGCAGCCAGTTGAGTCCATCTACAAATGGCAAATGCTATTAGAAGAAAGAATCGATATATTCAGCCAAATCACAAAGTAATATTGTTTTAAAGTAAAGTAATCGAGGTTTATTTAGGTAAATGTAAGAAGCTAAAGCTGTTTTCAATTATTATCAGGTAAGAACATCTGTCCGAAACAAAAAAAAGTCAGCTGGCTTATTTTTTTTAGCCTAAGGTTGAAATATTTATGTGAAGTTTTAAAAAATAGATGTAAAATTGTCTTCTCTCCGATTTCCTAACAAATTCCATTCCACTCCAATTTTTCTTGCAAATAAGTAATAAAAATATTCAACGGTTTTAAAAAAAGCAATTCGTCAATTATAAGAGTAGTTGTATTTGTATTAAAATTTATTGCTAGACGAAGTGAGTAAGAAAAAAACAAGCAACTAGCACTGATAGCATTTCCAGTCTATTTCCATGACCATTAGTAAGATGCGAGAACTTTATAAATTAGTTATGCAGGGATAAAAGTACAAGTGAATCCATGGCATCCTCTAGATTTTCTAATAGCAAATTCAATCTTGCTAAAAATAGGAATCGGATGACAATGAAAAAATAATTTAGGCAACACAATTTTTGCCAAAGCATTCCTCAACAGGATAATCGAGTGGCAGCGATTCATTCAGATCGAAGTGTTGAAAAGCAAGTGGGTGTTGATAAGTTCGAGTGGCACTGGCCATCCATTTATATTATCTTTATCTCCAACTGGCACTCCATCAAAAACTTCTAATTGTGCTGACAGCCATCGGAGCTATACTAAAAATAGTGCGCTAACCACCTACTTTTGCTTGTCCTTTTTCTTCCTCAGTAATTGTGGAATTCTCTTGAATTTATTTCTCTTTTCTTCCTTTTCACTCAAATATATTTTGATCAAATGGTCTCTATTCTTCCAAATTCATGAAAAATGCAACAATTTAATGAAACAAGCAAAAAATTTCTTTGAAATAAAAAATCATTTAAAACTTTTAGAGTTTAAAATTAAATTTAAAAAAATTTTTAAAGCCATCTTCAATATTTTCGTTTGTTCAAATTATTTCAAAAAGGTTCAAAACATTTTTTTTATTTAATCGAAATCGCTGCCAGAATAAAGCGAAAGCAATTATTCTTATCATTACCACTTATACTAAATAAACTCTGAATTTCGTTACTAAAAAATTCTATGGATTTGTCAACGTCGTCCAAATAAATTAATATTATGCGAAAAATTAGTATTACGTGAGTATTATTCATTGTATTGTATTGTAGATTCTTCGTCGCTCCATTGACTATAGCGAAATCCTCTCATTAGGCAAATACAAGTACGCATGGTTTATTTTCTTCAAAAGAAAGGAATTGAATTCCTGCTTGTTATCTACCATATCACTCATCTGGCGCAAAATTGAAGAACATACTGGCACAATGCAGAATTCTGATGGATCTTTTCCCCATATTATTGCAGCATAAGTAAACAGATAAGTCCTAAACGAAATGCAAAACGAAAAATCCCGATATCAAGCCGTAAAATGTAATAAATTGAAATGAACGAAGATTTTAAGGAAATTAGAGCTTAAATTTTCTTAAGATAAGAACTTTTATTAGCATTCCTATATATTCCTCTAAGGTTTCATTGTTTATATGAAATATTTGAGTATATTAAAAATGATCATAGTTCTTTGAAGCGGAATTATAAGGATCGGCCAGTTTAAACCTCCTACGACGTTTAGAACAAACATTTAAGTGAACAGTTCATCAAATAACGCACAGCATAGCAGATTCATTGAATTTTTAAACTTTGAACAAAAAAAATTTCCATTTAACATTCATGAAATAGAATTTCCTTGTGGTTTTTTTATAGATGAAAAATTTTGGATATCCACTCCATTTCTCATCGCTTCATTACAGTCAAAATTATGAAAAAAAGCTGGCCGATCGATATTCCTTAGTAGCATATTTGCCATTCCTGAAATGAAACGAGATAGTCATCGCATATTTAACGACTTATTTGCGATATTCATCATTAAATACGTGGATTTTAAAGCCAGTTTAAAAAACTTCTGAAATACGAAATTTATTACTCTATTATGATAAATTAAGTTTGGGATAGACGAAGGTAAATTTATTCATTTAATGGTTTAAATGGTGAAAAAGTTCTTAGAAAATATAGGCTCATTAATAAATGGATATATAGTTTATAATTTAATAAAATATGCCTCCTTCATTCATAAATGCATTGAAAAGGTTAGAATAAGAAGTAATTTGGTCGAATTCGCTTTACTGGTTACGAAAAAATTTTTGCAAATTTGGCATAAAATTGCAAATCGGTCATGAACACGATGCGGAAAAATTGCAAGAACCAAATAAGATGTGGTTTTCGCTTCAAAAAATTTTCCTCAATTTGCTGCCATCGAGCCGTTTTCTTTTACCTGTGAATGACGCTTGTCCGAGTTTTCTGCTTAAATCAGATCAAATTTAATCTAATTTTAAGAATAAATTTAAGGAATTAAGAAAATATGAATATCCATTAAGCCCAATTAAGTCAAATTTATGATAATTGAAATGATTCGAAATTTTACGATTAAATTTTAACAAAATTTTTTTATCGGTTCAGTGTCTCACTCACTTCTAATAAAATTTAAGAATTTCAAAAATATTGGACATCAGCAGTAAAAATAATTTTGCGAGAGCGGCGTGCGTATCGATTTATGAGATCCATTTTTCGTCGTAAAATTGGATCTGCAATCTGTTTTATTTTCCCACATCACTAAAATTTGTCCACTTTTTTCATTTTTATCTTACTTCTACAAAGAATTACTTTTAGTGCAAATCGCGAATTTTCGGAACATATCCAGTTGTCGGATAGTCGGATATTCTAGTTTTTGATAAAATTCGCTTCACTGATTATCAGCAAGAGACTTTCGCTGGTGAGATAAAAGTAGTGTTGGATCATCCCAACGTCACTGTTATTTCACTATCGGAACATTTAACAATATTTTTTATTGAATTCGAATATTTGTGATTGAATTGTTCTTGAAATCAGTTCATTGAAAACTGTTAGAAATTTACATCCTCTGTTCTATAATATAAATTGAAGTGGTTTGTGCACACCATTTTTCGTCAAATTTTAAATCACTTGGCAATTAAAAGTATAAGTGAGTCGCCAGCACCATCTTGGCACCATTTTATAGCGCTACATTTTCACCATTTTCTAATTACAGGTTTATTTACGTCTGAACTCGTTTCTCTACGTTCTAAGCTACTTCCTTTCTATCCCTTTATAAATTAATGGGGATCATTTTTTTTATAATTCCATTTTTCGCATATCTATTGATCGTAAAAAAGGCAGATAATTGAATCACAACTGAGTCTATTATCATTTGTCCGTCATCTGCAAACAATCTTCATAGAACTAAGTACATATAGGTTATACATATTTAAATATTCATATTTTTATTCGCAATTTCTGAACAATTAATTTAGGCTTCAGGTGCTTTGAGATTTTGAGACTTCTATCTACTATGTGATAACTTTATTAAGCCATATAGAAATTGTGAATGTTATGCGAAGGGGAAGAAAGTCATAATTAATAATCTGCAGCCGAAATCCTCGTAATTTATTTTTTATTTCCTAACCTTCGCACACTCCTCATTTTGTTTTGGAGTTCTACTGGTTTTAAAACCAATCGGTTTTCGTTGAGCTGTTATGTTGGCAACAGTTTTATTCTAATAAGTCATTTTTATCAATTTTTACTGGAAATATAAGCATTGCTCAAATAATCAATAAAAATTATACAAGTTTTAAGCAATTTTTTCCAAATTAAATAAGCACATAATTAGCAGTCACCATTTTTGCTACGTTCTCTTTCGATTCTTTTGATTCAGGATGAGACTATTCTCCTGGAGAGTAGGAATAAAGGCTGGTTTCGTGCGTCATCTGAATTATAATGATAGATTTACTCATGCGAGACTGAGTTCATTGTGATTAAATCCGCTCGAAGTTGCATAAATAAAAAATCGTCAAATCACCCTTTTCATGACTGTAATCTAACTTGTTATTCCCACAGATATCGTAAATCAAGTAAATTAATTGAATGCCTCCAAAAATAGCATCAACTGGAATAAGCTGCCGGATGACGCAATTTGTGCACTACCCTTATTTATTTTAAAGATTAATATCATCCATGATATTAATCTTAAGCTTGCTATAATTCAGGAAGTTTGAAATCTTTTATCGTTTATCATTCGATTATCTATCACTAATACATTTATTAATTTAGTAATACTTGGCTTATTTTGTGATTCCCTTTTATATTATTATTTCTCTTTAAGTTATTAGCTTTTTGTCATACTCCTTTTCTTATTTAAATCACTAATGCTTTTCATTTGATACTTTATCTTGTTGTCTCTAATGCAAGCGCATGACTCTTGTCGCCATGCTTGGTTGCAAATAAATAAATAAATATTCTTCAGCTAAGTTGCATTTCTACCCTTGGCCTTTATTAGTGTAAATTTTATTCAAATGATTCAAATATTGCAGTTCCAAAATCCACAAATTTATAAATTAATAAATAAAATAACATCCATAAAGGAAATTGTAAAACTTTATCAATAAATTCGATTGTTATATGAATGCAAAGATTATAAAATATTTCAAAATAAAATGAGTTGTTTGTTTGGCTTAAATTTCGCAACCGATTAATTCATTTTGGATATATTCTTATGTTATAAAAGCATTGTTCTTCAAATCTTCGAATTCTCGAATTTCTTCCATGGAATGATTTTATAATTAATTTAATTTTTTCATTTTCAGATATAATATTGCCGGTCAGATTTTTCTGATCTATCAGTTTCATGCAAATTCATGAAAATTAATTCAAACTTTTTACATCAATTGTCTTAGGTTAATGATATTTTCGTTCGACATTTTTTCGATTCTTTGCTTTACACTTTTCATCTAATTAGTTGTAATGGTAATTTTTCTACAATTAATAATTTTAAATTTTTTGGCATTAAGTTTTGGAGGTGATGCTAAGCTGCCTGATTCAACTATTCTTTCAGGTAATTTTTTTTTATTTTTCAATATTTTCAAAGAATCAGCTGATTCATCAGTTTCTATTCCTTTACAATATCTGCCATTTCACTTATGGGTCATCTCTACTATGATATTTTTTACGATATTTTTTCATCAAATAGTCGTTTGGGAATAGAAGTACCAGCGGATCACCAAAGCCATTTGCATTTTACTTTAAATGGTATATTTAATCCAGTCAAGAGGTAGAAGTCGAGCTTATGATGGCTTGAGTTCATTTGAACAACGTGCCCTTTGGGCAGTCTATCCCTATCGTTATATACTACCTACATACCATATTTTTCGAGTAATTGAAAATATATATAAAAAAAAATTGGCCCACTTACGAAAAGTTTATCTTAGCTTGTCTAATATCTAATAATTTCATTGACCAAAAGGTGTTCTGAAGTTTGGCATCAAATGTTTCTTCAAGGCGTTTCTTTCCGTATAGACATACAGAACCACGATAATATCAAATGTTAAAATTAAATTTGTCAAATTTTTTTGGCAATTGAAGAATTTGGATACTTAAAAAAATAATTTTTATTTATTTCCAAAAATTTTATTTTTCTAAGGTTTGAAAAGTTTTTTCAAAATTGGCGAAGTTATACTGCTTATTTTAAATCACTTATTTTGAATATAATATTTATAATTATATTTTATAATTATATTCCGTCAATATTTAGAGGGAGCCTTACCAAATATAGAATGGATGCAACTATTTCAAAAAAATTTATCTGACATAATAAATGAAGCTTTAAACGAGGGTGTCTGGCGAGAATTTCAACAACGCCATGGTGGACAAGAATTTAAAGTAAATGACCGCTTGGCAAGGATTGGCAAAATGTTAAACGTAAATTTTTCACTCTTTTTCTTAAACAAATGTAACACATCTAAAATGATCAGGCAATTTTCGTAGGAATTCGGTTTTTATAAATATATTCTTGGAATATTTGATAACAACAAAAAAAACTGATTTCTTAACTAAAGTGTAACTAAAGTTCTTAAATAAAGTTTTTAATTAAACTCTAAAAACGTATAAAATCGTTTCAAAGCAATAAAGAAAATCAGCGTTTGTTTAGGATTCTTACAAAAATATGGAAAGTCACATAGAAAATGGTAAAAATCAAATGGCAAACCTAGAGAATCGACAAAAACATGGAGTGAACGGAGAGTCCTTTGCATGCATCAATAATCTGTTATGGTCTACGTTGTCCTTGATATCTGCCATATTTTTCATTCATTTATAATAAGACGGAATGGTGGTTGTGCGAATCTGCGCTAAAAGATCCTATAAGCCTCATTCGATGAAATACATGAAAATAATGTTATTATTGTTTATCAATTCGTTCTATTTCCTTTTTGTATTTTTTTTGATTAAAGAAATTTTTGTTTAAAACATATTTTATTTTGAGTATTTTCTAGAATAATATTTTTAAAAATATTTTTTGGATAAAAATTATCACAAAAGAATTTATCTTTATTTCATTCCTTAAAATAAGTGGTTTTTGCTTACCATTTCTAGTTAAATTTGTTCCACTAGCTTTATGATTTTTATCAACAGGGATCGCATGAGAGGAGAAGTAAAGATGGGTCTACAGCACCACTCAGATTTTTTAACGACAGGTAATTTGGCCTATCGTGAGCATAAAATGTTCCAGCAATAGCTAATTTGACTTCGTTCTTTAATAAATATGTTATGTGGAATATAAAGAAATATAATAGTAAAATATAATAGCAAAATGGAAATGGAAAATACATATACTAATCAATGGCGCGATGGACCGCTGAAACTGGTTGATAAATTCTCGCCCCATTGGTTCATCCACTGATTAAGATTAGAACTCTTTATCATTGATAGATTGATAGATTTCGAGCAAAATTCTATTATACTGTTGCGAGAATGGAACGTGGAAGAAATTTTGACCATTTTATTACAAAGTGCACTGGAAGCTTAGCCAATGAATGGACAAAATCTTTTGATTGCATACACATTCGATAGAAGCCAACTGCATTGAATTAACATAGAGCGTCATCAATGCTGGTTAGGCCACATTTTTCTCTACTCAACGGCTCAGAAAAATTAATGCTTATATTCTATATGAATGAAAACGAGAAGGCTCAGGACATGGAGTAATAAAACCATGTGATAGATTTTGAAAACGTAAGCAGTCCAGTGACGCATAGGCCTAAACACTGGAAAAAGAAGCGACTTTCCCGAATGACATCGGGTGGGTTGGTTTCATGCTTATAACCAACAGAGCCAGCCAGTCTATCCACTAATGGAGAAAAAGAAGATAATCTGGCTTTTGCTTTCAAGAAAAAAATTACAAATGAGACCACATAAACCGAGTCGAGGAATAGCTCATAGATGAAGAAACACTGATGATTCAAATCCGGCTGATCCGGCATCTTGGTTCTTAGATTCCTGTCCTTTCTCAGTGTGGCAAAGTTTTATATTTTCTTTGAATTTTATGAACTCTGAATTATTAATTCGAATTTTTTTCTTCCAAAAACCTGGAAAGAGTTTTTCCGCAGAATGATAGAATAAAGTGGTACTTCGCTGGGATTAGAACGGTTCGACTGGAACCGTCTTAGCAACTTTTCATTACTAGGTCGTTTAAATTTTTACCTACGAAATCTAATTATGTAAAACTCGAATGCTGCCAAATTCCAAAAATTCAATGAGACAAAGAAGAAAACAATGGTGAGAAAGAAATTTTTGTCTGCACTAGGACGTCCAGCCATAGCTCAGTTGGTAGAGCGGAGGACTGTAGAGTGTGCAGCGCTGTAATCCTTAGGTCGCTGGTTCGAGTCCGGCTGGCTGGAGACGATTTTTGCAGAATTTTGACGTTATTCACAAGAAAATGATTGCTTTAATTTCATGCAAGGTTGTTCAGGATTTTAACAAGTCGAAATCAAAATTAATTCTACATGCTTAATACCTTACGGGTTTCCACTTTTTCCTTTATTTTCATTTCATTTATTTCTGTGCAATAAAAAATCTTATTTTTCCTGTTATCTCAATTACTATTTCCTGTGTTTTTATTTCCTAAATTGTCTAAATTTGTAGATTGTTAATCATGAATTTCTATAAATTTATTATAAAATTAATACGAAAAACTATGAATATTAAGCCGATTTCAACCTCCTTCCTGAAAAAAAGAACTCGCTTCTTGACCCTTCATGACCTTCATTAAAACTACGCTTACGAATTTATTCGAATTTGTTGAAACTACGAATAAAGAGAGGGAGAAATAACACGCAACTATGAAACTGGAGCCGTAAACTTTCGCTTAATTTTATAATTCTTACTCAGTTAGCTCGAACCAACTTTTCCAAGTAAATTTTAACACTAAATATCGAATAAAAATAATTAACATGCAAGTCTTCTAATAGTTCTCACTATTACTGGTTAAGCTGGCTCCACTGGCTACAAGTATAAGGCTTTTCCAAGTTGCGCAGTCTGATGCCATCGTCGGCAGTAATAGAAGCCATCCCTTTTTTTATATGTTCAAGATCTTTTCTAATCGTATCAGTCCAGGTCTTGATTGGCCCACCTCATTTTTGACATCACCCATCACAGAGTTCGGCAAGTAACGAAATGTGTGTCAACTGTGGTGGATGACGGAGAACGTGCCCGAATCAGTGAAGGCGACACTCTGTGATAACATTATTTATGCAAGTGCGAAGGTGGATGCGATCATGTGATATTTTATCCTCTCGATGGACCCATAAAATGTCCATATGTTCGTCGTAGACAAAAGTGGCCAAAGGTATTGGCATCTAATAATAAATGACAAATGGAATGCCGAGAAGCTATGGTTCTCAACCACGACGAAATTGTTCTTTTGCTATTTTTTCACGATACAAGCATTGTTTGAGTTCCAAGACTTTGCATGAATAAAGTTCTTGGGATAATTATTTCTCAACGCTTACGGGTCCAGCCATAGCTCAGTTGGTAGAGCGGAGGACTGTAGAGTGTAGGGAGCTGTAATCCTTAGGTCGCTGGTTCGAGTCCGGCTGGCTGGATCAGTTTTCCCCTTGGAATAAATGTGTTTTTTCCTCATTTTTAATAATCTTGAAGAAAAGGCACGCGTAATTAAATCGAATTAGTTACCACTTTTCGACAAAACTTTATTTTCCCCAAAGCTGATTTATAGGACTTTGTCCGCTTGTTAGCAATGTGGACGAATCAAAGTTTTCAAATTTTAATTTTTGGTTTTATTGGTGGAGGGCGTTGATTTAAGCTTTGCTGTTTGTGTTTTAAAAATTACTTCAGAATTTCTTTCTAAAATAAAATTTCTGAATAATTCGTAGAATAAAAAAAGTGAAGGAATTAGAATTTGGTTGCGTCTGCGGCGGAAAAGGAACGCGGAGAGGCGGAGCGGACGTGGACTGCAGCACAGCGAGTCACTTCGCGTCCGCCTTCTCCGCTTCCGCAAGAAACCTTGAACCGGCGGGCGCATTTTATTGCAGAGAGGTGTCGGCTCAGTGAATATCACTGATCGCTTATCACGAGTGATTATCACTTTGGAGTCTTAGTGGAGCCTGAAAGTGGTATGCGATGTTAAAAGAAAGCCGAAATCGCTTATCGCTGTTCCCAGTTTATTCTATTGCACTTTGGTACTTTTCGGCGAATTGGACCTCACGTGGGGATTATGTGGCGGACCACAGAGATGAAGAGAGTTGATGCAATGGTTTAGGAGTTCGTAAAAGAGCGAATCTCCTTATCGAATAGCATATCACCGGCGCTATCCACGTAACCGAAATTTACCCATATTCCGCTGGTTTGTGAATAAACCGATATATATGTACTGGCACTTTTAAATCCGTACTTTGCTATTTTATTATTAGCAGCAGGACTTTTTTCAAAGTAATTTGCATATATTACTTCTTCTGTTTTGCAGCGATTTTTTGCAACTTTTTTCTTGATTTTCTGCCACATTTTTTTTACCAACCGTATTATAATTGCTAAACCGTATTGTAACTGTTATAACATTATCGAATCATTTTCGTATTATGCCACCACTTTTTGATAATTCTTTGATTATTTGAATTGTTCAATTTATATCAAAGAATTTTCTTCATTTTATTGAGGCGTTTGTATAACCAATTTTTTAATTCATAATTTTAGTTTAATTTTTAATTTTTTTTCATTATTTCTAATTTCTTTTGTATAAATGCAAAGTATTTCTTTTTTTCGAACTTTCGGTTAAAAATGAATATTTTGAGATAAAAGATGGAAAATGAAGGGGATAGCGCTCGCGAATGCAAGGAAATGCGAACTCTTGGTTTATCAAAAGCATTTGAAACTGAAGCAATTAATGCGCAAATAAAAGATTTAGAAGACGAAATGGCTATGAGTTTGGCTTTTTGTTTCTTTTACTTGAAAATTACCCTTAAAATGTCCTTAAAATCATTTTTTTAAATTTAGAAATTAGTAGTTAGCACAGTTAGTTCTTAGGTGGCGGATTAATGATTCAAATTCCGACTTTTATTCATATTTGACTTGGAATAAATAGTAGGTCGTTTATATTTGTTAGATTCAGCGAAAAAATTGTTTTATTTCAAGTCCAGATTTGTAGCCATAAACTATTTGAACATACAGTAGTTAGCATTTTAGATTTTTTTGGGATCTTTGATAAACCCAATTAGTTTAAGGATCGGTTCCTGTGAGATTGCTCGATTAGTTCATTATTTTGCCGATTGCCTTCTTTAAGATATATTCGAGGTGAAATAATTGGTGAGAGGCTTTTCTTAAACTATTAGAAATTTATGATTTAACTAGGAAATTGAATTTCATTTATCGATTATCGATTTATAATTTATTTATAATTTATCGATTTAAGCGGATTTAAATTAGTATTGAAGTTTGATTTTAGAATTTAGAGCATTTTTATAGAAAAATCAGCATTTATAAGCTTTACTATTTGTAAACTTTCAGTTTTAACTGATATCGGTCGTATGGTGCAAATGAAATATAAAGATGCGATTCCGGATTTGTCATTTAACAGTTCTCTCGTCGAATATCTGAAAAGAATGAACAGTGTTGTTCAGCAGTCCATAGATAACATTTCACTTGAAACTGACGATATAGACAAAGCATTAAATTCTCACGTATTATTTTGTATCTTCCTTGAATTTCTTTTTTTTTCATCATTTTTCAAACATAAATCTTTATCAAAAATAGATCTCGAACATTATCGAGCATTAAAACAAAACAAATAGAGTTTTTATTTAAATGAAATTTGAAATATCAGGATTATATCAAGAAAATTTTTTAACGAAATTATTGTAATTATTATATTATAATTATTGAATAATCATTATAGGCCTCACTTTCATCACGTTTCTCAGTCTTAAAACAATGCAAGGAAAAAGTAAAGAATATATTAAGTATTGAAGAAATTATCGCTCAGCTTTGGTTGCCATCGTTTAACGATAATGTTTTGATCAATACGAATCTCATCATTGATTTAACAAAGAAATTACAAGAACTACGAAAGGTTTTTTTATTCAAGAATAAAATGATTAAACGTATCCAATCAAAGTGATCGCTATATCTCTAGATTTGTTTGAATATTTAGGCCGAATTTTCAGCCAAATTCGCTTTTCTAGAACGATGAAGCCGATATTGAAAGTATATTTCTGGAAAAAATTTTTTGTTCAATACAAGATGAAATAGGAACTATGCGAATAGCGCTGCAGTATACCTTAAATACATTTTGGACTAATTTATTCTCATTTGGAATGCTAAATAATGGTGAAGTCATGACTTTGGATATTTCAGTTGAAAACGATATAGAAGAGGTTTCCATTTTTCGTATTCTTAATTCTCTGATATCTAGTTTTACTATGGATTTCTGTGCATCATTTTTTTCCGACATTTAATTTTATCTATTTCATCATTTTTTTTAGAAGCTAACCGCATTGCATATTTGTAATATGCTTGATGAAAAAATTACTCAGCTGTGCACGTCGATTTTGCAGCATTTCTGTTTGCCAATTATTAAAAGTTCTAATCCACTTGAAGTATTCACATATATGGGAGAAAGAAAGTTCACAATATCATGCAAGGAATATATTATGCGAAAGGTTTCTGGAAACAAGGAATCAAAGGATAAAAGCAAATCTATTTTCTTGTTTGTTTCATTATTTTTTATAAAAAATCGCTGATTTTTTTAAGCAATTAGTATGCTAGATATGCTTCAGTAATAGAAGATAGGAATAAAGTAAAACTTTTCTCGAATCACTTTTTTCTCTGTATTTTCCCTGCCTTATTTATTTGTTTATTTTTTATTTCCATAATTCTTTGATTCCAGATCACTTAAATCTTTCTTCAAACACTTTTGTCACGAATTTGAATCAATTCACGTTAAAGGATTACCTTTTGTACAACTAATCGGCAAAAAGATGTCAAATGAACTCATTAGTACTATAGTTCGTGAATGTCTTGTTCCAGCCGTCCCTTATGATCCAGAACAAATGCCATTTTTCGATAAGTTGCTTGATGAAGCAAAGCAATTTCACAAAAGTTTAGTGGTATGTTATCATGTTTTACGGTTTTATACGATTTTTAGAAATAATTTTGTAGGAATATAAGAAGCTTGAATAATAAATATTTCATAAAAGATAATATAGTATTACAATAGTAATGAAATTAAAATAACCTTATTGAAGCAATTTTTTTAAATTTCCACAATTTGAATTTGAATTTAAACTAAATTAAAAATATTGAATTTAAAATTTTTCTTCACTGCATTTTTCGTAGCCATTTTAAATTTTAGGAAATGGGCTTTTTCACAGAGGACACTGTTTCATTTGAAACATTCGCTGAAGATTATGAAACAATTTTCATTGATCGTCGTTGCAAAAAAATACTTGCTAGTGCACGATCATTAATTTGTAAGCCTTACACCGAGTTAGCAACGGTTTGTTCTGATTTCTGTACCATATTGCATTTTTTAGTTTTTTTCAGTAAATCGTTTATTGAATCTTCTGT
Organism: Dracunculus medinensis; assembly: GCA_900625125.1. Taxonomy (NCBI): domain Eukaryota; kingdom Metazoa; phylum Nematoda; class Chromadorea; order Rhabditida; family Dracunculidae; genus Dracunculus; species Dracunculus medinensis. The sequence goes on along the minus strand of UYYG01000007.1, from coordinate 105,245 downwards.
TGGGAAAAGTTTTCATGGTGAAACTTTTATTTTTTATAATTTTATATTTTTATTTTTTTATATTTTTATTTTTTTATGATTTTTTTGTTCGCTATTTATAGAATTTATTTTTATTTAATATATTTTAGCATAATAATTGAATGTATCCTTTTGAAGAATAATTTGGATCTTCAGCATTTATTAATCTATAGTCTGTACATTAAGCATTAATGAATGATTTAGGTTGGGTATGACCAAGATGAAGAACTACAGACTGTGAAAGAATTTTCCAAAGAGCATTTGGCTAATCATGAAAAAGGTATGAAATGTGATGAACAATATCCAAAATTATTGCGATTTCTTTCCTGTAAAGTGAGGTTAGTTCCTTTTTTATCATTCTTTTTATTTTTTACTTCACGCCATAAGTTGAATAAAAAGAAGAGGTCTTTTAAAATTTTTGCGAAAATTTTCAGTTCTTCATGTGTAGAACTGGTCGATTTGTTGCAGTCGGTTTTACAGTCTGTAGCTACAACGGAATCAGAATCTAAAATGCTTAAAATGCTTCAGACTGCTCGCAATATTATAGATCTATTTATATCTCTTGCACCACTAAAGCATCATAATGAAATTACCACTTTACCACAAATGGCAGGTAAATATTCTTTTCGCACCCATCATGACATTTTTCTTTGGGTTATTTCAACTTTTCAACTTGCTGTTAGTTGTGGTTATACTTGCTGTTAGTTGTGGTTATACTTATATTTTTACTTGCTGTTAGTTGTGGTTATACTTATATTTTTCTGAGTTGAAGACGAAATCGATTTTTATTTTTCACTTTTGGGTGTCATGAAGGAAAGCTTTAATTTTGCAGCTATTTTCTATAATAATTGCTATTATATAAGCCATCGAATAATGATAGCTTCGATTTCTGTTGAACCCAAAATCGCAGTTGCATTAAAGGTTTTACTTAAATCATAATATTTCAACTAAATTTTTTCATTTAGCTTAATTTCTTAATTTTTTTTATTTATTTATTGAAAAATTTATTGAACTTTTTGAGATATATGAAGTAGTTAATCAAATATTTTTCCAACAGGCTACACACTGCGAAATAACATTTATTAATGCAATTCCAAAGTTAAGAAAATTGGCATCTAATTCATTGGAAGCGGTTATTGCTCAGTGCCGTCGACAGTTGTCGAACATTTTGTCCGTCGATGGATGTTTTTTTTTATCATTTCTTGTCAATTTTTATATGAATTTTCTGCATATGAATTTTCAATTTTTTTATGAAGAATTAAAAATATGATGCATAATTTTTTTTTCTACTTTTATTATTGCTTTTGCGATATTTCCATTTTTTTATTGATTAAAATTGTTTCTCTATATGCTTTGGATATTTTCCAGTGTTTATCGGTTTGGATGATTTTTATCAGAGCGGCAAATGTGAAAGGACTTTGAATGCCTGTGTTCTTTATCTTCAACAAATTTCTAATGTTTGGAAGGAAGTAAGAGAATATTCTTTAAAGATAAAGATAAAGAGAATCGGTCATCCAATCACTGGCATAATTTTCCTAATCTTATTTTTTAAAATTTCATTGAAATTGCTAAGTTGATAAAGGAATTCGTCACACATAATGTTTACACTTTATTCACTTTATTCATTTATTTTTTTCGCCATATATCAATTAATCAAATTTTGGTCATTATTTTATCCGGCAATTTACTAGATATTTTGTCCAACAATTCTTTCAAAATGTCTTGGCAATCTAGCGTCATTTTTTTTCGACACTCTTGCGAAGAAAATAATCGCTATGGAAGATATTCGAGAGCTTGATGCTAAAGTTATGACCAGAGTATTAGAAAATATGATAAAAGCTGTCGAAGAACTTTTAGTAGTATGTTTTTTCACTATTTTCTTGAATTCTTATTTTCTTTAATTTTTAATTCTAATTTAAACTCTTAAATTCAATTCCTGCACTTTTTGTTTTATACTTATTCTAATCTTAATGTAATCACAGTTTATGTAACTTTGTATCAAGTAATTTAAATGTAATAAATAAAATTTTAACAAATAAAATATATTTATAACTTAAATATATTTATAACAGTTCGAGGAAGGAAAACCAACACTTATCCACATATTTTCACAGAAATCTTATTTCCATATCAAAGAACTTGTTTTTATTTTGAATGCGTCTTTAAAAGTAAGATTTACAATTTTTTCAGGAAGTTATAGTTCTTCGATAGGTTTTTATGTATCTGGCTGTTTGCGGAAATTTTATTTGTTTTGTAGCGCAATAGATTTTGGCTTTATAATTCATCATTATTTATTTTAGGATATTCTTGATCGTTGGTGCGATGGAAAAGGTCCTTTAGCACAGTGGTTTAATGCCAATGATCTGGGACGGTTAATTAGAGCATTATTCCAAAACACTGAAAAAAGAGCCTTGGCATTATCAAAGATATATTAAATCATCATGTTAGATTGATGCTGTTGTTGTTTTTAATAACTTATGTATTTTTCACTTTTATCGTTCAATATTTAATAATGATTACTATCAAATAATATATGCTATCTCTCATTCTTTAATATTTGTTTTTCACTCGTGATTTGGACTTTACTTCTCCCAATGTTATTTTATTCCTTTCGATGGTCATTAGTTTATTAGTTTTATTCTAAAATTTTTGTGAAGATACGGAGTATATTGATTTCTTAAGCATTTTTTGCGAATTTGGCTGCGGATTTTAGATATTTTATGCTTTTTTTTTCTTGATTTTTTCCGTTTTGTTTTCTGTTTTATATACATGGTTTATATGATTTATATATAATTTGTTATTTTAAAGTATTTGTTTTTCTACTTTTTCTCATTACTTTCTTTTTTTTGCTGAATTCTATGCATTAAGAATTAACAAACAAAAGAGTGATAAAGTATCGTTCTATCTAGAATAGAGAATATATAACAACCACAGGATTTTCGCCTTATTTATCGATTATCTCCCATTTAGTCTTAGGTGGGTCTAAATATATATATATATACCGAGCAGGTTCGTATATATAGTGCCAGCTATGCATGGTTATGCCTTTCAGTGCATGTTCTTCCTGTTTGCATTTTATATCTTTCCACTATGTGGTGGATTGTTTCTGGGGCTTGTAATTTGCATCTAACGTCCTGCCTAGTGTGGTGGATCCTTGTTTCGATGGATCTGATGTTAATGCTTGTTCCTGTGCTATAATAATTAATGAAGAAGTCTCTTTTTAGTTTCTAATTTCGTTCAAGATAGTGGTTTTCACACTCATCAAGCCCTTTTCTTCCTTTTCTGCTGCTGGATATTGAACTTACGGTGGAATTTTCTGTGTATTGTGAGGAGTTTCCCTGTCTTTGCATCAGCGTCGTCCATATTTTTCTTTGTCTATTTTACAATGTCAGCTTATACCCAATGATTGGTGGGGCACACATATTTATGGCATGGACTTTATTCTTCCCATTGAGCTGGTTGTTCAAGATTGTATTGTCATTTAGTGATTTACTTAAATCTTGCAATCGTCCTTGCCTCCTCATCGTGGTTACCATGCGATAGCAAGGTCTTATAACAAGTTGATTTCAAGTGTTTTCCACAGTCCCACTGAGTACTCAGTGAACGTCTTTAGGGTCTTAGGGTCTTTAGGGTCGACTTTGTATAGTGCCAGACATTTATAATCCATGTATGTGGTATTGAGTCGTAAGCTTTCTTATAGTCAATCGAAGCTGTACATAGATTGGTCTGCCTAAATTTTGAGTCTAGAGCGACTGCCTTATGAGCAGCTGGTGATTAGAGCCTCCGTTCTTTTTTGAGGATTTTTCATGATTAACACCGTCTTTACTTGTGTTATCCAGTCTAGATGAGAGCCTGCCACAAGCAGCTGGTTCATCTGTGTCATTTGACGATCTGCTATTAGTTTTAGTTTCTTTAGCCATTAGGTGTGAATCATGTCAGGACCATGTGCTATTCAACTTCACATATTTTTAAGTCGCTGTTGGATGTCAACAAGTATAATTGTTGCTGATTCTTGCTGTGGAACGTTGCTGTGATTTATTCTCAGTTCTTGCTGCATTGATGTTATGAATTTTTTGTCTCTCCGATATATTCTTTCAATATTGTATAGTTTCCACTATTGATGGCTTTGTTACCTTATTACTACGCTGAGATTGAGAGTACACACCTTGCACTTTGGACGGTTACACCTTGGACGGTTCCTTCGAGAACAGGATATTTATCTTTTTAGGCCCTGCTTCTCCTATGTGCCTCTTTAGCCTAGTAGCCAGTGCTGTGAGCCTTGGTTTAGCAATCTTATTTTCATAAAAAATTGTCGAAATATGCAATATTTTTTTCAAATACGTAAACAATTTAAATTTTAGAAAATTCTTCATCAAGCTTACTCGGTTTTATTCCCTTTTTTCAACGGATTTTTCGTTTTCCTCATGAAAACAATTGATCGTTTTAAATATTGTTTTTCGTCGTTTTTGTTCGAGAATTTGAAAAACCAATAGATTAAATAATACACATGTAAGTACAATATATACATATACATATAATCGATCTTTAATATTTAAGGTGTGTATGACTTCACCTCTTGCATGGAATTTTCATTCTGCCTTCCAGTCATTTTTTGAAGCTTGCAATGCTTTATTTGGATTTTCGACTGAGCGCGAAGTTTCGAAAAAACTGGCCTAAAACCATCTTCGATAGGGGAAAACCTAAGAGTGAAAATCGAAATTAAGGATCCATGAGTTCCTAAATAATATTCTAAGGAAATTACGATTGGAGCCATACAAAACAGAAATAAAAAGTTTGAAGAAAAAGTTTTGTGCTATTATTTATATTTTTACAACATTCAACAAGAAAGGAAATAATAAAGGCAAATTTGTTTCCGCATTCTTTGACTGTTAGAAAGACTGTCTTTATTTGTTCGCAAAAATTTCTATTTCGTTATCCATGATTCTTTGACGGCGTTCACTTTTCTTCATGTTATCTATTCGTCTGTAAAAAACGGCTTTTCAAAGTCTGTAAATTCCATCTATTTAAGCGCATAGCATTTGAGAATTAATCGAAGTCGAAAAATATTTTTCGAAAGAAAGAAATTGTTTGCTCAAAAAAAGAATGAGTTTTTGTCATATTTTTAATTAATTAATTGTGTTTTGCTTGATTGCACATTATATAAGTAAATATATGTCAGATTTAAACAACAAAAATATATTATAAAGACAAGAATGCATCAGAAATTTGGCCAGCAAAAATTATCCTAAATTTCAAAGTTGTTTTTTAAGGAGAAAGAAGCATGAATGGAAGGCTTTTATTATAAAGTCAACTTTCCGCGATCAACTGTAGTTCTAAACATAATTGCTTTTTATAGTCTTAAATATTTGCATATTCATCATGGTTTAAAGTTATAATTTATTTAATTAATTATAACATATATTGTTACAAGTAATTAATTACATACATTAATCAATTAATTACATACATTAATACATTTAATATTATTGATTAGTCATCGATTATTGCTTCGTTTGGGCATCTATAAGATAAGCTTAAGGCCAATAAGACTCCAGGAGGTGATCTTAAGGTTCAAATGTTATCCATCGTCCTTTATAATTAGCCTTCAAAAAATTTACTTTCTAGTATGGAAGAAAGAAAGAAATACCAGATTGGCGCAAAGCAATTCTGCTTCCAATTTTCAAGAAAGATGACAGGACATACTGCGACAATTGTCGAAGAATCAGCATATTAGACTTCCCTTTTTCTCAATAGATTTGTGGAAGTACGGGACAGCAGGATGCGTCCTAATCAAGCTGGATTCAGACCTGAGCATGGTTGTGCTGACCAGATATTCACATTAAGAAAGATCGCTTCAAATATCTGCAACCCACCGTTATATGTTTCATCGGTTTTGCAGTTGCCTTCGATTCATTTCATAAGGTAATGCTTTGGAGGATGATGGAATGCTACGGTGTTTCAGAGAAGATCAAGATCATAAAGGTATTTTATGAGCGTACATCGGCTCAGGTCTGTGCATATGGAAAACTGATAGACTCCTTCGAAATAAGACCAGGTGTCCATCAGGGTTGCGTCCTTTCCCCTACAATATTCAACTATGTAATAGATTGGATAATAAAATCGCTTGTCGGCACTCAAAAGCTATGTAAATCAATCCAGAGCATAGTTACAAACCTTGATATACGTTGATTATATAGTCCTTTTTGCTGACGAAATGCAAATAATGCTAAATAATAAGTCAGCAACTGCAGAATCGGACGCAGTATGAGTAAAACAAAAGCCTTTTCGTCTTATATATAAGAAGCTGATAGAAAACCTCCTTTTACCCTTCTTTCACTCATTGCCGACTGAGGAAGTGCCTGATTTTAAATGCCTTGGATCCACTCTAATACCGAATGGCCAGACAAAAGGCGAAATCACAACCCGGATAAGGCAGATAGAAATGCGTTCTTCTAAATTCATCTAAGGAATTTACTTATTTTTTTATATCGACACACGTTATATGTGATATATGATATACGGTTGACGAAATCTTTATGGAGCCGTCACGAGATCACCATAAAAACTAAAGTCCGTTTTTATATAGCCATAATTCATTCGATTTTGTTATGTGGTTACAAGATATGGCCAGTGAGAGTGGAGGATATTAAGAGGTCTGCCAAAGACTCACAACTAAGGTACATTTTGCGGATTCGCCGAGTAGATAAAACCTCATTTGATCGCATCCACCTTCGTTCAAATACCATTTGCATTAACAATACCATCGCAGAACTTCATTTTCGCAGGTTGGGGCACGCTCGCCTACCACAAGAATTGACATTTATATTATTTGATAAACCGTGTGGTGAGTGGCGTCAAAAGCTAGGTGTGCCAATCAAGACCTGGACTGACTTGGTCATTTTAAACATATAAGGACTAGCAGTATATGGATATAGAGGATGGAAGAAAGAGTGGCTTTTATTACTGTCGACGATGGCTGTCGAAGATTGTGTACCTTGGAAATGTCTTACCCTTGTAGCCAGTGGAACCAGCTTAACCAGTAATGATAAGAGCTATTAGAAGAAGTTGCAGTTGGCCAAAGTCTTTTTTTTGCTATATATTTTTCCTATGTTACTTCAAGCAACTTTATAAAAAATAGATTTTATATTTCCATTGGCAAATAAATTTCAAGTTGCAGATTACAGCCTTTACCATCTCGCAAATGATACATTAAAACACTGTATCATTTTTTATATATTTTTTTCATGAATGCTTCAAAAATAAAGAGCTTTACCTAGTTTCTGAAATAAATTTTCTATCAACTGATCTACCGAATCGTCGAAGACGGATTTGACGATAGAAATCACGAAATCTCTCCGACAGAACGCCATATAAAATAGGGTTCATGCAACTGCAATTAAAATACACCATTAATCCTATTTATTGATTTAGAATAAAAAAACCATCCAGTTCAATTAAATAAGACCTTTAAGAATTAAGAATTAAAAATCCTTATCAATGACATTTGTGGATATTTTTGAGCTTTGAGAAGAGAAGGAAATTTCAACTTGGACACCATTAGGAAATCTTGTGAGCTTTGCGTCAATTTATAAAAAAAGAGCAAAATAATCTTAGAATTCAACCTATTTGCATAAGCGAGAAGTTGAATAGCTATCTGCATAGCAAAAAAGAACTCATTATCATATTTTTCCCAAAATATTGGGCTCGGATAGTAAATTGCTTTCAGTGCAAAACGAATATTCTGTGGTAACCAACAAATAGCAAATGTTAAGATGATAAGCCACACAAGCTTTGTTATTCGACGTTTTATTCTAAATTCAATTCTTTTTTTTGGCGATGTTTTTATCTGTTATTATTATTTATTAATGCAATCCAGTTTCAATATTTCGATACTTTAAAGTTGTTCCTAAGTTACCGTAAGTATTAGACGTAAAGAATTTCTAATAAGAATTTCAGTTTTAATTAAATTTTATATTTTAATGAATGAAAGATTTTCAGTTTTTTTTGATAAAAAGAAAATAATATTGTCTCAAATTAAAATTATTTTGGGAAATATAAAAAATTAATTAATTGGATATTGGATCCAAATTTGATTCGGATAAACATTTTGGATCACCAGTTATTTTCTTTCTCCTCTCTCTTTCCTTAAGATATGTTTTTTAAAACAATGAATATTTTTTGACGGCTGATAGGTGACTAAATAAGATATAAATAAGATGTTCCTAATTTAACCGACCTGAACGCTTCCTTAGATATCTTCAAATCACCTTTCTTCTTCCACAACCTCTTCACCATTAATATATAAAATATCGAAATGATTCCTAATGGCAAAAGATATGCAAAAACATTAAAACTCATATAAAATATTAGCGCATCCACCTGAAAGTGTTGTTACGAATATCGTTACTAATATTATTATGCTAATTATTTATTCTTTTCAATAATCAAGAATAAAGGATCCAAATGTCAAGTGAAGGATTAAGAATGATTCGAGTTGGTGCATCCATATCCATTAATCTCATTTTCAATCACCAAAAATACGCTTTTTTTGCATAAATAAAAATAAAATTACAATAAAATTATGTAAATGGTCTGAGAAAGGGAAATCTTTTTAATAACTTTAATTAGCTTGGAGAAAAAACTTTAAATTTAAGCTTCGAAGAGCTGAAGAGAGAAGAGATTTTCTTTTGTTCAAAAAAAAGTTTCGCATTTGTAATTGTTATAGTTATATTATATATGATATGATGTATTTTGATTATAATGAATCTCAATGCAAATCATCAACAAATCTTCTCGCAAATAAAAATTCCGGATCATTAATTTTTTTTTCAAATTTTCAATTATTCATTAAGCGTTTCATTTGTTTGAAATTCATCGGCTTTTTTACGTTAAAAATTGAAAAGCTAATTAGAAAAATAATATTTTATGATATATTTACTAATAAATTAGCCTACAAATAAAAAAATCCACTGATTACCATTACTATTTTATAATTTCGAAAAGGAAATTTTTGTTTTAAAATGACAGCACTCACCTTTGTAGCATTAGTTAAAGCAATTGGTATCGAATCGACACAAGTCCCTAGTTGTTCATCCTTAATATTTTTAAAGATAATTGATTTAATTTAAAAATAATTGCAATAATAAAATTTAGGTTAAATTTAGGTTAACATTTAGCTAAAGGATTTTTAACACTCGATAGATGACGCTCATTAATGCACCTTATTGGTCAATTTTGCAAAAATTTAGAAAAAAAGAAGGGTAATGGCCAAAATTCAGTGGCAAATTGAATGTGATAGGGGTCAAATTAAAATTTGTGCCTTCATATAATATTTTATCATTTTTCAATAATTTGATAATATTTTGAGTGATGCTGGAGACCCAACAATCCTCAGATGACTCACGCATAAAACAGCATAAAACTGTTTCATTCTATTAATAGTTTAATTAATAGAATGCAACGAGAAGTGAATAATGCTAATTACTTAAGCTCAATAATCTGAATAATTTCAAATTTTACACAAGTAATTATATTCTATTTTCGTTAAAAAAATCGTTAACTTGTAGAAAAATTTTGAAAAAAAGCTGATATATAATGAAAAATCGCCAAAGATGGAGTGGTTTTTTCAAATTTTAGCTTTAACAAATGAAATTATTTAGTGAAATGAAATGAAATTAAATTAAACAGAATGATTTAACAAAAACAAAAATGAATTAATTTTGGTATCGAAACGGTCATTTAATTGCTTTTTTAATACTTTAAATATAAAATGACAGATTGCCAGTTTGAAACGAATTTTATTTTATTGTAGGCCTTAAAAAAATATATCAAATCTCGAAATATTTGTCATTTCCTGATAAAATATTATGTTGCAGTGCTCTCTAACGAAATGTCTCAGCTGAAAAAATATGAAGGAATACGTGAATCGAACTTGAATTTCATATCGAAGTACGCCAATATTTCTTAACGATGGCAAATTGCATAACAATATCGTTATCCACATAAGCACACAAATACCAATAACATTGCGTATATTGCGCAAACTAATGGCACTAATCGGGCAAACAACAGCCTTAATAACTTTTCTTGTGATATATTGATAATGAAATTCCTTTTTTTTTAAGTGCTACCATAAATGCTACCATAAATTAATTTCAAAATCGTTGATTCGAAAGATTTTCAGTGGTAATTTTTTAAAAATATTTTTTAAATGATTCGATTCGTTGATTTCTGAAAAAAATTTATGTTTTCATAGATCGAATTAACTTAATTAATGACTTCAAACAATTCTAATATGATGAATAAAAATAAAAACATTTTTATTTGAAAGGAAATAATTTTAACCAAAAATCTGTCGAAAGCAAGAATAACCAATGTCCATACGGATGCATATGCAGTAACATATTGTAAATAAATGGTCATATAACATATCGTGTCAGGAAAAGGCCATGGTTTTGCATAGCTTATCGCTGTGAATGGTACGCAAAATATAAGAAACATCAAATCGGCAAACGCCAAATTCATTATTAAAGCGTTTGTGCTAAAAATTGCAAAAATTAAATAAAATAAAAAGGAGAAAAAAAATCTCGTCTATTATTATTATTGTTATTTATATTGGCTTCTCAATTAATTTTCCATGGTAAAATTAGTTAAATTTTTAAATTTTTTTAACGGATTTTTTTGAGAAAAAAGGATTCCTTCGTTTTAGTGGTTTTAAAATGAAATCCAGAAATTTTCAGATTGTTTTTTATTTTCATGAGTGCCTTATAATAATCGCTCGTTTTTTTTTTGCATGATAACTTTTATAGAAAAATAAATAAATATAATGGGTGTCTCGCTCAATTGCTTGTGGACTTTTCCAGTCGTTATTATTATATATATTTCAAAAAATATAATAACCTAGTTTGGAGGTTCCGACTAATACCAAATACGATAAGAATAATAACATTACCAACAACACCAACGATTGTAATAAATATATAAACTATTTGAACAACGGTTAAATTAAGTTCGAACATAATTTCGGCAATTCGGCGATTAAATATAGATGAATAAAGGACAGAAAGGGCTGGGATGAAGTTCTTGTCTCAAATCGTTTTCCTCCTTCAATATATCCTAAGAATATTGTTTTTAACTGAAAATTCAAATTTAAAGTGGTTTTTTCAACAAATATGAGTGTCAAAAGAAAATAAATAGATTAAATCGAGGAAAACTTGGCTCTGAAAGGTTTGTTGGTTGCTTTAGTCGAGGAAGCATGTTCAACTTTAGATATGTAAAATTTTTGCTACTAATATCATAATTAAATGACTAATAAAACGAGGTTAATTACACAATCACATCCTTAAATTTTTTCTTTTCTATATTTTATGAAGTATTTAAGCATTTAAGATAACCGCTAGATAATGTATAAATCCAAGCTTTTTAAAAAGAATAAAGAACATTGGCCAATTTCCAAAAAATTATATTGTAATTTTAATTATTGTTTAATCCGGCACTGCTATACGTAGTTCTATGGTTTTTAATTTTGGAAGATTCAGTCCAGTCAAATGGCTTAAACTCGTGCTACTTGAGATTGCAATCGCAATAGCATAAATTTTACTGCGAATATTTTTTGAGGATGAGAATATTTTTATTGGGATTCATGCAAGATATGTACGGTCAAAATATTGCTGAGATCATTTTTTCTATCGTTGTGGCGTTCATTGTGCTCCTGGCAGAAGCATTCTTTTACAAGATCAAGACGGTGCTGAGCGGTGATTTTTCGAGTTAATCTCATGAAAAATTTTTGAATCTTATTGTTTTTAAATTTTCATCATTCGAAAAAAATGTCTGTATAATTTAAATTATTGCGAAATCATATAAAAATTCATCAAATCCATCATATAAAGGAAAGGATATCCTAAAACAAATAATATGAAATATAATCTTTTAGAACTAATCGTTCTCAATAATAATTAATTTAATGAGACGACATATTAAGTAAAACATATTAGGCGAAAAGTTTAATTAAATTTAAAAAAGTTTTATTTTAATAATAAGAAAATGAATACATTTTGGAAAATCTCAAAGGATTCACCTATGACAAAAGCAAAAAATTACGCTTTGGCCAATAAAACTAGTTTTTTTCTCGTCACTCGACTCGAAGTATGGATAAGAAATAAAAAAGATATAATTTTTTTGAGTACTTCCATCTAAAAAATATTTGGAATATTAAAAAATTCACTCAGTTCAGTTTATCAATTGGTTAAGCAAGTAAATGGTTAGTACCCACCATTTCCTATTATACTGATGAGAAATTTTTGTTAGACAACTGGCGAAAAAAAATGGGTCGATAACAACAACCGAATTTTTAATAGTACTCATGTCTAAGGATTCAAATTGCAACTCTTAACAATGATCTGAGCGAAACTATCCGACTATTTTCTTTTCTCCAACATAGCGGCCAGGTATTTTTTTATTGAGAACGATATTGCAGATTAGCGAAGTTATAAACTTTAAGGAAATCTGTTCATTGCCCAGTAAAAAGATTCATCTAATATGTATGAATCATGAATATAATAGCAATACAATTTGAATAATAAATCTAAAAGAACGGGAAATTTGGAGAAAAAAGCTAAATAATAGGAAACATGAATGAATCCAATTTCAATGGTAAATGGGAGCCAACTAGCCTTTTCGCGATTATTTATATTATGCGTAGACTATTAATATTCTTATTTACCGAAAAGAAAAACAATTATGATTAACTTAATTGTGTGCTAAAATTTTAAAATAATTAATATCTAAAGAATGAATAAAGAATTAAAAGAATTTGAGCAAAAAAGAGACATCCACGCAATCGAACATTATTAAAATAGCAAAAAAAATCCAATTCGTTTCATGGAATTCAAATTATTATTATTAATAAAGACTTCATCAGTTCATTAATAACATTAAAGGCATGAAAGGAATGATAAATGCGGATTAAATAAAAGTGAATCTAATCGCAAAAGTCGGAAAAAAAACAGAATTGAGAATCAAATTTGGAATTTCTTAGATCGATTTTAATGGACGGAATTTCGTGGTCTGTTAAATTTATGGCAGTGAATCGAATGATGCAGTGATGAAAACTTATGGTTGCGAATAAACGATGCAAAACTTTTGGATGTGAATGGAATGATTAACGGCTATTTTTTTTTGCAATTTTTCCGAAATTATATTTTTGTTTTACTTAATTTCTAACGAAAAAAATATTGTACAAACTATTCAGCTAATTCGAAAGTAAAAAAGAAAACTAAGGTAACCTCATTAGATAAAAATTTCATAGAACATAGAAGATTTTAATGATTATTCAACGCAGTTCTATAATCGGTAAATTTGTCGATAAGGAATCAGAAATAACCAAAAATTATTATTATTGTTTGCTCCTTCTTTCCTATACCTAATAGCTGGAACTGCAAATGAATACTGGTTCCAACTAAAGGAATGTTTCCGAAAGTCAGCCACTTCCACTCTAGGGCATATTAGTAGGAGATGTGCGAGTTGGGTAACGGAAGCAATTGTCCAACTGTTTGAAAAAGCAGCCAAAGCATGAATGTCAGGTCAGATGATTCTGATTAGATGCTTCGAAGAAATAATACCAGCACGGTGGGATAGAAATCACTATCACTACCGATATCGCTTTGAGAACGGAGACGGCGGCTCGATTAGGCGATAATAGAAAATTCTGCCTTCTTCATAAAGCAACTATAATTCGGGAACGATTAGTGAAATGGTAAGGGATAGCAATGGCGTGCTAATCAAGAATATTAAGGATGCCTTATAAGATGGAAAGAATTCTTTAAGACCAAACTTAATTATGAGCGCCATCTGTTGTCCCTGATATAACAGTACCTGATATACATTCGCTGAACCATATGCTTGCAACAGTTTTCGACCAGAAGAAGAAATAATATCTGTTATCGATAAGCTTAAGGTCAATAAGACTCAGGGAGAAGATGGCCTTCGTACTGAACTCTTCAAATGTTGTACATCTTCAACAAATTGACTCTCTGGCATGGGAAAAAGAAATATCAGATGACTGGAGCAAAGCAAGTTTGCTCTCTATTTTCAAGAAAGATGGCAGGACATAATGCGACAATTATCGAGAAATCAGTCTATTATACGTCTCAGCGAAGATTTTCGCTTTCTTTTTACTCAGTAGACTTATGGAAGTACGGGACAGCAGGATGAGCCCTAATCAAACTGGATTTAGACCTGGGCATGGTTGTACTGACCAGACATTAAGAGAGGTGTTGGAACATTGCTTCAAATATTTGCAACCCGCTGTTTCATCGACTGTTTCATTGACACTTTGCAGCTGCCTTCGATTCAATTGATAAATGCTTTGGAGGGTGATGGCACGCGACGTGTTCCAGAGAAGATCATTCGTCTTTAAAGGCATTTTGTGAGCGTACGTCAGCACAGGTCTGGGTATATAGGGAACTGACGGAATCTTTTGAAGTAATTGGTGTTCAAGGTTGCTTACTTCCCCTACAGCTGATGCGATAGACTGGATAATCGTTTGTCAAGAGGTATAAATCAGTCCAGAGCGTCGTATCACCTTGAATATGCTGAATATGATGTAGCCCTTTTTGCTGACTGTTATGATGAAATGCAAATAACGCCAAACAATATGTTAGAATCGGACTCAATATAAATAAAACGAAAGCGTTTTCGTCTCGTCAAGAAGCTGATAAAAAGCCTCCTTTTACCCTTCTTTTACTCATTGCTAGTAGAGGAAATGCCTCATTTTATGGAGCGGTCGTAAAATCACCATAAGAACGTTATAGCCGCGATTCAATCTTACTATGTGGCTGCGAGACATGGCCAATGAGAGTGGAGAATATTAAGAAGTTATCTGCCTTTGACCTCACACATCTAAGTAATTTTACGGATTCGCCAAAGATAAAATCTCACATAATCCATCTTAGTTCAAATACTACTTGCATTAAAAATATTATCACAGAGCATCGCTTTCACTGGTGAGAGCACGTTCGCTGCCGTCTACCACTAAAGTTAACACATTTTGTTACTTACTAAACCTTGTGTTAGGTGGCGCAAAAAGCGGGTGAATTAATCAAGATCTGGACTGATACGGTCTGGAAAGATTTTGAACATATAGGTTCAGCAATATATGAACATAGACGATGGAAAAAGGAATGGCTTCTATTACTATTAGCGATGGCATCGGATCGAGCAACTTAGACATATCTTATCCTTGTAGTCAGCGGAACCAGCCTAAGCAGTAATGGTGAGAGCTGTTAGAAGAAGATGAATAGCTGGAAAAAATTTGTTCATCCATTAGAAATTTTTTCTATGTGCTTATGCAGAATAGAATTTAAATGTATAAATATAAATATAAGTTGGAAGCTTCAAATCCCTTATCAATAAAGCAGATTTTGATTAAAAAAAGATTCTGCCTGATCGATGACAATCCGATTTGCTCAGGATATTGCCACCCATGTTAAAATTCAATTACAGTCATGCCTCTAGCAAGATTGCCATTATGCCATTAAGAAGTCCAGGTCGACTCATCTACATGATTCCTTAGCAAAAATGCCTCATCTTAACAGCAAGAGAAGCGGAAAAGCGCTAAACACTGGCTTACTTTATATCAAACGAATATGATAAACAATTATGCAGCTTGTTGTTTGGAAATATATTCTGTAATTCTCTGAAAATAAATTGACAATAAAATTATAATAATAGTAAATAAAATGATAAATGTTTGAGATCAATAATTATTAAAGAAATTAGCACTTTTGAGAAGACTTATTTTTGGTTTAGGTAATTCCTTGATAAAAAAATTTAATAATAAGGGCGAAAATTAATTAATCAACAGTTATTCGGCATGAGATAGTAAGAAAGAGCTAAATTAATAGGTGATTATTGACTATTTCTATAGACTTGTTGCACTGGCTGGTAGTAAAATGGCATAATTTTATCACAGAGATAAAATTCAATATAAAAATACAAGTGGGTCCCGAGTGGCACTCAGATCTTTTAATTAAATGTTTGTTTTTGCTAGGGTCAAAGATCGAATGATGGTACTCGAAATGATAATTTTGGCAATACTCCTTATAATAAAGATTTCAGCACCAAAATATTATAAATTATAAATTTGGTAAGTAATGAATTTTTAAAATATTTTTGAAATATTTATAATTTCTATGTGGCTTAATAGATTCACTAACTGAAAAAAAGCACATCTTGGCATTTTTATTTAATATTTCGAAAAAATAATTCAAAAATTTTTTATCCTCGAAATAAAAGCGGATTGAGAGACAAGGATTTGAACTGTAGCCACGCAGAAGTCATTTAAAAAATTTGGACTGTGCTGGCTATTCGCCTATATATCTATCGCGAAACGAACTCTCACAAAAATTTATCTGATCCAACAAACCAACGGAGACGCTAATTAGAAATGGTGAGTGCTCTTAGGAAAAAACAACCAGTAAAGCGAGACTAATCAAAAATGATTATTTAATTATTCATCTATTTATAACTAATTAATTGCTCATTACTTCACATATAAAGACAAAGACAATTGGAATAACAAATCGGATAAAAAATTGCAAAGAAAAGAAAAATCGTTAAATCAATGAATTCTAAATATTCTTTATCTACTTCATTATGAATCTCCATTCAGTAATTAATTATTCTTTTCATACAATTATATATTTGAACATTTCCCGAGAATTTCTATGACATTCCTTTCAAAAAATATACCTTTTGAGTAATAAAGCAATAACTGAAACGAATCAATAAACAAACAATAATACCATTTCCGAAACTATATCTGCAACTAAACTGCTTCTTCTTACAGCTCTCACCATTACTGGTTAGATTAGCTTCACTGGCTGGCTAAAGGGTAAGATATCCGACGCCATTGCTACTAATAGAAACCATTCTTTTTTCCATCGTCTAAGTCCATATATTGCTGGTCCATCTATACGTTCAAAATCTTTTGTCACCGTATCAGTCCAGGTCTTGATTGGCCCATTGACGCCAACATCACATGGTTTAGCAAGTAACGAAATATACATCAACTCCTGTGGTGGACGACGAAGAACGTGCCCTAATTGCCCTAACCAGCGAAGACGAAACTCCGTGACATTATTTATGCAAGTGGTATTTGAACGAAGGTGGATACGATCATGTAATATTTTATCCGCTCGGCGCATTCCTAAAATGCCTTAGATAAGAGTGGTCAAAGGCAGATAACTTCTTAATATCCTCCACTCTCCATGTCTCAAAGCCATATAGCAAGATCGAACGGATAACGGTCATATGGACTTTCATTTCATGGTGATTTTACGACGATTCCATAAAGATTTCGTCAACCGGAAAAACGCATTTTTAGTTGCTCGTGATTCGGGTTGTAATATCATAATTTGCCTGGCTATTTGGTACTAGAGTGTACCAAAGATATTTAAAATCGGGCAATTCCTCAACCGGCAAAGAATTTGCAAAAAAAGGTATTTTATTAGCTTCTTGCATATAAGACAAGAAGACTTTCGTTGTATTTACATCGATCCTGAATCCGATTCTCGTTGCAGTTGCTGACACGTTATTTAGCATTACTTGCATTTCATCATTTCATCATATCAGCAAAAAGGACTACCTCATCAGCGTATTCAAGATCTGTGATACGATGATCTGGACTGATTTGGACACCTCTTGAGTGCCAACAAGCGGTATTCATTATCCAGTCTATCGCATAGTTGAATATTGTAGGGGAAAGGATGCAACCCTGACGGACACCAGCTTTATTTCGAAGGAGTCCCAGCTCAGTTCCCCATATACAGACCGATGCCTTTAAATGCACAACTAAAATGCATTACCTGTTCTTAAAACTAAATGAAGTTTTTTAATTGAATGAACTATTTAATTTAATTAATCAATCAGTAAAGGCTTTAATTAATGTTGGATTACTTGATGAAAATTTGCTATTACTCGAATGGAAGGCACATTGCCGTTGAAACCAAACATCATGTACTATGATCGGCATCTACCACTTGACGACTATTTTGTCAATAAAAATACAATAGGTATGTTAGAATAATCCACTTATATTTTTATCTCCAAGTGATTCTCCGGTTGCATTCAGTTAATCATCTTAGGAGTAAAATTGCTCCAGTCATCTGGTATTATTTCATTTTTCCATACTAAAGAATAAATTTGTTGAAGATGTGATAAGGATTAAAAACAACATTTGAAGAATTTAGCCCAAAGATCCCCTGGAATTCTCCTGGAATTTTATTGGCCTTAAGTTTCTGGATGACAGAAATTATTTTCTCTTCTATTAGCGGTTCGCAGTTTTAAACGTGTAGTCCTCGAGCGAATCACCTATTTCCCTGCTGGCCTCAAAGAATTCTTTTCATCTTATGAAGTGATCCTTAATACTTTTAACAGGCACACCATTGCCTGTACCATTCTGCGGATCGTTCTCCGAGTTATAATTGCTTTGTGAAGAAGGCAGATTAGTTTTGTCTATTTCTCATAATCGAGCCACCGTTTCCATTCTCAAGGCCATCTCGCTCCAATAGTGATTTCTGCCCGTCGTGCTGCGGTCGTTTCTTTGAAACATCCTGTAGTTAAGATTCCTAACATTCTTTGGCAGCTTTTTCAAACATTTAATTCCGATACCTAACTAGTGCATTTGCTACTAGCATATCCAAGTGTGGAAATGACTTTTGGAAATATTTCTTTAGTTGCGACCAGTATTCAGAGATTGCCATTCCAGAGATGACACTGATATTCAATTCACTTCAATAATTCGGTTTGAAATACACTAACTGTCTCCGAATCTTTTCGTTTAAGATAGTTGAAGATAGTTGAAAGATCTTACGAGAAATTGTTTCTTGCAAGTTGTCAGTTTTATAAGTATATGAGTATATCAGATATCAGATATATTGAATTTCCCTTAATTATGTAATTCCTCTGATTCTGAAGCGTATATTATTTTTATATTTTGAACATATAATTAATAGATGAATCAGAATTTAAACTGTGCAAAAAATATTTTTGAAGTATTTATTTGTTTTGGCTGATTTATTCATTAAATGTGAACCAACGAAAGTGTCATAAATTTCAATGAGAAAAAGTCCAGATTTATTTCTAAAGGATCTGAAAGATTCTAAAAATTAAAATTTTGGATGTTTTTTTTGACTATGATTTAAGATCAAAACTAAGATTGTCGTCAATAACTAAACCAAGACCTGAAGTATTACGCATGCTATTTTAGTAATAAAAAAATTTGAAATAAAGATTGAGCGAGAACCAGATAATTTCGAATTAATGAGGATTTTACGTTTTTCTATATTCCCCTGTCATATTGCCAACCATCTAACCATACAAAACACCCTGTAAAGTTGATAAATTATACGATCTTTTATGTGCATAATTAACTTCATATCTGCAGAGAGATAAGTTAGAATACTATGAATCACATCAATAATACCATTAACATACCTAATAAATAATAAAGGACCAGTAGAGCTATCATGTGGAACAATTTCGAACAATGAAGGATTATTTGTGGCATAAAATGTAGCCGAAATTGTTTAAATTTTGTTCATTCCATGAAGTATTCTAATTTCGCGACAATAAAAACATAGACATATATATTTATAAAAGATGCGTATGAGGCATCCGAAAAAACATCATGAAAATATAAAATTTCCTTGATACGCATAAAAATTTTCTTTGCCAAGAGAGAATCCACTTTTTTTATTAATCTGCCTATGAAAATTTATAAATTTCGATTTTTAAATTCATTCATTGATGGAACATTAAAATTCTAATTTTTAAATACAAAATTAGTGACTACAATGAAGATGATTGATGATAACAATATTGGTAACTGATAAAGATTATATTGAATTAAACCTACAATTTAGAAATCGCAATTTTTTATCATATTTGTTTATATATGTATATATGTATATATTTTAAAGAATCCTCACCATTACTGATTATACTCGCCCCACTGGCTCGTGCATTGGGCAATATGCCAGGGAGTCCCTTGACGATAGAAATACAGGTGAGTCGTTAGCATCATCCGGATTTTTGGACAAGTTTATTGCAAAGAGTAGAACCTCAACCTCATTCCGAATTGATATATATATATATATAACCAATCAAAATTACTTATGGGATAAAGAAGGAAATTTAAATTAAATTAAATTGACGAAAAAAAGCAGAACTTATCTTTCCATTGAATTAAATTTATTAATTTGATCACTTGAACCGTCGATTTTTAAGAATAATCTCTTATAACATTCGTATGTCATCATGTAACTCGAGAGTATTTCAATTTTAGTCACCGGCATGTGATAACTCTTTTTAAAACATTTAAATTAATTTAAAGAAGTAAAATAAATTAAACGAGTATTTCACAACACTTATTAATCATGAAAAATTTGATGCAATTATATTATTTAATTATCTAAAATCTAAAAAAAAGAACTCTAACCAATGCAATTTAATCGATTTCTGCTAGCAACAATAAATTGATTACAATGAAAATTAAAGAATTTAACCCATTAATAATAATAGTATTTAATAATAATAAATATAATATAACAGTTATAATAAGAATAATAATGCTTATTAGGCAGAGTTGGCAGAGTTGATGTGGTAACATCCAGTTGTATAGTTCATAGGTTCGATTTCTTGTCCTGATTCGTCGAGAGGATTAAATCAGATGATTTTGGCACCACATCTATCACCATGTCTCTCTGGCTAATTTTCTAAATATACTAATAGCGCGCGCTAATCAGAAATCGTGGTTGCTAACCAATTATCTAGCCACTTGCTTCTTCTATTCTTTTACAGATATCAGTGAAATGTGGCAGCGATTCCAGATGAATCGCAAACATTGGCTATTTCTTATTTTAAGTTTAATTTTTTCAAAAGGTAGATGAAGCAAAAATTGTCACTACGAAGAATACTTTGAAAAATATTTTATGGATATTATTTATTAAATTTATTCCATAAAAAAACCAAACTCCATTATATTTTTCGACAAAAAAAGTAACAATCCACAAATGCGCACACATATCTAATTAATCAACGATTTTATTTCAAAAACGTGAAAAATAAATTTCAATTTTTTGATTTTCTCTCTAAAAGATTAAATAATGCGATAAATTAAAGCAATAAGAGTCAAGAGGAAAATTGTTTGCAAAAAAATAACTATGCAGAAAACAAATTCAATAAATTTCTAATTTGCTACTCTCACTGGGCCAACTGAACAAATTCAAACTACTTCGGTAAACATATTAATATGAAAAAAGAAATAATATAATAATAAAATTTTGAATATAATAAATGCAGAATGCATTAATCCCAATGGTTTTGGAGACTCTTATATGTCTCAACGGACTTTTTTCAGAATTATTCATCTAACAATCACTGGGGCCAATAACTAAGCTGGAAATAATGAATCTCGTTAGAAGAGATTACCAACTGCTTTAAGGGAGGCTTAATTTGAATTAGGCCTACATCGAGAAAAATCGAGAAAAATTCGAAAAAAATTCATGGCTTTGAAAAGCTTACATAACTTTATTAAAAGAGAAACTAAGGGAATTCCCACTTCTCATTTAATTTTAATGTGATAGTTTGACAAGCCTTCTTCCTTTTTTTTACCCAAATTTTTTGTGCAATTCATAGAATTTTTATTATTAATATTTATTAAAATATTAATAATTTCCTTAAAATATTTTTTCCGAGTCAAATACACGATTGCTTATTTTAATTTATTAAGAGAAAATAAAGTAAAATATAAATTTCTCAATGGGAAAAACTATAGACAATATGAGTGACGATATGAAAATTAGAGCACCTATTGCCATAATGATAATTAGCTCTTTCATAGTTCTTTTACTGCAGTACAGCATAAAATAGATAAATGATTGAAAGAACATTCTTCACATGCGCAGTACCCGATGTTATGTGATACATTATTTTTGCGAACAATTCCCTCTCCAAAAGAGGGAAAGGGAGCAAAAGAAAATCTGTATTGAAAATCTGATTTGTATTTCTTACTTTTATTTTCAAGACAGGTTAGCTGCGATTTTATTATTAGCGAGTTGAGAGTAAGCAATTAGGCTACTTACAACATGAGCAAACCTGTCATTCAAAAATTTGTATATCTGCAAATCTGCAAATTTGTTGGCGGTTAATCTTTACTATACTCTTATCTCGTCAAGTGATTTCTTGGTGAAAATTTTGAGTCTAAATAGAAATGGCGCTTATTTTTTTGTTGAAAAACGTTGATAATAATACATAATTCATCTACTGGATTTATGGATACTTTTCGGAATATTAAATAGGGAATTTAATCTACAATAATTTATGTATCTGTGAGGAATGCTATAGGCGAAAAAATCGTTTCGAACGAAAATTTTCTTAGAAATTCTTTTTTTTGCATAAAAATTTTCAATTTAGTAATTTTGAAAAGCAAAAATTTAAGAAATGAAAGAATTTAAAGCATCAAACTAACTCATTTTATCCTTCTTAACATTCTTTAACTAAATACTTATTTGTTTAACTGATATTCACATAGAAGAACCGTTGAGTTTTTCTCTCGTATTCGCAAACATGAATTTTGATGGATTTATTTTAAAATATTTTTCGAATGATGTAAAAATTAAGCAAATTTTCAAGTTTGTTTGTTGACTTAAAAAAAATTCAGTCATTTTCAAAGAATTCAATATTTCTCATTCTATATATTATGCAGTCCATTTGTCATCTATCTAAACTTTTTTCTTTATCGGAAATATAAAATCCATACTTTAAATACATTTTTCCATAATGCGATACAACATCGCGATTTCTAAAAGTTCGATCGGAAAAAATCAGTTGCTATAGAAATGGCAAAAAAATTAAGTTAATTTTTCTACTTTGATTAGTTAATCACAGTTAAAATTATATACCATATTCAAAGCGATCACTAAATTGCTTGAATTTCTCGTTTATTAAATAAACGATAGGAAAATTCTAATTTCTTCTTTTCCTGCATGAAATAATTTTTATTTTAATGATCGAACATTAGGAAATACACAATTAGAATTAGGAAGTGAATAAATCAGTGGAATTTTTCCACAAAAAAATCAAAATTTTCTTTTCCTTTGAGGAATTTGTCTGATAGATTTTAATTAATTGATTTATATTTTTATATGATTTTATCATAAAACTGAATTATATTGCATATAGCATAATTTTATCAACGAGTGAGAAAAAATTCTAAAAAATATTGCAAAAAAAATATTGTTAAATTGTTGTTCTTTTATCCTACTCCACAAAATATTATTAATTATAATAGTTTTAAATTAGACGAATAATCTCTTTCAAGGAATAGAATTAGGAAATCTGGCTTAGTGAATTATTGCTATCATATCAATGCTGGGATTCTCCACAGGATTTTAGTTTTCAAAAATCATGGTGCTGACTTATATTTTTATTGTTAAACTACTAGTCTAATCCGATAAGCCACGGGAGCTAAACCAAAAGCCTTCCTAATCATAGTTATAGTTCATCAAAGTAATTTTTTTTAGAAAATCTAAATAGCAACATGGGCATGAAAAAAAATTTTAAAAAAAAGAAATGTGAAGAAAATGGAAAGATTGACGCTCAAAGAAGGCTTTATGAATTTAATTTTAGCATCTAAAGTTCTATAGATATGATGTAAATATAATTTCATTTTAAATATCCTCTTCTAGTGCATCAAAGATTTTTTGTGGAATTTGGTATAGAAGAATTATTGTTTAGAAGAATATATAGAGTTAAAGAATTTAATGTAATAGAGATACTCATCATTCATATCATAAATTCTTTTTGTTCAACTTTTCATCGATAATTATTAAAAATAACAAGGTCATTAGAGCATCTAATATTATAATAACCGCTAGGATAATTTTCAACTGCTGAAGTTATCAATTATGAATTATTTCGGAACTATCATTAAGAAAAAAACAACTGGGAAAAAAGGATTAGATTAGTGAGGCCTCGCATAACAAATAGATATTAGCTTAATTTTAGCTTTTATGTCCAAAAAGTGGTTAAGTTAATTAACAAAATTCCTCAAAACAAAATTTTAAAGATCAAATATAGTTTGTTTTAAAAATTTCACTTTGTGAAGAAGATTATGTCCACAATTCATCTTAGATCCGCAATTCATTATGTGAAACTATGTGATTTATAACAACAACAAGAAACTACTTCGATGATTACAGTTTTTTAGGTAATACTTATAATTTTTATTAGTTAAAATTTTAAAATGGAAGAATTTGTTAAAATTGTTAAAAAGAAAGTAAGTAGCTAAAATTTTTAATTCTAAAATAATTTATTCACGAATGTTTGACAAATGCAGTGTGTAAATTTTATGAAAGCATTTTGTCAAATTGACTTTTTATGAACAGTTTTCATGAAATTCTTTATGAATTCATTAAAAATATTTTCAAATGTATTTTAAAATGAAAAAAATAATATAGAGGTGGTAAATTCAAATGAAACAATGTGGCTGAATGGTGTATTGTTTAAATTGAAAGTTAGTTCAATACTATTATTGTTTTTGACAAATCTTATTATTTAAAATTAAATCCGACTGATGCCCATTTGCATTTTTATCACTCTCTGGTGAAACAATTGCATTGTAGTCATTGAAGTCATTGTGGTCATTGAAGACAGCCCAAAATGCTCCAAAAAATGAAAATGCTACATTTATTAATAAGTATCAGTTTTGTAGAAGATTTGATTGTGACTCTTTCAATAAAATAATTAACTGAACTAATTTCACAATCATATATATTATATATTTAATATTAATATTTAACACAAACCAACTGATGATGGATAATGGACGGAGACACTTTAACGGTTAAGACTCACGCTATCTTCCTAACAAATATGCCCATATGGTATCGCTAAACTATCGGACTCCCGCTCCCTTTCCTCTCACACCAAGATTAAACTTGTTTTTTAAAAAGTGGTGACGAAACCACTCGAAGTGTGCGTTTTTTCTGCCAGACTCCTCATCAGAATTTATTTCGTCCAACAAATCAGTGCAGCGAGTATAAGGAGCAGTGATGAATTTGCAAAAAAGTTTATCATAAGCATAACAAGTAAATTATTTATTTCTCCTGGTGATTGTGTGCCTATTGTAAGGCCAATTAATATGTCATATTAATATTAGTATTATTAATAACATATCGCAATTTATCTGATCTCCTTAAATAAGTAAAACAATTTCAAGAAAGAGATATATAAAAATCGTTAATATGAAAACGAAAAACCAAATTAAAGATATCATTTGTTTGATTGATTGCCATCTATGGCAGCAATTAAATGAAATATCCTCAAATATTTTCGAATTAAGAAAAATTATCATTGGATAAATTGACAATTATCATTGGATAAATTTTTTATGCTCTATTTTTACATAATTAATTAAAGAGAAAGAGGTTTTATAACAGTCATTTTATAACAGCTAAAAATGCAAAAACAAAAAACGAATATAAATGAGAATTTGCGCAAATAAATTAATTAAATCAAATCTTGGCTATATATTCGATCTTCTCCTCTATTGGATTTTCTAGAATTTTCCTAATCCTTTGGGCTATCTTTCGCACAAACTAGTTTTTATTAAGATAGTTTGATGTTTATTAATGACTCGATGTATGATTATATTCGGCCCAGTCAGGATATGACTGTAAATCAAATAATATCGAAGCATAGGTGTATGTGCAAATAACAGCCACTGCCATTGCAAATGCATTCATGACAATACCTGCTTTCACCTGAAGATCAAAATTTCATCGGTTATACTGAAACGGTTATACGGTTACATGAAAAATGAAGAATCATGTTATTTTGCGCAATTTATAAGCGATTAGCACTTAGGACTTAGCAATTTTGGTAAGGCTTACTTTAGATTAGATAGTAATGCTTGCCAAAGCATTACTTGGAGGTGAAAGGTATAGAGAGCCTCTAGTCCCACTCGTGTCTTTCCATAAAAATTTACTTTTGACGAGGGGATAGGCCGAAGGGGATAGGGGATAATCATAATGCTCAAAATAATAATAAAACAACCAGTCGGCGATTTTTACTACTATACTCTTTATTACTATACATTACTATGCAAAATGTCTTTAAGAATTCGCTTGGCAGAGTGAAAATTCTTTCTCATCGATAATTGATTATTACGCTATTCATTTATGCAGCGAATTGATATTTTATTAAACTCAAATAATAAGAAAACGGAGTAAACAGAAAAAAGAGAATTCACCATATCGACAACTTTCACCATTTTTGAACTGAAAACGATGGCATTCGGTGGCGTAGCAGCGGGCAAAATAAATGCGAAAGAACAAGCCATTGTTGTAGGCAAAATATAAAAAAGTGGATTTGTTCGATTTTGTTTCGCCTATGATTCAATATTTCAACAATAACTCGTATAAGTAATGATAAGTTACTAGATAAACATAAACTTAAACTTTCTTTTCCATAAACTAAATTTTCCATAAACTTTCTTTTTCTATAATGTTCATCACTTCTGGTTTGGCTCGCTCGAATGGCTGCTAGGACGTTTAGCCAAAGAAATTTATGGATAAAAGCACTAGCATCACTCGGATGTAAATAGATTTATTCTCAAGGGGCAGAGGTCGAATCATAATGCTTGAGACTATAATCACTCAAACTACTATTATTTCATAAATTAAATCTTAATCACTCTCCTGCTTCATTTTTTTTTGAATATTAGATTTTTAGTTTACAGTTTCAGTACTAAATTTTTACTAAATTTTTCTACAATTTTTATTTTGCCATCCTATTGAAAACAAATCGCTAAAAATTTCTTATCTAATGAATAAAGCTACAAACGATTGAGTTGACAAGTGGTATGAAAATCGATGCTGTTGCAATGTTGCTGCTGAATTCAGTGATAACTGTTATAAGTGTGGAGCTTGCAGAAATAAAAAGCCATCGTGGAAGTGAAGTAAATGAGCCAAGCTGAGAGCCAAGCACATCGGATAGTCCACTTTTTTCAACACTTAAAAACCAAACACCAATATCAACAAATATGTAATAAATGTTTCAACGAAGCGAATGAACAAAGTTGAATTTTGCTGACGACTATATAAAATTTTAAAAGCTCCCCAAAAAAAATTATTTTACTTGAAATTAAAATTAAAATTATTTTAACCAGTTTATAAATTATAAAAATGGAAAATTTTAAAAATTCATTTATCTTCAGCCATTGCATATCCTCCACCGAGAAGTAACATGGTACTCCAAGAAAATTTTTCCTTCATTTTATTCCATGTCATCAGTGTACTATATTGTTGTCCATTTCTCGGTGGCTTTAGTGGATTTTCTGATGGCACAATAAAAAGCAAGAAAGCCATCAACATTGCTACAGTACCGTCTGATATACAACTGAAAAAGGAAGTCATAACATGTTTTTGAAATAAATCATAATTCTGATCCTTCCATTGTTCAATTGGCCTTTTCATTTCCTTCACTGATAAACAGGAAAGTTATGCATTGAAATAGCATGAAAATACCAAGCATAGATTTCATGACGCTTTTTTTAGTTCGCCATACTAATCAAATCAATAAGAAGATTTTAGTCAACTTGAATAAGTCTAAAATCATCGTATTATTATTTCAAAATTATCTAAATAAAAAAGAAAAAACAAGAGCTAACTGATGTGAAAATAGGGAGCTCCATCCTGGCACAACTTTTGGTTCTCGAAATAACCATAAAAAAACGAGGCAACTAAACAATATAAGTACCAACCTCTCATCGAATCTAAAAGTCAATTTCTATAGTTCCTCATCTATAATCTAAGCTCATGGTCAAAGAAACGTTTCGTTTATTTTCCTACTTTTTGATTGGAGCAAAATGTATTAAAATTCAAATTCATAGTTAAAGTTGGTGCTTGGAAGATATCTCTATTTCTTTCTCGAAGTGGCCTTTTGGATTTCATTTTAATAGTTAGTGATACTATTTGAATAAGATATCCTTATCAATTAACGATTTAAATCTGGCAAATTAAATTTAATGTTTAAAAAATTAGCTATTTATTCGAATTATATGGATTTTAAATTTTTTTGTTATAAATCGGATTTTCTATTTTCTCAGCGATTTGCCTAAATATATTAATCTCATAATGGAAAATTCTGAATAACGAACGAACGAATTTCGTTCTAAGCCAGTGGCTGTCAAATTGGCTTCTATGAGCCCCCGGGGTGACTCTTAGTATATTCATATTTTATTGAATAGGCAAATCATTTCTGATGATTATTTTATGCAAATTATTATATTTACTCAAAACTCTTAGGTAAAAATTTAATTTTAAAATGTTAAATTGGGGACTCCAAAAAAAATTGACGGCAAGCAAACCCACTGAAATTCGACAAAAAAATTTACTTCATTGAGCCAAGCCTTTCATATTTTCTTCGCAACATCTTAGCGACGCTGCCATCATTCTCTTCCTCATCGCATCTAAAATATTTGTTTTCAACTAATTCTATTGCTTATGTCTACAACTAATTACATTATTTTTAAAAGTACAATTTTTTGTGGATTTTATTATTTATTTCATATCATTGAACTACTGTTTAATTTAAATTAAAGCAAGAATTTAATTAAGACTTGATTGGTATAAAAATATATTGCAGCCAAAGCCAACAGAAAAGTTGAATGCAAATGATTTGTGGTATAGTAAATAACATCCAAGTAGCGAAAGTAATCGGAGTTTCACTCGAATATATCCTAAAAATTTGTTACTAAACTGGGCTTTGTTTTTTTTTTTCAGAGCTCGCAGGATGTATTTATTTTAATAGATGATTACAATTTGAAACGTCTGTAGAGAATAAATTTCTTAAAGATCAGCTTTAATGAGTAATGTTCATTCAATATAGATGACTTCTCTAAAAATCCATTGAGAACAATATTTGGACCTGTACCAATAAGAGTGCCAGTACCTCCAATTGTTGCCGAGTAACAAATCGATAAAAGAATTGCCTGAAAATCGATTAAGAAATTATAGCACCAAACACCAGATTTTTTATGTAGTAATAACCTGCCGGATGATGTAGAATGTCTTCTATCTCCAAAGGAATTTGCGACAAAAAGGGATTCTTTCCTTTCAGTAGTTAATGACATTTGCTATATCAGAAATGTGAATGTTTCAGTCAAAAAGAGGTCTCCCACTGAATCAGACTGATAATCATAATCATAAATTAAATACATGGAATATGTTAAAAAATGTCTAAAAACATTACTTTATAAATATTCTTTTCTCTCCTCGGAATGTTCTGGAAATCAAATATTGTTTCTTTTTTCACCAATTCCCAATGTAATGGAATATTTTCAATCTTTCTTAGCCTGCAAAATTTATTTATTTATGATAAACCATCGAAAAAACGTGATTTATTGCTTTGTTTCTAAATTCAACTAACTTAAACTCATTATGTATTCTTAGTTCTTTGAATACAGCCATAGCGATTGGTACTATCATGGCCGTTGCTGCCGTGTTGCTGATCCACAATGATAGCGATGCTGTTGTTAGTTGGAAGCCTAGTAATAACCTAAAATTAGGTGAAATAAGCTTGTGGTCTCGTTCATAATTTCTTCTTCTTGCGAAATAATCTTTTTTTTTGAAAATTTAAAGATTTGGCTAAAATTTATTTAAATCCAATTCAAATCCATTACATATGGATATATGCCTTGCTTGGCCTTCCTTTAAAAAGTTTAAATTTTCATTAAGCACCAATTTTAAATTATTGGACAATGACTGAGCTCAACAGTGGCTCAGTGGCTGTCTATAATCTTTAAAAAATAATTAAATTAAATGTAATGTAAAAGACTTAACTTCTTGGATTGGAACCGGTAAATGTTAAAACTCTTAAAGCGATTCGCTCATGTAAGCGACTCTCTTCAACTGCAACAGCCATTATGATACTTCCAACAAAAACGAAATTACTATCCTTTAATGAATTTATAATGAATGCAAACTGATTAATCAAAAAATATATATTTTTGGCAAAAATATTCCAAACGACAGGAAAATCGGTGAAAACCTCAAGAAAATCCCAAAAATCAATTTACGACCAATAACTGAAAGAATAACTGAAAGAATGAATGCTACAGTTAAATTATTACCGTCAAGTAAAATATTGATACTCGCTTTGCTGGTAAAATACCGAAAATCGGGAAGAAAATGACAGGAAGAAACGCGGTTACGGCAAGTGGTATCACTTCAGTCATCCAGAGCAAACCCATAAGAAGAACGATGTAAGCTGCTAGCATTTCCTAAGTGATGGAATAGAACTGATCTTTCTATCAATATTTTTTGTTTAATAAAAAATCAGAAAATTGGCAGAGATTTTTCAATAAAGAAACAATTGGAATCAAGTAAAAGAGCAAATGGGATGGAAAGAAATATTCTTCCAGAAAACTAATTGATACGAAAATATTTGAGGAATCGCTTAAGTCTTCTCGAAGAATAAAAAATATCGCCGAAGGGAACAAATTCGATTTCCATATAAAATATTTTGCAGCCTAACCTTCTTTCGTACTAATATGGGAAGCAAAGCTAGGCCAAGAAAAAATGTGGCCACAATAATCTGTCGTCTAGCTGAATTTAAGCGTTGTTTTATCGTGAAATCGCCTGTCTGAATATTTGAAATAGTAAAATTGCTCGAAGGTAGGGAATCAGATTCAGATTCAGATTTATCTTCAGGCATAATTGATCTAAAAATATTTATAATATATTCGTCTGAAAAATGTTTATTGTTGAAATTTAAAGATGTGGCGATGTAGATCTAAAGATTATCGAAATTGTAACTTTAAAGCAATAATCAATTGAATCAGTTTTTCAACGGTTCATATAACGACGATTCATAGGAGAGAACAATTTGCGAATCGATGTCGTGAATCTGCCAGACTCTTTAGTATTCCCCTCAACAAAATAGCATCCTGGTTGACTAATAAAAACTTTCCTTATAGGTATTCGCAGCATTATTATTTCCCTTCCTCTGTGGATAGGTCTAAACGCTTATATACTTTATTTTTGGAAAAGATCTTCATTGTTTAAAAATAAGTGCTCAGTGATCGCGAGAATATGTGAATACATTGTACGATTGATTTAATAATATCATTAATAATTTAATAATTCAGTCTTTTGAATTAAAAAAAAGAAAATAAATTTTTTCATCACGAAAATACGAAATTGAGAATACATTCTGAGAACTAAAAGGGTGGGGACAAACGACAAGATCAAGACCTACTGCAATAGTGGAATTTAGGCTAATGAAAGAAACTTTTTCTTCGACAATCTTTCTCCGAACTTTTATCTTTCTTTCGTATCATCCATCTTTCCCAACAAATACCTCTTGCCTATTGTTTTCCATGATGTTTCTTATGTGGCATATATATAGCAAGTATTATGCAATTGAAGATTCAGAAGTTAGGAGCATATTTGATGGACCCACACTAGGCAAAAAGAGAAATTCAAAACCAGAATCATAGCTCTATTAACTAGTGGTCCGCCACTTATATGAATCTACCATAAATATATATTTGCATGGACAATTTGACAAACTGTATTATATTTTATTTTATATGGATGGTACCTAAATGCATTATAATTATTAGCGTTATAATTATTATTTTCTTATTTTTTATCATAAAGATTATAAGAGATACAAAAAAGACGAAGCAAAAAAAGGTAGATAAAAGGAAGGACCGGTAGTTTACTACCGGTAGAGGAAATACCGACTTTAAATATTTTGAATTCATTCTAATCCCAAATGGCCAATCCCAAAGGATGAAATTATAACTCGGATAACGACAGTTGAAAGTGTGTTTTTCCGATTGATAACTTTTATGGAATCGTCGCGAAATCACCATAAAGATGAAAGTCGAAACATGGCCAATGAGAGTGGAAGAT
This sequence comes from Dracunculus medinensis, assembly GCA_900625125.1. NCBI lineage: Eukaryota > Metazoa > Nematoda > Chromadorea > Rhabditida > Dracunculidae > Dracunculus > Dracunculus medinensis. The sequence goes on along the minus strand of UYYG01000007.1, from coordinate 73,245 downwards.
ATTAAGAAGCTATCAGCTTTTGACCACTCTTGTCTAAGATATATTTTACAGATCCGTCGAGCAGATAAAATCGCATATGATTGTATCCATCTTCTCTCAAATACCATCTGTGTTAATAATGTTAACACAAAGGATCGCATTCTCTGGCCGGCACGTTCTCTGTCGTCCACCACAGGAGTTGATGCATATTTCGTTACTTGCTAAACCATGTGATGTTGGCGTCAAAAGCGAGTGGGGCCAATCAAGACCTGGACTGATACGGTGACAAAAGATTTTGAACGTATAGGTGGACCAACAATATAAGGACTTAGACGATGGAAAAAAGAATGGTTTCTATTAGTAGCAATGGCGTCGGATCAAGCAACTTAGAGACATCTTATCCTTATAACCAGCGCCAGTCTAACCAGTAACGGTGAGAGCTATTAGAATAAGAAGTGTTATGTCTGTGTTTCAACTAAATTAAAAGATTAGCAGCAAGAAAAAATCTCCATTTTTTGGAATTAAAAGTGTTTCATAATTTCAATACGACAATTTCGCTTCTATTGGGAAGCCATTTCGCATCAAGAATTATTAATGGCGTTGAGATGCTTAATTACTTTTAGTTGGACTTCGCTAGCCTTGTCGGAACAGAAAATTTTGCCAAAGAGCTATTTCGTGAGAAAAATACAAGTCACCAGCATTATTCGAATTTCTTGAGAAAAACATGTCTACTCCCGCCAGGAATAAAATCTCATCATGTGCACTGGTTTAGTAACAGTTCACTAAGGACATTCCACTTTCATCCTATATGAGTTGAGTTATCTTACTTGTTTTGAACTTGTATAACTTTATGTCATTATTGTCACAGAAAACGAGTGCAACAAAGCGAGTTATACGAATAATTATATGGAAAAGTAGAAAGTGCAAAATTATTCGAATCGAAACTTTAGCTGCAATATTGTCAATATAAAATGGCTCATTCAATTCAATACCCTTTTATATAGCATGAAACTCTTCGTATTTTAGTGGAAATTATTAAATAAATTTCTAAAGAAGAGAGATAATACTAGTTTTTATAACGTACGAATGAGTGCCGCTTCAGTTAAAACTTGTTAAGTGATGATGATGATTCCATCTAGGACATTTGCAATTTTGGTAGGTTCAGCAATCATAATTATATTAATTGCAATTGAAGAAGTTCGTCACTTTACGGGTTGTAATTGTGATTTTTGCCAAGGAGAGGCCGTGTCATTTGGCAGATTCGACCTTGTCGGATACAGCGTCGGTCTGAACGATCTCGTCGAAGCGATAATCAGCTATCGTTCAATGATTACAGCTCTCTAGTCTTATAATATCGTTGTTTCTAACAAAAAAACAAACCTCTTTTCCCTAAAAACTAAGTCAGCAGTTTTCAAAGCTCGTCCTCAGTCCTCACAGCAAAGAAAGCAAACAATAAAATCGGCCTATTAAATATGATAAGAAAATTATAACGACAATAAAAGATAAAAATACTTCACATTCCATGGCAACTTTTTTCCAAAGCCTTGCAACTTCTCGCTGAACGATTCATGAAAAAGGAGAAATTAAATTTAAACTTCAAGTTGAATCAGAACTTTAATCATGCTTCATTTAATTTAAAAAATTTTAATTTTTTCTAAACAAATTTTAAACGTTTAATGAAAAAACTTGGTTTAATGAAATAATGAAATGTGGCATTATTTTAGCGATAAATTTGAATAATTTATTATTTTTTCTTTTTTATTCTGCTTTATTCTCAATCACAGATTTGAATCCTCTTTACTGTGGAATAAATCCACTCGTACAACAAGCCCTGCTTTATATATTTTTGTCTATTCATTCGTCTTTTTTTAAAACGAGCATCGATCGAAACCTTTTAATTTAACTCCTTTAACAAACTAATTTGTATAAATAATTTTATTGGCATATGTTATATTTGTGAAAGAGTGAAATCGCAGATGCTAAAGGCGAGTGAAATTCAATAAAAATTACTGACAAATAAATGATTTATCTGGTAGAGGAATGATAGAGGAAAATTTAAAACAATTCACTTATAAATTTAAAGAATTATTTCAAGTGAAATCGACAGTTGATCAGTTCAGTAATTAGGGCAAACTCTTTTTATTTTTTTTTCCTACTACTTCTTCTCGCGGAAAACCTTTAATTATTTGTACAGACACTGGTTTTTGATAAAAAAATTTTATCTTCAGTGACACAATTTTCTTTTGAGAATTTGGTTTGATGGTCTTTAATGGATTATGAACGATAATATCAGTGGGTTGCTCTCATTTCAGAGCGCCGACACAATAGATAGAAGCAAACCTGTCCCCCCAAAATTCCCCTGTATTCCTCTCGCCAAACGATGATTCCCTGGCAAGATCTGTCTGGTTTGATAAATTAGTAAAGGGAACCAGTAAGCAAGTAAACACTTTAAGGAAAAAAAGTAAGATTGCCTTTCTTTCGCATGAAGAGCGATGCTCAAAAGATAAAACTATATAAACGGAAAAAACTTTATTGTTGACACAGACATTTGACAAATTATACATTGGAGATCGAAATATGATAAAATTTATTTCATAATATGGCAAATATGCTCTTTGATTTTGCCTGGAAGACCAATGATGATTTCTGAAAAAATTCTAAATTTTCGATTTGGATTCGATTCATATTATTTAAATGTGGCGAATTATTTAGCATTGTTAGCATTGACAAAATCAAATCATTTTAATTTGCAACAATTTTATGATTTTTACCTTTTTTATATTTAATTTACATTTTCATACTTTTTTCTACATTTTTCGTTCTTCAATAAATTTGTTTTTAAATAAATAAATAAATGAAGTAATATTCAAAGTAAAAAAGTAATTTAAATTCAAAAAAGCTATCGTATTATTATCAACTATTGTCAGTTTTTAATCATGAAAATTATATCATTTCCGACTTTTAACCGCTGATAATCAGAAAGATAATCAGAAAGAGGATGATCAGTGACATTTGCTTTGGCCCAAATTCTCAGCTTAGCAAATGTTATTCAGGATTTTCTGCCTTAGAGAAACCTAGTCACTAAAAATCTCTGGTAAAAATTTTCACCTTAACAGAAACTACATATGTCTTAGCCAGACCAAACCAGAAATGGTGAGAAAAAACAATCTTTAATCGAGAAGAGTTCAATCATAAAATTATTTTTATAATATTATTATTGTTATAATAAAGAGAAAAGTTTTATAGAGAAAAGAAAATTTAGTTTTTGCCCTAAAAATTTTTTAACTTCAATGTAGAACATATTATACAATGATAACCACTTATACTGGTGAATAATGATAAACCGGTTATTTCAATGATAATCATATTTTTCTCAAGGTTCCTAATCCATTTACTTCTCACTAATAAGTTTAAGTTATCATTCCTGTTTCTGGATATGCTCGCTCCACTAGTTAGTGGTTAAAAAATTTCATCAAAGACCCGATTCGCCGCAGAAGTGTGAGTCCGTCTGGGCTTAACAGGTTCAATCTTACCAAAGATAAAAGGACTTGAAATGACAATGAATAAAAATAATGCAGATATAATATATATTTGGCCACACTTTTTTCATTTTTCACTTCTTGGTAGGTAAAATATTTTCTTTAATAAAAAATAATCAGAAGCTTTTGTGGGTTTCATTCCAATAGGCATACATTAAAATTGAAAAAAACCATAGAAATTGCCATCAAATTTTTTTTTGATTTCGCCAAAATTTGAAAAGTTTTTTGCACTTAATTTTACTTTCATGATGTTTTCCTAGAGATTTTTTTGAATTGGTTTCGCACAAACACATGCAAAAATTTTAATTGATATCACATTTTTGATATCACATGAAATTTTTGCTAATTTTTTCAAATTCCAGCCGCTTCAGAAGCCGAAAAACCTTTCCGAGAATATATCAACTAGTCAAAGCATAATTACCACTGACGGATTGCCCATTAATGATACACAAGGATTCATGAAAAGAAATTCGAAATTATTGTATTTAAAGTAGCTTTTAAATTGAATTACTCATTGGCCGAACCAAATCTTCGAATTATTTATTTTTTACTCCAATAATTTTAAAGTTATGATTAGTACAAAAAAAGTTAACATTTTTTTTATATTCGCATTTGCTTCACTTACTTTATCTGCAAAATTATCAAATTGGTTCGAGAGCTATCAGCGATAATGAGCCAAGGTGCAAGAAAATAATGGATTTGAAAATTCTGAAGTTTTTTTTTCAAATTACAGGAAATAAACAAATAATCAGTTACTGGAACAATAATTGCATATTTTCTTGAGTTTTCAAAGCACTCGCATATCATGGAATAGTGAAAAATTTTTCATAGCAATTCATTCTCGAATCCTGCTGCTATGAACAGATGCGATGAAACAGAAATAGTCGCTGAACCAGTTTACAACTTTGCCTGTACGGTCTAAAACCAAATTTGCAAGAATTATTACCTTTTTCAGCTCACAAGCTCTTTGGTTCTGCATTTTACATACAATTACATACAATTTTACATTTTACATACAATTTTTGTTCACTGCATTTTCCACCAGCTGAAACAGATTTACCGCAAGATCCACAAGTGCTAGTATATTTCCGAACTACAACTGGCCCTAGATAAAAATTATCATATGTTTCATCCTTGCCAAGACCAACATGTATATAATCCAGCTAAAAAGCTTTCATTCCTTGGTAATATAAATTTTTATCAAATGTTCACAATTTCATTTCAAAAATTCCGTATTTTCGTTCTCGTTAAGTCCACATTTTATACTAACTGCCTCGATATTCACTAAATAATTTTCTCCACGCAGCCATATTTGTTAATATTTTGTTGCAACAACTTCATAAATATCTTTTTTTTCTGAAAGTTTACTAAATAATGCAATTTTTTTAAAGCGAAATCTAATTTGGATGTTTAAGAAATAAGACATGCACTCTCTCCGAAGAATTTATTTAACTGATCTATTTTGGAAAAAACTCGAAATTTACCATTTTGAGCAAAAAAGCTAAATAAAAGTGAATATACACCAAAGTCACCGAAGTCCATCGCAAATGTTACCCACGCCTAAACTCCTCTATGCTCCTTCAGTGTCATCATTTTCATAAACATAAAAACCCCATCTGGTAGATTCATTCTGCGCAACTTCTTTCACTTCCAATAAGCAGCAATTTCTGCGCTATAAAAATGCAAGGAAAATGTTACATATACGCCGCATTATTTTATTTACAAAATGCAATTTGTGGAAATCTCTTGAATAATAAACAGGATACATTCAACAGGATTTGGGAAACTCGGAATCCAGCCTCTTAGTTTTTCTTACTAATCGGTACCATCACTAATACACATCTATCTATCTTACATCTTTTAACTGTAGAACGTTTAACTGTAGGACTGTAGAACGAATAGAACGTTTCTGCAAAATAGATACCACAATTAAATGTATCGGCATTTTGTAATTCTAAATAAATGTTTCCTGTTTTGTTATTCCCAATGCTCTTGCAAACAGAATAATTCTTTTGTCAACAAATATGAAGGAAATCGAGTTTTTTTAAATTGGATTTCATTCTAAAACTTTTCGTACCATTTGAAAATATGTTTTGGGCAAACTGCAGCGATTTTTACGTTTGAAATCTCGAAATTTTTACAGATTTATTTTAACAAAAAATAAAATTAAATAATCCGAAATGAAATAGACAGAATTATACAAATCGCATTGAAAAAAATCAGTTTTTTTTAGTAATTTCTAATCAAAAAAGCATTAAAAATTTAAAAAAAAGGTAAATTCTATCTAAAGTGGATAAATTGACTAATGGATGGCTTTCACCTAGTGCTTGACTGATTATGACGTTCTTCTCGGCAGCACACATCATTTCTGGTTTTGCTGATTTTAACCTTTAACATTACTATCATTTTGCTCGAGCGCCACTTCATAATATGAGTTTTTTCCACATCTCTTGGGATTTAACGATAGGACTTTGTCAAGGAAAAGGAATCGAATTCACATTGCCGACCTCAACTGTTCGACGGTATCTCATATGTTGAATGGTTTTAATCAAAATGCAAATTAAATATATGTTAATGAAAAATTACAGGGAAGAAGAACATATATTTATAATCTTAATGTTTTCTTAAAATGAATGGATTAATAAGATGAATAGAATATTTTATGAATAGTATTAATATTAGCATTAGTATAGTATTATATAAGTATTTTTATATTTAATGATAATATTTTAAGTGATAATATTTTAATGATAATATTATAGTTTTTAAAATATTTATTAAATAATTCTAGTGAAACAATCATATAATAATATTTTTAATATTAAGAATATCTTAAGATAGCTTTAAATCAATTTAAATACGATTTTTTTTATTTCAAATATGAAACAATGCAGTATAAACGATGTTTCCAAGCTGACTTAGCCAACCATTTAGCATTTGACTATAAAGTATCAAAAATTGTGAAAAACGATTCTTTGATCCATGAACTCTTTCATAGCGAAATTATGTCTAATGGCACTGCAAAAAATGAAGAAAAAGGGATGGAAACTGATCGAATTGACTGGTAGAATCGACTAGATTTATGTCCAGCATAGGCTGAATGATTCAGGCTTGATCCGACCGGAAGGAACCCATGTTAGCAACCAATGCACACTGCATTAATATTTGCCACTTCGAAGAATGCATTCTCTAAAAGATTTGCAAAACGAAGCAGTTAAACGAGTATTACGAGTATTTACCTTGTATATCTTAACAAATCAGATAAGACCTCAGCACCGCCATATCTTGTCATTCGCTCTACACAAGAAACTGATGTTTTAGCGTATTAATACCAAATTTTATAGCCGAATGGCTATCGCAAGATCCAAGATGATATCTGCAAAAACAATGTAGACTAAGCAAAATCAGCTAAAATATAGAAACATATTAATAAGGAATAATAAAATAGCTTCTTACAACAATAGCTATAAAATATAATAATTTTGTTTTATAAACCAATAATGAACGTCCACAACAGTACCACAGTGTAGAATTTTGGAATGCTGATGTTAAGAAAAGTACCACATGTAAATGACGGATCATTTTAGAAAACTGACATCGCTTCTTAATGCTTCCTTTAATTTTTATAAGTAAATTGAATGAATGAATGAATTTATTCCAAAAGAATGAGAAGATATTTGCCACCGAGAATCGAAACATGGGTTCGAATCCGCAGATATACCACTCTTCGTCGAGCAGCACCCGCTTAACGGGAGAAATGCAAAGGAGAATAGAATGGCTCTGTGGTTTGCGGCTCAATTTGGAGCGGCGTTGCTGAAATTTTACCCTCCGGCAGAAATAAACCTATCGAAAAAATCCCAGCAATGTTGGTGAACCACTTGTATTTTTACTGCCAACTCCCTGGCTTAACTGTCTGCTCCGATAAGAAAGCGGAACAAGTGGTAACCAATAATGGATGTCCTTTAAAAAAAATTGGACAGTTGACAACTATATTGCATGGAACTTCGTGTGAGCTATGTTTTTTCAATTATTTTAAGAAATTCTGACAACTAATAAACGGCCTTTATGGCTTCCACAGAGTTTGTTCCAAACATTAACTATCTAAATTGCTGAATATTTTGCCGATGGCCGACCTATCTGATTTTATTAGATTTTACTGATTTTACTGATTTATTAAATCTTTCGAAAAATCATGCAAAATAGAGACCAATAAGGCCATACAAAATCTTATAAATCATAAGCAGATCGGCTTTTCTCTTTTTGATGTTTCAATATTTGCAGCCAGGCACTTGATTTTCAGCGAAACAAACCATCGCCTAAGCAAATTATCAGACGACCAACGACTATGCAAATTTCCGACAAATTCACTCGAATTTACAAAATATGATTGCACACACTCCATACAGCGTTAATACTAAACGACTTTATGCCTTAATAATAGTGGAAAATTCGTCGTTAAGTCGATTTACATAGGCAATTCTGCTTGCATACCCGTACACTTGTTTATGCTTCTCTTCACCTCCTCAAAACTCTCCGTTAAGCCGGAAATTATTTCTTAACCAATGAAATTTTAAGTTTTCGTTTGGGATGACCTCGACCGGCTAAATTCAAGTCCCTCATCTCACCAACGTATTCTTACCTAATGAAATAAATAAATCTTTAGATCATTTAAGAGCCGCTGTTATTTCGCTATTGTGATTACCACAAGCATTATACACTGCCTTCCTTCAATGGACAATCTCTCTCTTTGCTCATCTCCAAGTACCATGAACAGGTGCAGAACGGCGAACTTATTCACTTTCTCACCAACTCGCACATGACCAATTGCACGAACTTTCAACCTACTTCTTCCATCCGATAAATAGTAACAAACAATCTAATAGATAGTATCAATCTGATGTTTGTTACAAATCGGCTTCGATCTTATTGAGGAAGCCGCGAAATCTTGCCGATTGTCGGAAATTGCCGCGGAATTTTTATAGGGAATTATGTGAATTTTTCTTAAATATTTTTGGCGGGTTGTCAATGTTGTTTTGTAATTGTCGCATGTATCGCACTGTTTTGGTGCACGTTTGCAAATCACAGCACCCTCCGTTCGCTATGGCCACTTTGCACACTTTTGTGCAGTTGCACATTTTATGCACTGCGACCCACGTGCGCTGTGTGCATTGTAGAAAAACGTTTTGGCTTTGTTGTGGGCATTTCGGTGCTACTGAGCATTCCGCTCGCACCGCATTTCGATGCCTTTTGACCATATTTTTGTTTTGGAAAATAACTACTGTTTCACTGTCTTTCTTGCAAGTTAAACGGAATTGCAAAAGCACATTGTTTACGTACAAAATCGAAGAGGCTCATCGTTGGGGTATCACTGGTTGACTCCATCGCATTGCCTCTTTTGACCGTATAGGACACTTACAGCTCGTTGGTTCACCAGTGAGTGATTTCGTGTTACATAACCAGCGACGAAATATGTAGGAATTGAGGCACTGCTATGAGGCTTCCACACCGTTGTAGTGTCAATTTTATTTGCGTAAAGTGGATTTTGCACTCATAAATCAATGGAATAATCGATGTCTTCGAGAGATATTTGCTTTCGCCATTTTTGCTTGGGTTGGGGCTGATTGGCTGTTACGACAGGCCCACCAGAGTGGTACCACTGGTGGCAGCACTGGGATTTTTCAGCGACAGGTTTCTGTTACAATTATCGTCAGAACATTAATTCTCGAGGGCTACAAGCTGAAAAATTTGAATTTTGCCAGTCTTTTTAAAATTCAGATAGATCTTTACACTAATGCACTGCCCAACTCCAATGCCATTTTGAATTTTTATCTATTTTAAGAAATATCTATTTTAATATCTATTTTAAGAAGAAATAAAGGTCATTTGCTTGTCATTTGTCATATTTGTCGGCCTAGTTGCATGTGGTTTCTCATTTTAGCTTTTAAGACGATGGTACTTCGAGCTCGGCCGTGAAGAAGTGAATCATAACCTTCATCGCGGTGCTTAATTATTTCTTTATCTTTTCTTCATTTATTGCAGAATTAAAAGCCTTGTGATAATTACTTATTATTTTTACTTTATTAAGAATTGGCAAAATAAAGCTATGGTCTGACACATTTCTTGCGTAATTATTTTTCGATTTCATTTTATCTGGATCGTTTTTGTTTGTAAGTTGTAGGATGGAATGCGACACAGAAATTTATGCTTCTTCGTCAAAGTCCGATATTAAAGAAAAGACAACTGGGATTGAATCATTGCTATCATCTGATAATCAGATAAAATTTGTCGCATCGAAGTAAATTGCATTTTTGATTACATTGGTTTCTTTATTAGCAATTTAAAAATTTAAAAATCTAAAACGTTTTATGTTTTATTGAAAAAATAAATGCAGAAAAAAATTGGAATAGAGAAAGATATACATAAGAATTTCGATATATAAATAAGAAAATAAATAAGAATTTCGCATTGAAATGAAATGCTTTAGGCAGAATTTTGAATCTGAGATAATCGAAAAACAGCCGAAAAACAGTCAAAAAATGATTCACGAGAAAATTGAAAAGGATATGGCTGAAAATAAGCAAAAAATTGAACATCGGAATCGCATAAATTCAAGTTCGTTTTCATGCTTGTTTTGTTGTAAAACCATATTTCACACTGATGGTTAATAATTGTAATGTGAGTTATTTGGTATTCTTTAATTTTTATGAAAATGTTTAACGCTCACCATTTCTGCCACCTCTGGCTTTTGGTAGGATGAGGTAATTTTCCATTGAATCAGTTGGTTGGTGATAGTTGGATCCACAATACAACTCAAATTTTTCATTAGCTTATTCTTTCTTGAGGAGAGGGTTAATCAATAATATTCGAAATGATAATCTGAAAGACAGCCATATGATTTCAAGAAACTCTTCGCAGAAAATCATTTTTATGAAAACTTTTACGATTATAATGTTTTACGATTATAGATGCTTCGATAACACCTCATTTCGAAAAATCGGATGGGCTTAGACTTATCAGGAGTGCGTATTCTGATCTTAGCCCAACTCCTTCATCGTCTGGATCTCCAGCCTCCTCCAAGTAAAAAAAATTTCAGATTATTTTTCTTTAAAACTCTCTTATTCATTTGATCATAATATCTTCAGGAAAAGGCTGAAAGTGGATGAATTTTCTAATGTTCTATTGAACGAGAGCTCTGGATCTGTTGCCAAACGGTCAAAATCATTTCCCGATAACAGCATCAATCGTGGATGTCATGTGAGTGCCGAATCAAATTATGCAATATCCAGATATAATATGAAATTTAAGAGAACAACCGAATCGGAAGTAAAAGCCACTAATATAAGTGTTCGTGTAAATTCTGAGCAGAGGAGCATCATGTCTTCGAAGAATATTGCTTCAAGAATAATGACAAATGTACAACCATCAACATCTACTAGTAGTAGATTCGAACCATATAATATAAAATATATTGATTATGATAGAAGTGGACCAGGTTCTATTATTATAAAGAAGAAATTCGATAATGGCATCAAAACAAATGGTTGTCATCTCGACTTATCGAGCAGAGAACTGTCAGGGAATGCCCCAAGGAATGGTTCAGCATTTCATAATAAAATGAAAAACAATGGAATATCCAATGGTTTAAAGAAAAATTGTCCGTTGTCGAATGGCTCAGTAGTAAAGGGATCTGCAAGACATGGCATATATAAAGTAATGCTTCAATATTGTTAAGTCGCTTGTACAGTATCAAGCTTCTTCAGCTGAATAGTTTATAGTCTTGATATAAATAAAGCCTTAATCTGAACTTAATATCGAAAAATTTTATTTTTTTAGAATTATGTTCGTAACACTTTTCCGTGCAAGCGAAGATTCAAAATTGTTGATGAAAAGGAATTTGAACGCCAAGCAAAATTTCCCGAAATTGATTTGGATTTAGTTTGCACTTGGGATAATTACAAATATCTGGTATTTTTTTGACTTAATTTTTAATTTATTTTGGTGTTGAATCTTCTTCTTCTAACAGCTTTCATCATTACTGGTTAGGCTGGCTCCAGCGGCTACAAGGGTAAAACCCTTCCAAGACGCTCTATAATAACATTATTAACGCAGGTGTTTTGGTGCTACTGATAATCAACTAATTTTGATCAGTTGATCCAAAAATTATTAAAGGATCAGTATATATTGTGATATAAACTTTTTAAGCCAAGAAATGGACGATATTGTGGTGCAGGTTTGCGCAACAGAAAAAATCATTGTTTTTTGAATGTCGTTTTGCAAATTATCACTCATACTCCTACATTAGCGCGCTATTTAACTGAGCAACATTTAGAAGATCGGTCGAATGGTAATTAGCTATTTTTCACTGTTATTAGCTATTTTGGCTATTTGTTTTTTTTAAATTTTCTTATTCACTGATTTTCCTTCTAACTTCTGCAATTTTTGTAGCAAAAAGTTTTAGGATTCTCCAGGGAATTAATGTGTTGTTTTACATGTGAGCTGGGCAGGCACATTATGCTGTCAATGGAGAATGAAAGCACGATTGTGCCTAGTTGGATCTATCCATTTGTGAAACGTTCGTTTTTTATTTTTTCTACGAGACACTTCCCACATACTATATTATTTATTATGTTGTTGAAAATTAATATGAAATTTTTTATCAAAGAATAAGAATAAGTATATATTGTGATATGTATGAAAGTTTTTAATTAATATTTTACATATAAACTAAAAAAATTTTTCTCTCACTCTCATGTGGGTGGTCATGATCATCCTCAATCTCAGATCCTTTACCACAGGACCTGGGAGATTAAAAGTTCTGCCCATGTCTTAGCTATTCCTAATAGTACGATGTTTTGAAGAGAAATTTGTGATATTTTTCCTCGAATCTGCTGAATTCATTTCTTTAGTTTAAGTTTCAAGTGCTCCAGTTATCATTGGGTCTACTTTGGCCTTTAATTTTCACATTTCTCTACTTCTTTTTCAACCCTTGATATTTCTCTAAATTCTTATATTCCTTCTTTCTGGTGTCGCTTGGTATTGCTATATCAATCACCAGTGTTGATTTCTGATTGTTACCATGTTATCTGGTTTATTAGCCAGTATTTATTTGCCTGTTTGGATGGAGAAATCCCACAGGATTTTCGCCTTATTATTCTCTACTATTTTCTGAGGAATCTTCCATTTAATTTTGGGAAGATCTAAGTCATATAACGAGCAGGCTCCTATATGTAATGCCAATTACTTGGTTATGCCTTTCAGTGCATGTTCTTCCTTCTTGCATTTATGTCCTCCAGTTATTATTGTGGATTGTTTCTGGGGCGTAATCTGCATCTGAAGCCCTGCCTAGTGTGGTAGATCCTTGTTTCGACGGATCTGATGCTTGCTCCTCTGCTATAATAATCAATGAATCAGTCTCCTTTTAGCTTCTGGTTTCGCTCAAGATAATGATTTTTACACTTATCGAGCCCAGTCTTCCTTTTGTGCTGGTGAATATTACCAGTGGAAATTTCCGTGTATTGTGAGGAGTTTCCTTGTCTTTTCAACAGCGGCCTCCATATCTTTCTTTGCCCATCTTACAATGTTAGTTGACAGGGTGCACCTATTTATGGCATGGACTTTATTCTTCCCATTGAGCTGGTTGTTCAAGATTGTATTGTCATTTAGTGATATACTTAGATCTTGCAATCTTCGTTACCTCATCATGGTTACCATGCGACTGTGGGATACCAAGGTTTTGTAACTAGCCTGTATATCCGCTATATGTCCTGGTGATAGGTCCATCCAATTATTATTACTTTATTTTCATTACTACTTTTCCTCTCTTTGCCACTGTTTAGCCAAATTTCACTAATAGGAATGTCCTTGCCGAATCGAGAACCGAGTTAGATGGATGAGCTAGTCAATATCTCGTTCACTTTTATCATATAACTTGTCATCAGTGTGGAAAAGATGGCTGGTGGTAGTCCTGCTCTTGGATTCGTATCCACATTTGCTTCTGACGATAATTTGACAACAGATTCAGGCCTATGTAAGAGGATAAGGGAGATAGTGCACCCCTTGCTACATGCTACACTTGATAGCTGCATGTTCAAATTGTTTCGAGTTGGCTTCAAGTGTCGTTTACAGATCCATGTGTGACATATTGCGTCATAGGTTTTCCTATAGCTATTCCAAGCTGTGCATAAATTAATCTGCCATGAGCCTAGACTGCCTTATCTATGAGAAGCTGATGTTTGGAGCTTCTGTTGTTCTTCCCAATGCCTTTTTGATCTATACTCATATACTGGCTCATATATTCATGAAGCTTAATGGCTATAATACTTGACAGGATTTTCCACTTTTTGGGTAGACAGGTTATTGGTCGGTAGTTGGCGGTGTTGTTTCCTTATGAGATTAATAACATTCTTTTTTGATTAATAACATCCTTCCCTGTGTTAACTAGTTTGAGTGAATGCCTGCCACAAGTAACTGGTTCATTTGTATCGTTAGGACTGTAGGCTATAGTTATAAATTTTATATATATATATATATGTATTTTTTTAAGAGTCCTCACCATTACTGGTTAAACCCGCTCCACTGGTTTGTCATAGTGAGCAATATGCCAGGGAATTCCTTGGCGATAGAAATACAGGTGAATCGCCAGCATCACCCGGATTTTTGAACAGATTTTTTTCTGCGGGGAATCGAACCTCAGCATCGGCGCTCCCAATCGAGCAATAATCCACTGAGCCATTCTATCTCCACATATATATGTATATATAAATTTAATTTAGGGGTATTTCCGGGTCGTGCAGATGATGATCAGGAAGATGCGCACGAGTTCTTAACATTATTGCTGGATGCATTACAACGGCATCATAACTTTGGGAAGGATTTTGAAATGGTTATAAATCCTTCAGCTATGTGAGTTTCAGCACGTGCGAACTTATCAGTTTTTGCTTTGGTTTAAATATTTTAAATCGAAATTGAGATATTTTAGAGGAGGCGCATCCGTGGCTGATCAAGTTTTTGGCGGAGTATTGCTTAATCGTTTTCAATGTTCATCGTGTGCGTATGTCTCTGAAAACTATGAACGATTTCGTGAACTTAATGTTGCTATAGGCTTTGGTCAAACTTTAACACTAGAAGATTTAATTGGAAAGCATTTCGGCTCAGAGATATTAACGTTCCATTGCGCTGGGTTTGTTAAAAATTTCTTTTTGAAATTTAATCTACTACTAAAATTTAACCTAAAGAATTAAAATTTGAACTATTGGGATATGGTTTAACAAGATTTTGAAACTTTTTGACCATTTTAATCTTAATGTTGATTTCATTTTCAGTTGTAAAAAGAAGGTTGAAGCTCGACGGGAAACTTTCATAGTCAATGTTCCAAATGTACTAATTGTCCAGTTGAAGCGATTTGATTGTGAGGGTCAAAAAATATCTCAGTCAGTGGATTTCGGGGTAGGGAATTATAATTGTAATTTCAACTTTAGGCAATCCATGATATTTTTTAAATTTTGATTAGAGCCAAATTTCAGCTTAAATTGCGACTGGATAGATTTATGTTTGATCAAGGCAGCATTGCAGAATATTCATTGAATGGTTTAATACAGCATTTTGGGCTTAATATTACATCTGGTCATTATGTTGCTGTTGTACGTGGCCTTGATTCAATAAGTTGGCATTTTTTTGATGATGAAAATGTAAGCGATTTATTTTTTTTAAAGTAGATTTATTGCCGAAATTTATTTATGGGCAATGCTTTTAATTGATGTTTTCATTGGTAAGAATGCATTATTTACATTCTAAAGTGATTGATGAAATTTTTTCATCATAATGCAGAATTTTAATATATAAATAATCATGTTAACCACACGCTTACTTTATTTAACTTCGTTTAACTTACTTTATTTATAAAATTTTCAAATTTTTCTCCTCATAAACTAAATTTTATCGTTTTTTTGTTACAGCATCATTCCGTCGGTGAACCGAGTTTTCGTAAGTACGATCCGTATGTTCTGTTTTATACCCAAGATTTTTTCAAACGCAGGTGATCAAAATTTGATCACTCATGTTGTCAAAATTTATTTATTATCTCTCGTTGAAGTAATTGTTTTTCATTTTTCTCGTTGGAACAATCTTAATTTTCTTACTGTCATTTGTTATTTCTACAGTCAGGGAATAGGATAAGTTTTTTATAAAGTTAGAAAATGTTATATGATAATTTGCAATGTTTTTTTACCTTTTTTAGTTCTAATCGCAAAGATTAATATTGTTTATCGGATTTTTTGGAATTTTTTAAAGTATTCTAGCAGTTGTTTCAGGAAAAATGATGTGAATTATTCAATTTTTAGTGTTTTTCATTATATGGTTGTTTTTTGTTTTTTTGTAAATTCTTTTGATGCATTTGATTCCTTCTATTTATTTATTTATTGTATAAAAATGAAAGAACTTAGTCTTATCCGATAAATAAATATTTTATCTGTTGAATAATCTGGCATTCTCAGAATTTTTTTTCGAGGACATTTCACCAGTGATTTCATCTGCTAAATTTTTTCACTTAATTTCGATAAATTTCAGAAATTCATTTTCTTTTTTGATATTTTTCAAGGACTAGGAAGATAATTGTATTGTTTAATTAGAATCATGTATAATAATTTCAGAGAGAATTCTAAATCAGCTGGAACTACTTATTGGGGTTAGTTGAATATATAACTACAGATTGTAGGAGCAGTTTGATCATATCTACCTTTTCTCTAATACTATTTGTATTAAGATTATTTATTCTTTACAAAGTGTCATGCGCTATGATCCTTGCCCATCAAGGAAATTTATTTTGTAAAATCAAGAGCAAATTGGATTTTTGATTGTGATATGTTAGATTGGAAGATTTTATTTCCAGCATGTAGTTTGATGGGTGGCGGTCAGGAGAGGTTCTGAAAGGTAAGGACCAGTGAACTAAGGTGGAGAGAGGAGTGGCTTACTTTTAGAATTAACCCTGGATCGAAAACCATGCTGTAGCCAGTGGAGTGTGCTATACTAAACCAGGAATGGTATTACTGGAAGAGCGATTTTTATTAGCGATGGTACTCTTGGTTTCAAATCTTTTTTCAAGAACAAGTTGGATTTTTGATTTTGTGGTATGTCAGATTGGGAGATTTTATTTCCGACATCTAGCGTTCGGATTTGTAGCAAGAAACGAGACCTAGTATTATAACAATGGCATTTCTCTATGTGCCAGCGAATATTTGCAAGATTTATTGAGAATTTCGCTAAATAAATATAAATAAATATAATTCTCAGCAAGTGGTTAGTTATTTTTGCAATACAGCTAAAGAGTCAGCGGGTATATCGTGTTGATTTAGATTTAATCATTGTTTTGCTGCTTAAATAAGTATTATATAAGCATTGTTAAAATAACCAACCATTCCATTTTTCAAAATTCACCATTTGAAGATCGGTATTTTTGTCATATTATAATGGCGCTCATCGTTTAAATTTTCATAGGTCTATTTCAATCTCTTCTTTTATCTTTTTGGAGAGAATTTTGTTATATGTGGCAATTAAACGAAAATGGCCAGAAAATGTTGGAATGTTGGATCAAAGAATGTAATGATCGAATGCTTAAGAAGAAAGCTAGTGGTCTTCTAAAGGTAAAGAAAACTGATTCCATTCAGTTTCAGTTTCATCTAAGAGCACATTGGTGGTTTGACTCGTTCCGATATCGGCTTAGGTAAATTTTGCCACAAGTGTGATAGAAGTACAGATGAGTCGCCAGTATCACTCGTCCTCTTAATTGACAAACGAATTTTGTCGAAAGAACTTGTCTGATTGAAAAATACTTTACAACTGGATCAAATGAGAAAAAATTGAATTTTTCGAACGAAGCAGTTCCATTGACAGAGTGATTATAAAATGTTGATAATATTTGCCAGATTTTGCCAAAAAGGATTTGTATTTATTGTTTCAGAAATCATCAGCAGTGATGTGCTACGATGAATTGAAAGAGTTGTTGGAACCTTTTATTGATAACCATCGTGTATACAAAATAATTGATGAACTGCAATTAAAACATTCAAAAGCGGAAAAACAGATCGATCCGATATATCTGGAACGAATAGAAAGGTTGAAGAGGCTCCAGGTGAATATTGACAAATTACAAATTTATGTATTGTCTTCCAAGAATGAGGTAACCGAGTGAGTATTGCTTCAGATTGAAAGGATTCTGGTTCTTAACAAGAACAAACCTTTTATTAAAAAATTCCATGGCCCCCTCTTATTTCTATGGCCAAAGTTTGGGAAAAATTTCTAACCGACTATCTAACATTTTTTGCGTCAGTATGAAAGAATTTTGAACTAAGAGGTAGATAGTTAAAAATGAAAGAAATTCTTTTATATTTTATAATGAATAATAAATTTTACAAAAATTTTACAAATGAGGATAAAATTTAGATAGAAAATTTTGCTGGAATAATATTTTTTCCATGGAATATCGAAGATGCAAGAATTTAACAGTTATACTTATTTTGATTTTCTCTATTTTTCTCTATTTTCTCTATTTTTTAAATTTATACTTCGCAAAATTTTTTTCGATTAAGGAAGAAAAGCGATATCGTGAAATGACTAAATCGGTGGATCCGAACCAAATTTATGGTCGCGTTAATTTTACGCGAGGATTTGGCGAGGTTGGTTTTATAATAGATCATAGATTATTTTCGAGATCAAATATATATCATTTCTTCACGGAAAAATTTTATATGTTCATTTCAAGTTTCATTTTGTTGTAGGAGATTCGTTCTGCAAATCGAAATTTGGTTGCTGTTTTCAATACATTATTAACTGTTGGTGGTGCTTTCATTTTCGGCTTTTATGGTACTAATAATCGATTGAAATTTATATTCCTATAAATTACTGTAAAATTGTTATGCAAAAACAGCAAGAAAATTATAAATTTTCTTCTCTGAAATTTATACTAAATCCTATTAATTTTGATTTTGCCAGTCGTAAGGCTTCTATATAGAATGATCGAGTAGTATGTTGCTTCGATTAAGGTCGACGAACTGCATGGGTCCGCCGGCAAGAAAAGAATAATCAAAAGAATTGTAAAAGAGAAATGCAGGTGGTGCTGAGTCTAGCTAATACATCTATCATCGAGTGGCTCCATGAGTCACCTTAGTCCATAGAATCATTCAAATCAAAAAAATGAGCATTAACTAACCGGTCGATTTATTAGAAGGGCAAAAAGAAGATCATAGATTTCCGAAAGGTTTTTTATTCATATACTTAGTATTTTGCAAAAAAAATTTAGGTATTCAATATGCATACCCAAATTTGAATTTGAACAACATGGTGCGTGTTACTATTGGCTTAATATTGGCAACAATAGTTTTTTTTGCCGATATTTATTTCATTATCACAAGAATGGATGATTTAGGAGAAAAGCCAATTCAAGTGTAACCATTTCATTTTTTAAAAAATGTTTCTTTTCTTTTTTTAGTTCTTTTGTTTTTTTTTACGATTTATACGCATAGCAAATAACAAATATTAATTGGGACTATACTTCTTTCTTATTTTTGCTTCTATTTTTCGAAAATGTAAAAATTCTAGGAAATCAGCCTATGAATGAATGCAATCAATTTAAAGTTATCAATAATTAATTATTTCTTTTCTTCTTTAATTAACTTGATTAACTTGTAAAGGAAGAAATTCGGTTGTTTTATTTGTTTTATTTGATTACCAGGTTTTCAGTCCGATAAAGCAAGACCATCTTACTAAGAAAGACAGTTGAAGGAGTTGATAGCGATACGAGAAATATATTCAGACAGTTATCAACTCGGTTATTAATTTGGACTTCATTTAGGGCAGCGCTCTAATAATCTTCCTTTTTTTTGTCGAAACTCTATTATTTGTGTTTTTTTAACAAGCTGAGTAGACCTTTAAATCACAAAGTAGGAATGTACAAATGACGATTCTAACTTCTAGTGTGTCAAAATTTTGCCTATTATATTACGATTAATCATTTCAATATATTACGATTAATATATTTCTAGTCGTAACGAAGTTAATATGAAACAAAAATTAATATATATATGTATAAGAATAAAGATATATTGAATAATTAAGTGAAATTGTTGTATTTCATTTTTTTATTATTCATTCCAACATATACCGTTTTTCCCTTTTATATTTATTTTTTATGTTTTCGATGGTTGTGTGATGGTTGTGTAAGTTAACTTACAAGTCAATCGGCTCATACTTTCACATTTTGCATAGTTTTATAACACACAGTTCGGTATTCGCCAATTTTTTAACGTTTCAATATATTTTTCCTTACTGTTAATCTATTGCTTCTCTTTTTTTTATTTTCCAATTTTTCAGACCTTCTACTCAAAACTCATAATTTATTGTTTAATATAAATGTTACATTTGAGCCGAAATTATTAAATTTAATTTTTTTAAAATTCGCTTCTTCAATTTTTTTCCGATTTGCCTATGAATGTTCTTAATTTTTCTATCGAATTTTTTTAATAATTTCGATAAAATTTTTTTGTCGTATAAATTCTAACTTATATCAACGAACAGTTACTTATATTCTTTATTTTTATCTTAAACTGCATCATGAAGGTTGGATGAAGCGTTTTAATGCAGCGTTTCCTGGATGTTTGTAATAGATTTCTTGCTTTGGTAATTTGATTAATCTGTTGGGCGTCACATGGACATAAATTTCCGTGAAGATTTGGATAACGGATGCGATCTTCCCAAGCGAACTGTACCAGTAATCAGCAGTGATTTGCGATATTCCATGGATCATAAGATTATCGCTGGTTTTACTCATATATTTATCATCCACAAATTTTACTTATTGGATTTAGCTCTGTTTCTGCGGGAAAAATTTTTGAAATATTCTTTGTGTTCATTATTTAATTCTTTAATGATAAAAAATAATTCTTTTATTTTTCGAGGAAACAAGTTTTGCTTTGAGTTAATTAAATTATTTCAGGTATCGACAGTTTAAATAGAAAATTAAAAATTGGTAAATTTGTTGTCGAAGATAGACAATAGAGCAGTAAGTTGGATGAGATCACTGTCTTCTATTAAAGGATCTTGGAAATCTCTTGATAACCTGAAATTTTTTTCGCTGTGTCAATTAGCTGTGGCACACTTATCAAATGGTATATTTTTTCTGCCCTTTCTTAGAAGTTAATAGTTTTTTTAATATGAAAATTGCTAATTCTTGTCTAAGGTTTAAACGAAGATTTAGTCAGCATTGTATATGGTCGATATAAAAAGAATCGTTTAGGCCATCGGTCGAGTTCAGAATTGCCAAAGGCATTTGCGCCATTAAAATCTATAAGTGTTGACGATCTTGGGCCTTCGATTATGTATAGAATTGAAAATGGAAAGTGTTCGCCAGCAAATCCGACACATCTAACTATGAAAAAAGGTGTCGTTAGTGCTAAGGTTTTTATCTTATATTTGCAAATTTTTTATCCTTTTATGGTTTTAATTTTTATTGGTATCAGTATTTATTGACTGGCAAACGTATATGCAGCAAAAGCAATATAACAACGATAAAAGCAATGAATGCTTATTGTTTGCCGTTTTACGCCCTTATTAAGAGTCTCCAACATCAAATTTTTTTTCTTTTCGCTTATTTACCAGTCAGTAGATATTTATTGGAAATTATAATTCGTATATTGTCCCACTGTGAAATGTTTAACCAAAAGAGAAATTTGAATTTTTTCATTTGTCGCAATAATTTTTAAGGGAAAAATTGCTGCAGTTGCTGTCTTATATGCCATAGCTCCAAATAATGGATTTATTTTGTGATATTTCTGGATATTTCTTATGCTTTTTCAGTTCTTATCATTATCCAGTTCCGCATTAGGTTTATTTATGGTGCCTGTACTTAGTCAGTATCTGTGGGACGCTGCAGTTGAAGAACCTGCTGTTATGACTTTTGTTATCGGTGAGATATTTTTTAAATTTGAATTGTTCAAATATCCATATATTATTTCGAATTTGTCAGATTTCAAAATTGGCGTTTATTATATTAAAATGATGAAAGAACTCTAGCACCGGCACCGCAAAATGAAAGCAAAACCTGTTGAGCCACTTTACTTCATTCCTTTTGAATGCATCCTTATGGTTCACTTTTTTTCAGTTTCGAATGCAATTTTTATTGTGCTTTCGTTGACTCCACTTTTACTTCAGTTCCTTGTAAAACGATTTGTCGTCGATATTCGATACAATGCTGATACAAAGGTGGCAAATTTTTCATTAAACGTTACTTATTGTTTAGCTTGTCTATATCTTTTGCTTTTCGCTCATAGACTTTCAACATGGTTACTTTAGCTTATCGTGTTTAATATTTGTTTAGAAAAAATTGTTTTGCAAGTGAATTGTTACAATATGCAAACAACTTTCAGATTTTTTTGGATTTTTTTATTTTTTCCATTTGACTTTTGCAAATTTATCCAATGAATGGTTTAGTGGAATGGAACTTCCTTTCAAAAATCTGGATAATACTGGCGACTCATCTATATTATTATCACCGAATGACTCCCTAATAAAATTCATCTGATCCAGCAAGCCAGCCTTTCTAGCAAGAGAAAAGTTGCTTCAATAAATATTGTTTTTCAGGTTTTTACTACAATCCATTATGGCTTCTTTCTAAACAAAAATGCTCTAAGATTTCGAATTGAAGATCTCATTGATGCAAATGAGGTAATGAAGAAATCTAAGGTTCATTTTCCTCTAGCAACTGCATTTGTTTATGGACGTCCTCTTTTATTGTCATTGGACGAAAAATCTTACACAAATATTGACATCTTTAGGAAACTAACAAAAAATATTGATATACCACCGCATAGTGATTAAAGTAGTATGAATTTAATAAAACTATTATAGCCCTTACTTTTTAATTTTAAATAAAAACGGCAATCTTTTTTCATATTTTGGTTTCCATATCACTTTTCTCAATTTTTTACTTTTAATTTTAGTCTGTTTTTTACAAGAAATATCGGGATATAACAGGTTGCTGCATTTTTTCGTTTGTTTTGTTTTCGCATATTTCTTACTTCTATATCTATAGCTATACCTTTTGCTTATTTTGTGCTTTTTAATAAGAATGTTTAAAATAACGGTTCTTATTTCAATCTTAAGTTGACGAACTAAAGTCGCTGAATAAATTTCTCGTAACATGTGATGCATATACACGCATGAGCACTTTTCTCGTATTTCTCATTAAACCACATTCATATATCAAAGCCATTTTTCTCGGAAGCTAAAATCTCTGTAATCCTCGGCTCTCATCAAATTTTCTACGAAATCCACCTCAAAAAAAGTGACCTTGATATCTTCGATTATAAAACCGATTGTGACGATTGATTGTGAAACCTTCAAAGTCAGAAGTGAGAAAGTAAGATTGGGTGATAATTATTGAATCATGTAAAATGTTTCGTTTCGCTTTGTTATTTTATTATCTTTTAAAAATGATTTTTGATTTCTTTATTTCACAGATTACAATGCATTTCGAAAAACATGTGTGCACTAATTAAGTCATAGATGAGAGGCCATAATCCTCAAACTTTAATTCCGCCACCATGCACCTCAATACACTCGTTAAATGAAGGAAGGAGGCAAAAAACAACTCGGATTCTGAAAGACTAATCTCACTGCGGTAGTTCGAAACGCACCGGGCCATAACGGATGTCTCATAATACCTACTACATTAGAATATCGAAAACTGAGAACAATCGCATGGGATTCTTGATCTCTTAACAGTATCAAAACTGCAAATTAGCGATTGCTGAATCTCGGATTTGAATAAACGTTGTTGCCATTTTTAGTACTTCTATGAATAGCGCGATGGGGTTGTGGAATTTCGAGGAATGTGCGCTCGTCTCTGGTTTAATTGTCGTTTTGTCCTCTATTCTAAGGAATGCTCGGAGAGGTTTCAAGGATTTTACTCGTTTCGGACTAAAAGAAATTGTTGTGGTTTATAAATGAGAGGGGGCCAGTTTGTTCTTTTATTTTATGTAATAATTTTTAGTTGCAAGAAAAAATTTATAGAATCAAATTGGGAAATATTTGCATTTTTCCTCATTTCTGCAGTCCACTTTCTAATAATTTTAATTTAAAACTTTCGCGGTTGTTCTGTTCGTTGGGATTCATTATTATTTCGTTTATTTATTTTAATGCAAATTTGCATTTAAAATTATTAAACCTTTTTCTTCAGTGCATATTGGATTTCCCTGTTTCGCGATTCGAAGCACGAGTCGGTTGTTTTCGCTCCTTCTTCTTCAAATAGGTGTTTATGTCATCGAATTCGATTTCGAACAGTATTTGGGAGGCTTCGCGTCAACAGTCCATCGGTTTGCCTTTCGGTGTTTGCCTTTTGCATTTAGCATTCTGCGAAAAGCTCTCATAAAACTTCAGTCATTATTAGAACAAAATGCTTATATTATCCCTGCTCAGTCGTTTTTTCTCAGATATTTCTTTTCCCTTTTTTGTTATTAATTTGTTGATTTGTTTCGTTATGCGATTTCGTTCTAGTCGAAGTCGTCTGACCTCGACATTAAGGCATTTTACCAGCGTTCATCAGCAGATGTTGCGAGCTGGTCTACATCCTTTCGAAAACTGGATGTTAGGGCTGTATTCTTTCTTTTATCCAACAAATCCAATTTTATTTAAAAATTGATTATGGACGACGCTTGCACTCCAAAGTGCCGCATATCTTGAATGCTCCGATAATACGATTTTTTTGGCAATTTGAAGAATTACAATAGGTGATGGACCATGTTTTCCATAAATGCGGCAGAATTAGCTTTCCGGATCGGTATAAATATGACGAAAGCCATTTGATAAATGCTATGCAAATTTTAAATATTTTGGGTCAGTTTTTATGTCAAATGTTCAAGGTGAAAGATGAAGTTCCAACCAAAATAATTGCAGCTAGAGTTTCTGGAATCGTAAGAAATTAACATTAAGGCGAAAGTTCGCATTTGCAACGATATAGCTTATGATAGACCAAAGCAATTGGAATTTACTGTTCTTGCCATCTTACTTTCTGGCGGAAAAAGTCTTGTCGCATAATTACATTCATCTTCGCTCTAATACCGCTTGCATAAATTTTATTATTTCAAAGCATCACTGGCCGTTGCATGCAAAAGATGATATCCGAAACACTATTTGCAAAACCTCGTTGTAGCCTGAATAACCTAACCGGTAATGGTGAGTTATTAGGAGGAAAAGAGTTTATCATTATTATATAGTTTCTTCTTATGAAGGTGAAACAATATGGGTTCGATTTCCTTAGTAAAGATGAGCCTGTAATTGCAATTAAAATCTTGGTGGTTAAAATCTTGATTTCACCTTTGAATAATTCTCATCTAATCATATTGTTAAATCAGAAGTGATGCGTGCTGTTGGGAAAAAATGAAAATGAAGAAAGCGGTCTTTCGAAGCATTGAATATAGCTTTTTGCTCTAATAATATATTCAAAAACTGAAATTGTTTAATTTATTTGCTAATTCTCCTTCTATTTATTTATTATTTATGTTATTATATTATTGCATTTATTATTATTTATTATTTGTTTATTATTTATATTATATTATGTTAGAATAGATTCATAAAATGTTTCACTCTAAAATGCAGTTTTCTTTCTTTCCTGATTTTCCATTTTATTGCTTTTTTGTTTATATATGATGTTTTTTTTATATTTTCAATAATTATCGTATAATTTTTGCAATATTAGGAAAACGTTCTACTCGAGCTGCGCCATCACCTCGAATCGTTGAAGAAGGAAATAGTGTTAGTATTTTTATTTTTTGATTAATTATTCACCCGACTATGCAAGGATTTATTAGATAATTTTTATGAAAAAATGGGGATGGTTAATTTTTTATTAATTTTTGTTATTTTACAGATTTAATTTTTTAAATTAAGTTTTGAAACCTTTTTCGCAAGAAAATCGAAATTCTGCGAAATTTAAAGGATTCGAAAGCTGCAAAGCATACCTTAAAATTTTCAAGAATTTTAGAGTCCGGAGCGCAAACGCTTGAAATTAAGTCGTCCATCATCACAGAATCAGAACTCTGCGAAGGATTCTGCAAATTTGGAAAAGAATATGGAGATTGAAGATGAAAAAGATAGTTCACAAACCAGTTCTGTTGATTATGAACCACTGAAACCTTCTTCACAAGAAAATTTACAAATTTTCAATAATTCTAATCGTTCATATGGGCAACTAGCGCCGATATTTAATTCATATGGGCCATCTCCAGTATCTCTGACTGGTAAAGAAGCCGGTGATGCGGTATCTCATATTGTAACGAAAAGTGCAAGGAATTTCTCTTCTCCTCATTTCCCAGCTAAAAATTTATCTATCGCTAATTTCCGTGGTAATTCATTTTTTTCAATTTTTTTAATGTGAAGGCAATGTGGAAAATTTTTTTGGAAAATTTGCTTGAATTATTCATGCTCCTCTCATTTTTAAAAATTTGATCTTCAGTTTCTACGAAGAAAAGTCGTGTTATGGAGGAATGGCCCATTTTGGAAGAATCAATTTTAGCTATACAAAATCAAAAACCCAATAAGACGAGTTTAGAAGAACTGTATCAAGTATTGTTTGATTCTTTTTTTTAAATATAAGTTTTGTTTTAGGGACATAATCTAGAAAACTTTGAATTTTGTTTTTATTTCTTTTAAGAATCCGTTTTTATTCAATTTATAGATTGTTGAAAATATAGCTGTGGCCGATTCATCCCTTGATATTTATGATAATGTAAAATCTTTTGTATCAAATTATGTGAAATCAAAGCGTGAAATCTTGCTAACAGAATCTGATGCGGCTTCGTCATTTCTTGAGCGTCTTAATTTCATTTGGTTACAGCATTGTCAGCAAATGGTTCTTTTGTTTTAAATTTATTTTTTTCATCATTTTTAAAATTTAAAAACCAGAAAAATTTGTTTAAATTTTAATGCACTTCATATTTTGAAGTTTATTTACTTTAGGAACTAAAGAAATATCTCCTTAATTTGCTACGCCAGTAAAAATTCATATCGGCTGCTACATTAAATGGAAATCTTCCCCAATCTTCGTCAAATATTTCTTTAATACTCCAAATCTTACTATTCCCCTTTAAAATCTCATTCATTCTTTTTTTTTAAATTTTTATTTCTTTGTAATATCCTGTTAAATCTCTCTTTATAACTTTTCTTATTCCTCTAGATCTCTCTAAGAATTTCCTCAGAACCAGTTCATTCTATTAACAGCTTTTGAAATCTCATTATATTGTCTTAATGCGTCTCAAATCTCCCCATATTTTCGCTACATCCTATCAATCCGTCAGGCGTCATTATAATTACCTAAAATATTGTTAAACCGCTTTATACTGTTTTCCTAAAATTGCTAAAAGACATACATTAGGAACAAATTTATAATTATATCTTATATTATATCTTAAATCTTAAATTTTCTTAAATTCCTCGGAGATCCCATTATTTTATTTGCACATTTTTTTCTAAATCTCAACAATCCTTTCATTTATCGCGCAGTGGTTTTTTCTTTCAGTGGTTTTCCTTTAAACTCTTTCGGTTAGTGTCCGATAAAAAACAATCTTCGTGTCAAGCATAATGAAATCTTAGCCAGTCTACAAGACTGCTCGTTTAATAATTTAATATAATCGAAAATCTACTGGTTAATTATAAATCGATGTTCCTTTCCTGTTTATAAATTATATAAGTTATTGAAAACTCTAATAAAATTATCGGTTAATGGGTTTTATTTTTATTTGAAAAATGTGCAAAGTGAAGATCATTGGTTAAATATTATTTGCACACTATATCTTTAATATGAGTTCATTTAGACCGAAAAAGGTTTAAATGATTCCTTTTAAGACATAAGAATTAAATAAAGACATTAATTTTCAGGTTATGGTTCGAAGCATTTTTTTGTACCTTGATCGGACATTTATTCTACAGGATGCTTCTATTTTATCAGTCTGGTGAAATTTTAATTTTGCATAGAATTATTTGCAGAATTTCAGTTTTCAGTTTTTCATTTCAGTTTTTTTTAGCCATTAAAATATGAACTAGATAAATTTAGGAAATAGAATGATTCAGTGGGTTATTGCTCGATTCGGAGCTTCGATGCTGAGATTCTACTCCCCGCAAGAGTAAATTTGCCCAAAAATCCGGGTAATGCCGTCTCAGATGTACTTCTATTGGCAGTGGACTTCCTGGCGTATTTGTCTAGTGCGACAAGCCAGTGGAGTGAATTTAACTAGTAATGGTGAAGGCTCAAAAAAAAATTGATGAAGGCGTTTGATTTAAGCGAAAGTTCAGTAACCAGCCATTAAACAATTAGTTTTTTAATTTTTTATATTGCAAATTAAATATTTGCTTTTAAGGGATTTGGGCTTGGACATATTTCGCAATGTGATTATGGAAAATCAAAATATACGAACTCGTTGTACTAAAGAAATGTTAAAATTAATTTCTATGGAAAGGGGAAATGCTCGAGTATTGTTTAGATTTTTTTTTAAATACTAATGCTGACTAAATTATTTAGTAATCTTTTATGCTTTTTAGATCGATCGGCAGCTGATAAAATCACTCATAAGAATGTTATCATATTTGGCGATTTACCAAAGTGTTCGTCTCTTTTTTGGAAAATATATCCAAATTTCACTTATTAAATATCTTTTTAAAAGCCTTTTAAATATTTTTGTTTAATCATATATTATCATTTGTCAAATTCAAAATTTTATGGCACAAATGGTTTATGTTAAAAAAAACACTAAAATGAGATAGTCAAATGCTTAAAATTTTATGAACAAGGCTTTTCAATTTTCATTTAAATCTTTAACTTAATCATACATTTCAGGTATTCGAAAATGCGTTTTTGCAAACGACAAAAGAATTTTATGAATTAGAATCAAAAAAATTGATCGATGATCTGGAAGTATGTCACGGCATGTTTTAGTTTTACAGTCAATATTAACAAAATCATTGTGATGATGAGCTTGAGTATGTTGAAGGTCCCTGAATATTTACAATATGTAAAGCGTCGTTTGGATGAAGAAACAGTTCGTGTAGATTATTATTTGGATTATTCCACTCAAAGACCCTTATTAACAACTGTTGATACATGCTTAATTGCTAATCACATGGAGAGTTTTGTTGAAAAAGGTAATTATATATTTTTTCAAAGTTTCAAAATAGATAGATGAGATTTCAAAAATGGATGAAATTTCTAAGGTTATTTTAAGAAATGGTAAATTTTATAAAGCAGTCATTTTCATTGTTTAATTTTACAACCAGTTCACTCAGTTTTCTCTTTTGCTTAATTGAAGCGAAAAAACTTTTTAATTTAAATAAATTTTCCACATCAATCAGTCAATTTGCTAGGCTTTGACACAATGGTTCTTGAAAATCGTTTTGATGAGCTATCACTTATGCATTCATTATTGTCCAGGACTAAATCAGGTCTAGATATACTGAAAAAAGCTTTCGTTGACCACATAAAGGTTTAATCTTAAACTTAATAAAGTTAATAAGATTTATTAGAGAAATTGTTTAAAAAAAACGTGTTTAATTTGTTTAATGGAATTTTCAATTAGTTAAATAAATTGAGTTTTTTATAATTGTCTTTAAATTTTTGTTTATCCTAAAAATTTTTTCATTCATTGTTTATATATTTCTTTATTTTTCATGGATTGCAGTGGACAGCTTTAAAAAATCTTAAACAATTTCAGAATGAAGGCAGGAAGCTTGTGATCAGTGAGGATAGCGAAAAAACTTTCGTTGATGACCTATTAGTATTTAAGCGCAAGTTGGATTTAATCATCGATCGGTTAATTTCTTTGAAAATCCTTCGTTATTAAATGGATGATCCATGTTATTTGCACTGTTTTTTCCTGGATAGAATAGATTCCTATCTGCAGTCATAAATTAGCTATTTCCATGTAAGTACATTTTTAAATGTAAATATTAAGCTATAATATCTTAAGCTGTTTTGACAAAAATCGCAAATTTGTGGAGGCTGAGAAAGATGCTTTTGATTTCGTCAATCTTCGGTTAAACAAGCCAGCTGAGCTTGTCGGTTAGTTTTTTTCTTGTATATTCTCTTTTTTCTCAGATTTTTGGTTGAATGTTAAGTATGGACTAATTCTGCCTCTAATTTTCTTAATTTCTTTTTTTAATGGATTTTTGCATTATCCACTTCTAAGATTTCCAGTATTTTCTATTCTTAAGCTAAATTTATGGATAGTAAATTACGGGCTGGAAATAAAGTCGCTACAGAAGAGGAACTTGAAGTTTTGATGGACGAAGTGATTGTTATTTTCAGATTTATACAAGGTAAATTTTTTATCATTTATCGAGTTTTCTTAAAAGATTCTTTTCAATTAGAATTTGGCTAAAATAATAAGTGCTATTTCTGAAAAAAAAGTTGTCATTAAATGATCGAAAAACATTAAATGCCGAATAATTGGGGGTTTTTTTGCATTGCATTGTGGTTCAGTTTTTCATAAGAAAGAATTTTATGCTTGATAATAATTTTCATAATACATAATCATGTGAGAATATGAAAAACTATGGTGATTTAATAGATAAAACCAATATATTTCTGTATTTATTGATTGTGGTTTTTTCTTTCTAAGGTTATTTTTAAATGTGGAGTTTTTATTCCTTATATTTAGGGAAAGACGTTTTCGAAAGTTACTACAAAAAAGATCTCGCAAAACGTTTATTATTTGGACGTAGTGCATCAGTTGATGCAGAAAAATCAGTGCTTTCGAAATTAAAACACGGTTAAATCATTTATTAAATAATTGATTTTCTAGGATTTATTTCTGCAATTTATTTTATACATGAATTCAGCTTATATAAGTATAAGTATATAAATTTAGCTTATATAAGTATTCAGATTATATAATTATATATATATATTTTTTTGTCTGAAAAAGTCACGATTTATGTTGACTACCAGTTTTTTATCAACATTGATTAGCTTCGCTCCACCGCTGCGGGCAAAGCAAATGTTGCCAAGAAATTACTTTGGGATGCCAAGAAGTACAGATAAGTCGCTAGCTCGCTAGCACTAACCGGATTTTTAAAGGATATTTCTTTTTCTCAAAAAATGGAACTACATCCTTGATCCAAAATGAGAGCAACTACCCATTCTTCCTTTAAGTTCTATATTATTAGATTTTATCTCTTTCTATTCACTATCAATTATTTCATTTTATTTTTTTATTGTACTTTTCTTTAGAATGTGGATCTGGTTTTACCAAAAAATTAGAAGGTATGTTCAAAGACATGGAAGTATCAAGAGATATCGCTTCTAATTTCAAGCAGGTTGTTTTTTTATTTTTTATTGGGATTTATTGAGAATTCGTTGAAATAATATATCTATTTTAGTTTATTTCTCATCCTTTATTTTTTTCATTCTTTTAAAATTTTCATATATAGTACATGGAGCATGAGGATCGGAAAGGCTTATTGGATAGTGATGTCGAGTATAGTGTTAACGTGTTGACTACCAATTTTTGGCCTCATTATGATCCGATGGAGGTGAATTTGCCGCAAGAACTATCGAAGTTACAGGAAATGTTCAAACAAGTGAGAGCTTAGTACTTTATTCTTTTATATTATTTTTTATTAAATTATAATCTTTTCATGATGTTGATGTATTTTCTCAAAAAAAAGCCATTAGTGGTTCAAGATCTGTGTTATGAAAATAAAACTCTGGTATATTAAGTTGAAAAATTTTGGAATAGAGGGATAAAGTTTTATTTTTGTACATTTTTCAGTTTTATACTTCTAAGTATAGTGGACGAACGCTTCAATGGCAATATAGTTTGTCACAACTTCTTTTGCGCGCATATTTCTCTCCAACGGTGGGTTTTTAAATTTTAAGTTTTCTCTTTATCATTTAATCATTAGTCGTTTCTGCTTTTTTTTAAAACATTTTATTTTTCTTCAAATCATAATTTCGCATATTTTCTTTTTATTTCACCGTATTTATTTATTTTTTTTACAATGTTTTTCCTACTTTTTCCCATTTGAGGTAACGAAAGAGCTACAAGTATCTATGTTTCAAGCACTCGTGCTTTTCTTATTCAATAAGAAAATTGAATGGAGTTATGAAGAAATTCTTAATGCAACTAATATTGGTTTATTTTTTGCCACAAATTTGTCAAATTTTATTTTTATATTTTTATATTGTTATCTGCCTTTATCATTATTTTTAAATTTTTCAGAATCTAACGAACTATGCAGAACGCTACAATCATTAGCTTGTGGAAAATTACGGGTTATCAAAAAAAATCCTCGTGGTAAAGATGTGAATCCGGATGATATATTTACTTTCAACTCGGAATGCAATGACAAACTCTATAGGATTAGGATTTGTCAAATTCAGATGAAAGAGACAGTAAGCGATTTTTCGACCATTTCTTCTTTATTTTTCTTTTTAATTTGCTCTTTTTTTTCTAACCATTCTCACCATTCTTGATTAAGCCGATTCCGTTGTTTAAAATAGTCTTCATGCTATTCTGTTCGATGCTATCGCTGACAGTAATAGAAGCCATTCCTTTTTCCATCGTCTAAATCCATATACTCCTGGTAATATAATCCATATTTACCGCCTATAAATCCTTCAAAATCCTTCCTGACTATATTTATGCAGGTCTTGGTTGGTCCACCTTACTTTTTGA
Organism: Dracunculus medinensis; assembly: GCA_900625125.1. Classification (NCBI taxonomy): domain Eukaryota; kingdom Metazoa; phylum Nematoda; class Chromadorea; order Rhabditida; family Dracunculidae; genus Dracunculus; species Dracunculus medinensis. The sequence continues at coordinate 41,015 of UYYG01000007.1, read as the reverse complement.
CGCCATCTATCACAGAGATTAGCAAATAACGAAATATGTGTCAATTCTTTTAATGAGCGACGAATAATGTGCCTTAACCAACGAAGAGATGTTCCGTGATTATGGTACCTTTAATTCAAGTGGTAGTTAAGCGAAAATGGACGCAATCATGTGAGATTTTTTTCCGCTGTGGACCCATAAGATATTTTAGACATGAGTGGTCAAAGTTAGATAGTGTCTTAATATCCTTTACTCTCAATGGCCAGGTCTCGCAGCCATATAGTAAGATCTGGCAAAATGCGACTACATAGACTCGTTCATTTTTATAATGTTTTTGTGACGAGTCCATAAAGATTTCATCAACCAGAAGAAAGCATTTCTAGCTGCCATTGTCCGGGCTATAATTTCGCTTGGCCACTTAAGATTTTAGTGGATCCGAGATATTTGAAATCCAGCACTTCCTCAACCGGCAAAGAACTAATAAAAATAGGGTATTTTATGATAAAATATTTTTTATAAATAAGACGATAAGGCTTTTATTTACATTGATCCTGTGTCTGATTCTCGCTGCAGTTGTTAATATATTATTTAGCATTATTTGCATTTCATCACAACTGTCAGCAAAAAGTATTACGTCATCAGCGTATTTAAAGTCTGTGACATTAAAGAGTTCGGCTCAAAGACTATCTTCTCCAGGAGTTTTATTGGCCTTAAGTTTCTAGATGATAGAGAGATTATTTCCTCTTCTGTTGGCGCTTTACAGTTGCAAACGTATGGTTTGACGGGCGAATTAGCTATTTCCGGGTAGCATATGGCGCGTCGTGGGTTTTTGGTACAAAACAATTCCATCTAATGAGGCGTTAATCTTAATAGGCATGATAGTTCCCCGAGTTATAGTTACTTTATAAAGAAGGTGGAATAGTTTGCTCTATTTGCTATTATCGCCTAATCGAACCACAGTCCCTATTCTCAAGATGATCTGGTTCCAATAGCGATTTCTATTTCACCATGCTTCTATAGTTGCAACTCTTCGAAGCATCCGATAGTCAGGAACTTTTGACGTTTTTTTTCCGAATCTTTTGGATTAAAATAGTTGAAGAATTTTGGGAGACGCGAGTTGTTTCTCGCAAGTTGTCACTTCTATGTGAATCTTGGGTCGAACCATAACATTTTCTAATCCATGAAGGTTATCATCCCGATTGGAACCACTATCTATTATGAAATTTTTCCAAAGGCGACTGATTAAAATCAATCTTATTGGAATTTTGGTTGTCTGGAGATTTTCAGGTGATTAGATATTTTCTCCATTGGCATATCCGACCCCACTTCTATATTTGCGAGTTACTGAGTTATTGTGGTGGCATTGCGACTTACGCTTGCATTTCAATTTCCTCCGATTATATAACCATTGCATTTTTTGGTAGAGATCGTTAGAACTTGAAGATTCGTATAGAATTTATCCTTAGCGCGGTCTCTTAAATTGGAGCATATTGATGACCGAAATATTGCAGAATTTTCCTTTGATGCGAGTCATAGGCCATGCAGTCGTTTACCGACTTCTACTTAGAGCGGACCGAACTTTTTCAGGTATTGACAATCGCTATGCGCCCCGAGTTATCCGAAATAATGATACAGCCAGTACTTCTGCTCAGGGCCAGGTTTAGTAATTTCACGAGACCTGAAGTGCGGAAGACGGACCATCAGGCGATATTTAGAAAGAGTGTGGACAGTAATCGCTTGCGACGTCCATAAGTGCTTTAACATTCCATGCTGCTACGGCCAATACCTCGCTGCTTAGATCCGTTTTCATTGATAGATTTCGAGCAGTTATCGTGATTCCTGAGCATCTTAAACCTTGAGGTTGTTTGATTATGGATTGCATCGCACTTGTCGCATGGGCAGTAATCGCTTGCGACGTCCATAAGTGTGCTTTAACATTCCATGCTGAAAATATCATGGGCGTCGGACGCTGTGTCAAGAAGACCTGACCCTTTCACCATAAAATCACTTGGGATTATAGTTACAGGTGAGTCGCAGTCACCTGGATTTTTATGATTTTTTATTTTTGTTTTTTATTTTGTTGTTATTATGGCAGATTTACTCCTGTCAAAGGAAAAAAAAATTAATAAGGAAGAATGGAAAATAAACTAATAAAAATAAATAATAAAATAAAAAATAAAATAAAAATAATAATAAAATAAAAAAATTTGTTTAATATGTATATAAATTTGTTTAATATGTATATCTCTATATATATTTTCTATATAAAATATTTATATATTTTCTATAATTTATTTTAATTCGTGTTCGTAAAAAATTAAAAGTTGAAGAAAACTTAGCTAAATTATCAAGAAAAAATTAGTTAAAAATTCAAAAATAATTTAAATAAATAAATAAAACAAAATAAATCGATGTTTTCTTGAAAATACCGCTCGCCAAATTAAATTATTACGACTCAGAGATACTTTTAGCATTTTCGAGCTTTGAAATTTATGGTTTTAAGGTAGAAGAGAGGGCAAAAACTGAGACGACGATACAAGAAGATCGGCAATATCAGATTGATGCGGCAATAGTTCGAATTATGAAAATGCGCAAATCATTAGCACACTCATTGCTCATTTCAGAATTATTCAGCCAATTAAGATTTCCAATAAAGCCCATCGATTTGAAAAAACGTATAGAAAGTCTTATAGAACGAGAATATATGTCTCGAGATAAGGATGATGCTAATATGTATCATTATGTTACGTAATCATAATTTAAAGGAAAATAATGGTAGTTTTTTTTTGAAATTTGTTTATTTTGAATGTTCGTAAGTTTATCAAAAAATTCGAGATAATTATATTCTTTTTTTAAACATTTGTACATTTTGCTAAATGGTTATAGCTTTGTTTCAGATTTTGAGAAATGATGGATTTTTTTTAAAAATTTTTATGTTTTCTCAATGTGGTCATATTTTTACTCCAGATTTTGAAAAGTGATCGCTCTTTTTTAAACGTATATTTTATGTTTATTCCGAAGTTCGGGAACTTTTAAAATGCTTAGGATAACAATATATAACAATACTGAAAATTTTTTTACTTGATGATCTACTGAAATTTCCATCAGTAAACTTTCTTGTGACTGTAGTTCTATTTGGCTGATAAATATGCTGTTTTTAATTTTTGCATCTCTTTGCATAGTCTTTAGCCTTTAGAAATTTGCAGAATACTATGTAAAAGCATTTTTGAATTAATATATTGATATTTAAATTGAATATTTTTGGTTGAAATCGTGGTTATACGAAATTTTGAAAATGTCTTCTTTTTATCTTATATATCTTTGGAAAATATAGGTTTAATTCTCATCATTTGACAGAGTAAAGCTTTCACTAAAACTGGCTGATTGATGGAGATTCAGCTATACTTGATTTATCTAAATGATTTATCGCAAATAGTTGATCTAAATGTTAATCTGTCCAGTCAGTGGGACCAACCAAATCAGAAATAGTCGTGATGATAGCAGTAGAAAAAGGTTTCGGAACAGCACTGCTAATGTTTTTTATCCAAAAAAAAGCTTGAAAGGTGTATTGCTGAGGCACAACTTGGCGATATTCTGATCAGTTGTAGAGAAAGTTGTATGTTGTTTAATTTCCGCATTTAATGATCACAAATTATATATATGAGCATTAGATCACTGTCGATAAAAAAGCAATAGCAGCTATCTGCTGTTTTAAAAATTTCATATAAAGTTGATTTTGTAGCGTGTTTCTTTATTCATGCAATTGAGCCAAGCGCTTTCAGAAATGGCGACCTAGTAGACTACGTTTTTCCATGGAAGTCCAAAAGCATTCGCTTCGTTTTTTTGTGGCTTGGAGTGGATTGTTCGTTACGCTTTTTATTAGTTAATTTCAGTTGTTCCCTCTCGCTAAAATAGAGAATAATTATTATATTTAGAAAATTAATTCCGAAAAATAATTTCAGTTCAAATAAAAATTTTAGAATTTAGTGCATTTTAATATAATATTCGCATATTCATGAAATCTCTATTTCACTGTGAGGTAAAAATTTGGCTGTAGAAAATCTTGTAAATACAAAAGAATCACCGTTGTATCATCGTCTGATGCAAGCGGTCTTCGCCGATTCCTGTTAAATGAGTCCGCTAAACTTCTAGACTCCATAGCTTCTGAATTTCTATACAAAAGCCTTAATTTCTTTTTTAATGTGTGCATTTTAAAATTACCCAGAAAGTACCGATGATGTATAGTAAATTAAATCTCGGTGGTTATTTTCTAAGTATTGGAATTTATCTTCATATTATTTTACTGAAAAAATCAGAAGATAGTGTGGCCGAGTGGTTGTGCTTAGAATATCGTTTTTCAAGGTTCGCATTCTATCTGACATCAGAAGTAATAAAATTTCACCAAAAAAGATGGTGCTGACGATCCATCTACTGGTAAAAATTTCTCATACTAACTGGCCAGAGACGTAAACCAAAAGTGATGTATGCCGACCATTCACTCAGAAATCATGTTTAACCTTAAAATGCTTAGACGTTTAAACTTTGTTGTAAGATTTGCAAGACTAGGAACGAAGAGAAATACTCACAAAAGAAATATCCTGGATCGTTTATATTGGCAATCATTACAATATAGCATACCAGCTGCAATTTTAGCACTTATTGTTCCATTTTAAATTAATATCAAATCAAAAAAAAATCGCAAACTGCACGGTGAATCTTGGTGAATGCATATGGTGCAATTTAGGATTCTCGAAAGTTTTCAAGTAATTTAAATATTTTAACTATTTATAATTAAATTATAATTATTTTAACTACAAAGCTTTTGTTGAATGGAAAAATTAATTGTTGGAAATTTGGGATTTCTTATTTATTATTCAATTCTAATTGAAATAAGTTCTCTTTAATAATTTATTTCATTTCATTTGATGTGAAAATTACGTTCGTTTAAATTTCAATTGAAATAATCAAAATCAGTTGAATAATTAATTCAAGAGAATTAATTTACTTGATTTACTTGATGTCCTACTAATGCTAAATGCTTTCTTCACGTGGTTCTTATTGAATAAAATGTATATCCATGGATTTACGCATGAATTTAAATTCCCAAGGATAACAATGTATGTGATAACTTCAGCGCCTGCAATTGCCTTAGATTAATTGTTATAGAAAATGTAAATTTATTCAATCCTAATTCATCTTCTTTGGATTTGTGACGACATTTTTATGATTACGTTATTTCCTCATATTTCCATCATATTTCAGGTTTTATAGGGTAGCGAAAATATTTTTTTTAAATTTTTTAATTTTTTTAACAGAAATTTTTAAAAAATGGTTAAGATTTATAGAAACTTATTATAATAGCCAAAATCGATAAGCCTATCTGAATCGATAATTTTGAGCGACAATTCTTTAAGATAATTTTTCTGGTAACCGCTTAGATCCAGAATTAAGTACTCACTAATCAATACAATTGTTCAGTCGCAAGATGTCCGGATAGGTATGCAATTTTAATTGAGATTAAAGCACTATCCACTATCGGTTCGATTCTTATCGCTTCACGGAAGTATATCAGCCATTAAAAGCGAAACTTGCACTTCTATCCCCAAGGGAGTATCGAGCGAAAGAATCTCATCATAATATTCAAAATATGAAATGTTTAACTAAACTGCAAAAATTGCAAAATTGCAAAATTTTTTTAAAAGATTTTTGCCTTTTCTCTTTTCCTTTCATGAAATATGAAAATCGTAATGGAAAAGATGGTTTTCTGGGAAGAAATGAATTCCGTGGAATAAAAGCTAAATTCTCTGGTACGACATGCTGTGAATATAATGGAATTCATTCTTTCCAAACCTTTTTAGTTCTTGAATAATTAATAAATCTATTTCGAAATCATTCATAAATCATGCAAATTTTATTTTTAAGGCTCATTTAATTTCAATTTCAATTTTTGATGGATTAAGTAAATGCATTGAATTTTAATTTGATAGAAGAAAATAATCAAAATGTTTAGCGGAATACAATATATCATTAACGATAATAAATGCACCCCCTATATTAATGGATATGACCGGGGATTCGGCATAGAAAATTTGGCTATCACAGTTCTAAAGATCTAAAATATATTTATGTGAGCAAAAAATAAAAAATATTTCCCGAAATTCTTTTTAAATTGCATCTAAATTATTTCATAATTATTTTATATCATTATTTCATTATTTCATAAAAGACTTACTAAGTAGTCGAGGGGCTAAAGCTTGCAAAATATTGACGATACAAAATGGTGACCACAAAAGAAAATTGCAGGTTATGATTGTTAAAGTCAATCGAACCGTTTGGATCCTTTTTCGGTCAATTCCAGTCGACTGGCGATTAAGGTGACCTGAATGACGACGAATGCGATCCAAGTAGTATTTCGTTTGTAAGCTGAAATAAATTTTACATAATTTAGATTTCTCGTATGATGGTAAATACGAATATATGCATTCAACCTAAAGCTGTCGCCTTTCTTCAGTAAACTCAGCAGCTCAGTAGTTTGCCCTTTCTGTTTTCTTATGAACATGAATTTATTTCCTTTATCTCAATATAAGTAATCACCGTACCTGTATGTTTTACTTATATCTTGCTTGTTTTCAGGCAATTTATTTGTGTGCGATGTACTTTTTGACATCCAAACTGTCTTACATACACGAAAATAGAAAAACGCAGCCAACATCGACGGCAATAACCAAGCAATGGTATTAAATGAAATAACGTAAATACTTTTTAGCTTCGAAACTCCGCGACCATAAACAGTTGCGCATTCGCCATCCGATCTTTAATTTAAAACTTTGTCTATTAAGGCTTTTTATCTATTCTCTTCGCATTTATTCTTCAATTTTCCAGAAAAACCGTTCACAAAGAATTTCTAAGCTTTAATTGTTTCGAAAAAGTTGAAAAAAACATACGTTTTATACCAAATAAATAATTGCGGTATTGAACAAATTAAAGCCAAAAGCCATGCTGTAGTGGCCAAATAGTTAGGCCTTCTAAAGCGATTGCTTCGATAATGAACAAATGGTCGGCATATAGCCTAAATTTTAATTTTAATTTTAATTCATTATTAACATAATATTAGTTTTATTACTTCTCGTTAGCTTTCGACTAATTGTTATATTAAAAAATTATCAGAGAGTTGGGGATGGAAGCGGAAATGAGCCTCTAACATCTAGGTTCTTTAATGATAATGGTTTACATTTTTCAGAGTCTCAGGTCAAATGCTATTATGAATAATTTCCAGTTTTTCTCGAGACCTATATTTGCATATAATTTTATATTAAACTCTTCCAGGCTTTAAGAAAATTAGTTTCTCGGATTTCGAACTGACGAGATGATACGAGGTGAACTTCTCGATTCCAATCCTAGACGTGCCTTGTTTTAAGAATTATGGAAAATAGTGCAGTCCAATTCATTCAATCAAAATCTAATCGAAAAAGTAATGGTAAAAGTAGCGGCCAAAAATTCATGATTCAAATTACTGCACGTACACGGACTATTTTTCTCCACCTTTTGATACATAAAATTTCTGGTTAGGTGAATTTTTAGCTATTATGCTAATAGTTTTTGGTTATAGAGCCGTGGGAAGATAGAGGCATTTATTTCGCATCACTGTTGGGATAAAGGAATTCAGTGGAAACATGCGATTCAGATTTTGTGCCGCAATCTGTTAAATATTTGATTTAATTTTTGGTTTGTAAGTTCTTGTATTATGATGAACTCTTACGTTGATATTTTATATTTAATAATTTTATTTGATTGTAAATTTATTTGCGATCCATTCTATAAAAATAATTTTTTTGCAACTAATTTTTTTTATTCAATACTTTTTATCAATTTAAATTATCGACGATTTTTTTCTGCCACATTTGCGCTTTGTAATTTTCCATGAAATCGATCGTAAAACTAAGTTAAAATAATGATCATAAAAATTCCATGAATTATCCGTTTTTTATTATTTCTTTTATAATATTTTTTTACATAAATACAAAATATAAAAAACACAAAAATCTAAATTATTTGTCAAATTTTCAAGTTTATAGGTCAAATGATAAATTGGCTTTGCAAACATTGTAAAAATAGGTGAAAAACGAGTGATAATATTTTTAAAGAGAATGCAGCTACCTGAAAGCGGTCTACGCTTATAGCAACAAGAAGAAATGGACTCGCATATAATGGAAACATTTGCAAATAGCGCACCAAGCGGCACAACCAACTCGGCCCACCGAAATTTGGATGTGTTATAATGACTAATATTTCTGTACCCAACGATAATAAAGCAAATAATAGATCGGCAGCACATGTATGTAGGAGCAATAACTGAAAATAAATGAGAAATAATCTGAATTATTAAATTACTTATTTTGTCAAATCTGATCCCTTGGTAAATTCTGATTTTACTGATTCAACTTAAAAATCATCCTTATCAATTTAATTTTAATTTTTTGCAATTACAACCTTATAGAAATAAAATATTTATTGACTGAAGCATAAACCTTCTTCAGCTTCTTCATCTAAGACCATTTCTGGTTCTTCCAGCAGTTTTAAGACAGAATCTAACCCATAAATTAAAGAATATGTGGATCCCCAGTAACAACCAGATCTCACTTTTAATGGATGATTTGTTCGTTAAAAGACTGGGCTTAGATCTGTGACAGCTTGTCCTTAACCGAAACATGCACGATGTGTCCACTCAAACTCAACTTTTTATCTTTTATCCTGGAATAGCTTAAAAACTGCTATATAATTTTTTTGAACTTTTCTGAACTTAAGCATTATTTGAGAATTTGGCACATAATCTGTCAAGACGACCTATGTCGAATTGATAGAATCATTATTATAAAATGAATTGAGGGAATTAATAAAATAAATAATAAATTTTGCATAAGGCGAACCTAATTGTATAGAAAAAAATTTGAAGACTAAACTCCATAAAAGAGAAAAAACTGTCTGAAATGAATTAAACATCGTAGGATTAAAGAAAAGGATATAGGCGAAGACATGGCATGACTGCTTAAAACTTAAATGCACTGATCTTCACCAGATAACTGTGTAAATCGGTTTTTTTACAGGTATCGAAGAAATAAAATAAAAATTTTTTCAGAAAAATGATCGTACAAATGAGTCACCAGGACTGCCCCTATTTTTCTTTCATTGGCAGATTTCCTCCCAACAAGTGTTGCAGGGAGCGAGGTAGAAGAGCGATTACTGATAGTCTAAGCAGTAAATATTAATTAGGTTATATAATATAGGGGCATCGAAGATATCTTTGATACACCCTTTATTTTTTATTTTTCTAGAATAGGAAAAATTTACCTGTACAGGAGAAATTTTTCTTTTACTTATCGTATTACCACGAATAATAATAATAATTAGGAATAAATTACCCAAAATTGCCAATGTCATAACCAAACTCATATGAATTACAATAAATAATATTTGTGATTGCATCATAGAATTTAGCCAAAAAAATTTTCGTCGCAAATTATTCAAATCATTTCATCCTTGAAAGTTCAATTAATTAATAAAGCATGATTAGGATTTCATCTATCGAATAATATTATACTCAAATTTTATATTTTTTACTCAAAATTAAGAGTAAGGTCGAGATTTCAATAAAAAGAAATTTCTGGGCGATATAAAATAATTAAAAGAAAGGATTGAAATAAAATAAAATTTCAAAGTTGAGAAATCAATTGCTGTAAGCATGCATCAGTGGTTATCATTTCTGGTTAGGCGCTCACTTGAATCCCTTATGGTTAAAAAATGGCCCCAGCAGATTCCAGAAATTTCAGAAATCAGAAACTTCTGTCCAGAGTCCTCAAGCTCCTAGGTCTCCGGTAGAGAATCCGAGGATTAGGACACCTATACCACCTATGCGAGTGAGAAAGAGATTTTTTAAAATGATTTTATATACTACCTACCGTATACCAAATAACCAAATAAATCTAATATAAACAGAGATTTCGAGAAATGCTAACACTTATCATAAATATTTCGTATTTTTTGAAAATATCTTCTTTCAGTCAGACTGGTTGATTGGCATGACTGACGTACCATTCAACAGAATTTTAATTATATAATTTAATTATATAGTTACATAGACTCACTTAATTGAATTTAATAGGAAAAACAGAAAAACTGCATGCATGAAATATTTTTTAATCCTTATTTAGCAAAAAAAAAAATTACAAGAAACTTGCAAAATTTATGAAATTTATGAAAGTTTGTGAATTTTGAAGCGAATTTTAAAATTTATTAATTAAAGATTTATTAAAATCAATCATATTCTTCGTCATTGTGATTAAAAGCAGAAAAGCAGAAATTATTTCCTCTTAGTGATAAGGTGATAAATTTAATAAGACAACTTTCTGCGTGTCATTTTTCGGTGAAAATTCGGCAAACAAATTTTATTCTGTTTGCACCGTACGATTCAGCTTCACTCTTATAGTCCAATATCGACAAAGCGCCATAACGATTGTTGTACCTCTCGATAAAATCCAATTATCACCAAATATACAAGCATTTATTTGGAAGACTAGTCGGTCGTATCATTCGTTTATATTTTAAAAGAATTGTGAACTGCGTCGAATTAGACAAAGATAATTGCAAAAATGTTTATATTGTAAATATAAAAATAAATTTATGACGAATGAATATTGCTCGAAAAAAAACATTTAAAGACAGTGGGATTAATAATCAAATTTTATTGTGAAATCTTTAAAAGATTGAGAAATAAAAAATTTGGATGGTTGGAATTGGAAATATAAAACTCAAAGAGATGTTTCTATTTGAAAGCAATTAATTCAATTTCTTCTTCGAGTATTACTGCATTGCAATTTCAGTCAATTTTTAGATATTTTATTCCTTTGTTAGAACATTTGCCCTTTTATAAATTTTATGCAAACTTTCTTCTTCTTCCAAGATGACACAAAATATTGGTTGGTACTTGTGACTTGTACATGTATTACCAAATGGTAATTACGGTTAGTCATCTTGGAATTAATTTTGAAGCTTCAGCCTCAGAATTTCAACGACTCTCTATGGCATAGAAATAAACAAATGATTAGCGCTCCTCTGGCTTTTGTTAGATTAACTTCGCTAGCCGTTAATACGGCCAGAAATTTATGCTAAGGAATCGTTTGGGGAGAGAACTACAAAGTCGTCACCACCACCTATCATGCTGTAGCAATTATCTTTATATGCGCCAGTAAAACTTATATTTATTTTTTATTATTAAGAATTCATTTTTGAAATTAACCCTCATGCATAATTTAGCATAATTTACTGATAACTCGTATTACAATTTTTCGTTAATGCCTATTACTAACAAAAGTATTTTTCGGTGATTTCACTTTTTTTGATTTCAATATATGGGTAAAACTACAGGTTATCGCTGAATTTAAGGAATGGAAGTAGTTTGCAACATTTGAAATTCCAACTCGAGTGAATTCGGAAAGAAATTTCGAAAAAAATTTTCTATTTTTGAAATTTTTGAAATCGATTTCAAAAAAACATCGGAAAGGATTTCCACTAATTTTGAACTTAGGAAAAATAAGTTGGAAAATAAGAGAAATGAACAAATTGTTCCAAAAATCAAATGAACTTAATGTTAAAAAGAACAGCTCATTATCCAGAATCTATAATAATCTATGATCATTTTTATCCATATTTTTAACTGAACCAAGATTTTCATTTTTACAAAAGCACTGGAATAAATTCTTAAAGGGTTGAACGTACTACGATTACATGATTACATAAATATTAATTAAGTTAGTAATCATATATTTTATTAAACCTGCTATGTTTTCTTCAAAGTAACTTGCTTAATTGAATTTTTAATTTTTTTAATTTTTCTAGGAAAATTTAATTTAACAATCTTTTAATTATATAAATGAATTTTTCCTTCAAATATGAATAGCTGTTCAATCTTTTCGAAGTCTAAAGGTGAAATAATTTCCAACGTCATATTTCAGCTCTCAGTAAGAATGAATCTCCCATTCTTATCCACCGAGGCGATTTACCTGTCGTTCTATCGCTAAGTGGATTTCAAGAGCTTGTGGAGAAACGGTTAGAAATGGTGAATTAAGCTTAACTATTCGCTGTTTTTGGCTAAGAATATTACAATGTTGTTGTTCTGGTAAACATTTTTAAATAACACATTTTTAAATAACTATCGTTTTATATTCACAAAAGAATATATTTTGTCACTTTTCAGCTTAATTGGAAAAAAAACTCGCAAAATTTTATATTTTTATAAAATTTTATAGTTATGATTTTAAATGCGAAATTAATTTCTCTAAGATAAAAATGGAGAAAAAAATAGATGAACAAAGCTTAATCTATGATTTTTCATACTTCACAACAAAAAATAAAGGAAATTACCACTGGAAAACTACCAGAAAAACTATCAGAATATCGAAAAATTTTGGTATTTCAAATTTTGCTTTCAGGCGATAAATTATCGCTCAAATTTATAAAATTCGACAAAAATTCGTTTTCACTATTATTTCTTCTATTTTCGTTGGTTAATTTCTATTTTTATATCTCATTTAAAAATCGTAGAATTTAAATTTCTAAATTATTTACTTTCATCATTTATTTTAATGAAATTTCAAAAAATTTGAGAATTGTTTGTTAAAAATTACAAAATTATTTGCCAATTCATTTTCTGAATAGCTTAAAACGAAAATTATGCAAATTACCAATAAAAATTAGCTACTGCAATGTTTTATTTTGATTCTTCTTTACAATATAATTTATAATTTCTGGCTAGATTCACAAACATGGCTGCTAGAATTTTCGTAAAAGTCTCGATTAAGAGGTAGAATAAGTTATTGCTCATTCTTCGAAGTAACGATATTTCACTATAGAAATGAAGAGCATTCTAAGAAAAAATGATCAAAGAATAAAACGGCTTTGCGAAATAATGGCAAAAAATGATTTAACATTATCCATTAAATTGGCTTAAATATTAAACTGAATATAAATTTGAACCGATTGAGAGGAAGTTGGCTGAATGGTATGTTGCTTGTCGACTGGAGTCAATCAGTCAGTGATAGGTTTCCTGGCTCTTCATACAAGTAAAGGTGTAAAGATGTAATAAAGAGTGAAATCTGAGTTGATGCTCTTAATCCCCATGTAATTCGATTCATAATTAAGCCTAATAGCCAGTGTAACTACTGAACCAAAAATTGTTTAAAAAATTTAGATTAAATTATTAATTAAATATTTTTGATTATTGAAATATTTTGTGAATATAAATATTGCTAAAAAAAATTCGTTAGTTCCATATTCAATTATATCACTGCTGTTCGTAATAATGATAATAGTCATGAAAAAAGGATGAGAACATTCTAAGAAAAAAAAGGAAAAATTATTTAATGATGTGAAAAATGGATTTGGTTCATTATGTTTCACTGAAAACGTACATGTAAACTTGATTAGTAATAGATGTATTACAAATGGCAATTTATATGTTAGCTGCCAATCATTTGAAATTCAATTTTTATCTTCGATTATTTTTATTAGAAAAAAAATGAATGAAAAAAATTTATTTCAAAAAAATAAAGGTGTTAATCACTCATATAAATGATAAATATTTTTTTTCACACTAAAAATATTAAAATAAATGGTGAAAATAAATAATTTATGAATTTATAAATATAAGTTGCTAATAAAATTTATTTAAAAAGTAGGTATTAAAAAAGATGAAAAACTGAAATTTTTATATTGGATGAGCTCTCTAATAGATGAATTCAGCTAATTCAAAAAGCATGAAATTTTCTATCAACGTTCCTTTCCAATTTCCATAAGTAATTTATTGGAAAATGTATCATTTCCATTTACCATTTCTGGTTAGGCTCGCTTTACTTGTTGCTAGTTTGGCTAGAAATTTTTAGCAGGAATTCACCTAGAACAAGTCCATGCTCACTTCTATCATAGGCTGTAGCTGAACGACTGACTTTCAGTGTGATAATTTGAACAACTGGTTACTCCAATGTCTTGCCTTCTTTCAATTCGACTCGCAATTTTCACGGATTTTTGAGAATACTAATCGCTTAATATGATAATTATTTCCATGATTATTTTTTTTTTTTTTTAACATATTTATTGCTTGAAATCTCCTCATTTTCATCTTCGAAAGTGGATGACGCTTTTCTTTTGAATAATTTGTTAAAAATGAGTAGTTAAATAAGTAACTAAATGGTTAGGGCATTCACCATTCTTAAGCTCATATGGTTGTTAAAGGAGTGATTTTGCATGAGACGTTAGAAGTGCAGAAGCTAAATTATTGCTTGAAAAATATGCAACACATATTTTGCACTTCTCTTAGTTAGAAATAGAAATCATTTCGAAATTAAAAACTAAAGCTAACAATCAAAAATGAGGAAGAATATTGAATATGTGCAGCAATAATGCTACAAATTACTTAAATCTTTTGCCTAATGAATAAAAAAGGATCAGAAATTGCACGTTTCCTGATGTTAACTTTACCTTCAACGATAAAAATTACTTGAAAAAAGTAATAGTTGAAACTAATACACCAATAATAATGATGGCGGAGGCTAACGAAGATCTATTAATTCACGGATACCTTATTATCTTCAAACAAAATCCTAAGTCATGCATAAATTTCGGAAATTGTATTTTTTTGCGAAACTGTTAAAGAAAACGAATGAACAGCTATACATTTAAAAGTTATGAAGTTTTATGAGAAAATTTTCACTGAAAATCTCACCTAATGAAAATCATTGTTCATCTATATAAATCTCATGAGGTGTGATTAATATGTGAAAACTCCAGAAATTTGATATTATTTGCAAAATATAAAAATACTTCTATTTCTAATTTCTACTTCTAGTCAATAGAATATTTAATAAGTTTACCTAATAAGAAATTATTGAACATCAGTGATTATAGCAACTAGATTGGTTTCCTGAAAAGGATTGTAGATCTTTTGTTAATGACATGGATCCCTAGTGCTAAATTGCCAGAGTTGAACGAAAATCTATCAATCTCTTCTTAGCATAGTGAAACTGGAAATGAATCCTTGAAATTATGAACTGCTTCAACTAAATACAAACTATTCGACATCTTCAAATTTTAATTACTATTTGCAACCATTAAGACGATTTGTAGACTAGTAAACGTAGAAAATCTGGAATTATTTGCTAATGGCAACTATAAATTCCATTAACAATGTAAACTGAAACTGATTTCAGTATAATCAATTATGAATGGGCCATTACGGACTAATCCTTTTCGGCGAAAGGTCTGATGCTTGAATTTGTGAATGTTTCCTAGTAATCAGAAGAGCCAATGAAATTTGGAGTGGCGAGTGCTGAAGAAGTCTAATCATCGTAATGATGAGATTTCTGTGGTCTGACACATGAATTTATATAATTCTACAATCTTCGAATAATTTATTACTTAAAATGGTGATGATCAGAAAGTAAATGAGTTTTTATATACGGCCTTCTTTTTCGGAACGCATTCTCTCATTTGACTTCTGGTTTGGCCCACTTCCCTATTAGAATGAGGCATTTTGCCACTTCGAAATAGAAACATATGGGTCTCCAGTGCCTATAGGCTCTATCGCTATCGCGGACAATAGTAACGCATCATAATATAATTGATGAAAAATAAAGATTTTTCCAAGTAGTACCATTGATTTACTACTAGTACCGTGCTTCTAAAGTTCTTTTACTTTTCGTTCTTGGAAAGATATTTGTTATGAATTGAAATAAATCAGAATCATACGTATTAAATAAGGTTATGTTTCTGTCGTTACCTTTTTTAAAAGATGAAATCGATTCATTAATTAATTATAATGCATTTTAATTCATCAAATTATTTTGCAAAATACCTGAAAAATTTCCATAGCGAAATCCCTCAAAAGCTCTCATGTGATTTCATTGTAAGCAATCGTAATTCTATTTTATTTACCCATTAGCGAAGTTCACAGTAATTAATAGATGTATGAAGCCAAATAGCCAATTCCTTTTCTAGAAAATTCTGGAGGAACTGAAATCTTTATCCTGTGTAAGCATAATATGAAAGAAAATACTAAATGGATAATTACTATTTTGTGCAACTGGAATTGATGAAGTGGCTAATTCAACCTGAATGAAAACTGGAAGACTGACTACGAAAATCCCTTGGAGGCTATTACCATTGCAAATCAGCCGTCCAGTTTTTTCGAAACTTAAAAACCATTTTAAATTTTATTTTCAGAATTAGCAAAAAATTTTCCAAAATCAAAAAATTTCTAAAATTAAATTCTCCTGCGACTTTTCATTTTTACGAATATTTTTCTCACAAATCAAATAAATATGAAGATGATTTTCATTGATGTATAATAAGAAAAGTAAACATAGCTTTCAGTGATACTTTCAGAAACAATAAAACAAATAAGCCGTGGAATAAAAATAAAAGCGAACAAAGTGAGTCGCCGTCTCTGAGTCGCTAAAAGAATTCATGCGTCGTAGAATTCGTCCTTACTATAGTGCCGCTGAGAAACTGACCTTCCGCTTCTTCTGCCATCTAGTGATTCCTTGGCAAAAAGTCTCCCATTGCGTTAAAAATCGGCCAGCGATGCCAGAGCGTTAGCCCTATAACCTATTTACGTTTATCTTCCTCAAGCTGTTGGTTATCAAAGATCTTTCTTTATTGAGCCAATAAACTGAGGAAAGAATTACTTATTATATATTTCCGGGTACTAAATCAAACGAAACGTCATATGTTGAAACTAAAGGATGAGTTGTTTACGACGAAATTTATTTTCATTATAATCGCGATAATATTTAGTATTTAGTAATCCTTCATTATTATTGGGCTACGGTGAAATACGCTTAAAAATTAATGAAACAGCATGAACAAATCAAAGCTACGAATTTTTGTAACAGCGCGCCAACAGCATTTTCTTAATGTAATTTTTTAGACACGACAAGCATAGTGGTACTAATAGTGGTATTATCAGTAAAATTAAAGTCCGATCGTTACTGATATAACGAATAATAACGGCTGGTAATGATAGTTAACACATAATTACAAGAATTTTCAAAAACGCTTAAAGAATAATTGTAACCTTAAATACTTTCCAGTGGTTGCTGAATATCTCCTTATCACTAAGAATCAGGGCGACGAAGAAAACTAGGAAAAGATTGATTATTAAAGTTTTTGAATTGGAAAGCTGGAACACCGAAAATGATTAATTAGATAAGCCATAATTTGAAATAATCATTTACGATAAGCTAGAAAATATTGAAAATTTCAGTTAAAATTCATTTAAATTGAATCGGATAGAGTTTAATAAAGAAGTATTTCCATATGCTGAAAATTGCCATTATCATATATTCGAAATTTCAGTTAAAAGTTTTAAGTGTTACACTAATTTATTGCTGCGAATAACTGGGCCGTTTGGAAAGTTGCGCTACTTTTTGCTTTAGTCGCATAATTTTCCTGTTGTGCGAAATCGGCTATTCATGTAACACATGCTTGCCGTTACCTTGAGTTCCTGTCCCTAATTTACCATAAGAAGACCTGAATTTCGATTGCACCATATGCAAAAAAAAAAGATTTCTTAATTGGATTTTTATAAATATTGAAATTTAAAATGCTTTAGATTTTCTATTTGAATTATTTTAGATATATGCAAAATAATTTTAAAAAATTAAATGAAAAAGAAAATGAAAATAAAAAATAAATTGAAAAAAAAGTTGGTCGCTTCTCAATAGCTGCTGGTATGAGCAAAAAGTTTCGTCTGTCAACTTCTTGCTAAATCATGTTAAAAATTATCCAAAAATTTGTGGCAGGTACTAGAATCTACCTTTTTTCGCTTTTTTCCATGAAATTTTTGTGATTATCAATGAACAATAGGCTCAGTCGTAAAATGTGATTCTGATAGGCCGTATAGCAAAATATAGCAAAATTTTAATAAAAATTTCCAACATATTTTGCATCGGTCAAATTACAACATCACCATTTATTATACGATTGCCCAAGGACCATTCAGGGCTGTTAGCTTGTTACTTTTGAAAAAATTCAAGGATCTTAAGGTATTCCATAAAAAATTGTTGACATTACAGTATTTACTATCAAATGGTCGAATTTTTTTGCACAGTATATTAAATTTTTTAAATAAGCATTTACATCCCAATTTACATCTCTTGACTAATAATTTGCCAAAGCATTACCAAAATATAACTGTTAAACTCTCCTCTTCGTTAAGATAATTTAACAAACTGGATTAATTTAATCGAATTTATAATTTATAATTTTTTTAAAAGTTCATCTCATGAAAAATTTTGTTGACAGAATAAAATGTGGTAAAAATACAAAATACATTATCACTTGTGCGATGAATGAATTTTCTATTATAAGAAAAGAAAGCGGAAAATATTCCATGTAAGAGGAAATTTTTCCATATTTTTTGACATAAATTGAGCTCAACTGATTCGAGGATTTTGACTTAATAAACAATGAAACTAAGAGTAATGGAGCGGATGATATAACTCAATAATATATCAATTAATTACATTGATTTATTTTACTGGATTATCTTTGATACCATTAATTCATAATATAATATTTTATAATATAGATGCTTTATAATATTTCATATATAATGAGCGAAATATTTTAAAAATGGTCGAAATTAAAATTTCGGGTTTCCGTTTGTGATTGCATAGCAAAATTTATTTATAACAAAATTTGCAATATTAAAATTTTCTGAATTCGTAGAATCTTCCTATACGTCTAAGTAAATTCATCATTATTATATCATTAAAAGTAAAATCGAAACGATATTAGAAAGTCATCGATGCTTCTATTTCCAAGTGAAGAAACGACGAAGGAATTTTATATTAATAGACAATGAAGTCAACCGAACGAGAAGTATAAGAATAAGAAGGGAAAGCTAAAGGCTATTGTCATTTGAAATAATTCATCGAGCCATGTTACTAAAAACTAATCGGAGATCTTTTTATTACGAGGATCCAAAGAGGTATAAATTTTTTTGCGTCGATTTACTAACATAAATAATTCATAATGGATCTTCGATGTCAGCCATTTTCTTAATTTAGTACGTAACTGCCTAAATTTATTTCGATCGAGCATTCTTATGAAGTGATATCTTTTTTCTCATAAAATTCATACACTTTTTCCTTAGCAATTAATATAATATTGCTGAAAGCTCTTTTTATAATATCTTTCCTAATATGTATTATTTTATTAAGTAAAAGATTGATAATTCAACTTCTAGTAGAGTTTATAGAGTACTTTTTCCTATTCTGAAAGTAATCACTACTTCCACTTTGTACGATTTATTATTAGGATAAGGCGTCTTCACTAGAAAGTTCGGAAAAATACATAGATTGGCCTTTACGTTTACTTTTAATGAAAAGTTTATTTCTACCAAAGGACAGGAATCGAAGCCATTATGGCCTTGGATTAGCAGTGCCACTCAACTAGACTTTTTAATTAGACTTAAATGGACCTAATATATTAATTGATAAATAAAAAATACGCTTACTAATTGATGAATATGTTTTAGTATTGAATTTCCTTCAATTTTCCGAATGGATTCTCTTTTTTCCCGATGGAAATAATTTCTCATAATCGTAAGTTCATGTCACGAATCAATTAATCTTGTCTGTTTCTTATGAACTAAATTCATTGCCAGATTTTCCGAATAAAACCCTCAAAGATATTTTTCTTATTAAAATAAGCACCACAAAATTATGTACAATTCATGTAGTGTTGTAAAGATAAATCCTGCCAAATTTAATTCACAAAGAAAACGAGAAGAAAATCCATTTTGTAGATATTGATATAAATATTTCAATAATTTTAAAGAAAATTTAAAAAGTAAATAAATTTTTCTAGTAATTCTAAAAATTTTGATAAAAAGCTTTTTCACTATAATTTGTGCTCCAATTGAAGATGAAACTCTACAGATAGTTTTTTACCAAGTGAATGTTTGAGACTTTTAACTGCGTTGACAGTGGGGGTGAGTAGAAATGGTCCTATCCCCTTATAGTTTGCACTAAAATCTACTCCTATTAACATAACTGCAATTAAAGACAATCGCGAAAAAGGCAGAGATAATATAATAAGGTAAATCCAGTTAAAAATCTTGTAAACAAAGAAAAATGGAAAAAAAAACGCAAAGAAATTTGAAAAAAAATCCTTAAATATAAAATGAGGAAAAAAGCACAAAAAAATTCGAAAAAAAATAAATCCATAAATATAAAATGAATTTTTAATGTATTTAATGAAAAATTTGATCTAATTTAATCGATTTTAAAATGCATATTAATAACCCTCGAGGATTTTATTTTACTTAACTTGTTTACATAATAAATGAAATGAACTTGAATTTGAAAATTTAATGCTTGGTTGTTAAGTTAGTTTATGATACTGGATAACTTGGAGAGTTTTTCACAACCAACGTCCCCACTGAAACGTCAACTAAACAAAAAGATCGCACAGTTCGTGAATTCAATGCGACAAAACTGTTGCCACAATGTTAATGAGTTATTTGAATAGAGTTATTTGGACAAAAATAAGAACTCAAAATAGTCTTCGCAATAAATTTAAATATTAAAAACCATCAATGATATGGGAGTTACAAGTTACTTTGATGGAGAAGAAAGGCATCATAACTGATTCAGCCCTTGTTAAATAAGTATTAAAAGTGTAACCCGGATGGTACCATGAAATTCTTTTATGCCCTCGCGCTTCTGCACCATCTAACCAATGAAGCCAGCCAAACCAGAAACATGCTGCTAAATGAAGAATAAGGTATGAATATGAGATGATAAAGATTAGAATTTCGTTACAAATAATATTCTATGATTTTTTGAGAATGATTTTTTGAGAAGAAAGTTTTTGTTGCAAAAACTTTCAAATTTTTTTATTATTAAGCAATTTATTAATAACTATCAGCGAATTTTTCGCATACAAAAAATGCAATTCTTTTTGGATTTTGATAGAACACTTTTATGAAAATTACGTTTCGTAATGACTTCCGATCCATCGCAAAGCAAAAAAATAATTTGAAAATAATAATTCAATTTAAAATGCGATCAAAAAAAAATTAATATATTGATTAATGTGTTGAATTTGTTCACTTGATTTCTTCTCAAATAATTTACAAATAATTTACTTATGGGGAATGAAATTCGAATTCAAATATATCTATTTTTATAAAATATAATAAGAATATAATAATAATATACTTATATAATAACGACAAACGCTACTGCAACGACTGAAATTAATTAATGGGTTAATAGAAATTAATTCTATTAATGGGCCAAAGCACGTTTTGGTTCGAATAAAGGTTTTCATAAGACTGCTATCGCACAAAATAGCATCCTTCGAAATCTTTCGACTGTTGTCAAATTATTCTATACCAAAACGCATTGACATTAGCAATAGGACCAACCAAACCAAAAGCGACGGATACTTCTATAAGAAGAGAGAAAAAATAGATAAAATACAAATTATGTACATATTTATTGCAATTTCTCGTAGATGCTAAAAAAAGATGACTTGTGGACTTGGAAATTCGTCGATTTGTGGCCCATAAAACCATAAATCCACAAAATATATTTAAAGCTGACAGAAAAGAAAGCATTAGAAAATAATCATCATGAAATCTATGGTTTTTTTGAATTTAGAATAGTTTGAGAATTGATAATTAAGACATTTATTCCATAAAACATTCTATCCGACAATCCATTTTAAGCTATAGTGTTATTTTTTAAGTGACTTCATTTATATTGAAAATTTTAGCAAATAATTGGCTGTTGTCTGAAACTTGTCAAAAATTTATTAGTAAACACTATAATTAGAAGATAAAATGGCTCAGTGGGTTGTTGCTCAATTGGGAGTGCCGATGTTGAGGTTCTATTCCCCGCAGGAATAAACCTGTACAAAAATCCGGGTGATGCTGGCGACTCAGCTGTATTTCTATCGCCAAGAGATTACTTGGCTTATTGTCCAATGCAACAAGCCAATAGATCGAGTTTAACCAATAAAGGTGAGGGCTATTCAAAAAACACTATAATTACACTATAACACTATAACACTCTATTATTAAGATTTAAATATTTTTTTAAAAAAAAGATCTTAAAAATTATCTATGTTCTATGTTAAAGAATTACACTAATTTCATTAGGTGGTGGTAACAACTAAATGAGTATTAAACTATCTTTTTTAATATTTTGTATACGAATTTGAATAAGCGTATCATTAATATTAAATCCGACAATGCGAGAAACTCATTGGTACTTTTATTCCTAAATGACTTTCTATCACATCTTACGAAATAACTGGTGAAATCAGCCTAACATAATGTTGATTTATTCATATATTAGCGACTCTTCGTATCGTATAATTTCTCAATTCTCAATTTCACAATTCTTAACAGTTTCAGTAATTCTGTAATTCGTCTTCGTCCTGTCCTCTGGTGCCACCGCCTAAGCCTATAGCTACTACACATTTGAAATCTCACCTGACCATCTCGATTTAGGACTTAATTGGCTATCCTCGCTTTCAATGGCATCCACCGCAAAGTTTAAATTTAAAGTAGCAAGAAGGGCATCAGTTCCTGCTTTGGGCAACGAAAAATAGCCAAAACAGTGCAGATGCCGCTTTATGATAATTTTCTTATTGCAGATGGTATTGCAGATCAAAGGTGGATGCAATCATATGAGGTTCTGCCCACTGGCATATGCTCAGGTGCAAGAATGGAAAGAATGAGTAATGACAAGCTTCCTGATATCTTCCATTCTTCTTGAGCTTTTCTTTAATTTCATGGCAACTTTAGGGAAACTTCTCTTTCACCCTTCGAAATAAGGCACCTCTGGCTGCAACCATCCACCTGGAATTTCATCTTTTCGTCAGACCATTAGATATAAAAGTGGATTCGAGATATTTAAAGTTTGATACTTTTCGACTGTATATGAATTTATACAACTTTCGATCTTATTAGCATCTGGTAAATAAAATGAAGATTTTGTTTACATTGAACTTGAAGACTAATTTTTGCTTTGCTGTCAATATAAAGTCTAGGTTTCATTGCTACGGTTTCTCGTAACTGTCATCATCTGCAAGGTCCGTTATGTTGTGCTCTAAACTACTCTTGTGCTACTCTTGAGTGCCGGCAATAGTGTGCCCATCATCCAATCTATATCTATCACATAGTTGAAAATTATAGAGGTAAAACACGCTCATGTACTTCAAAAGCCTATATCAAACATACCTACGCAGATAAAAAGCTTCGATAAATCTGATTAATTTCTCTCGAATATCATCGCCCTATATGACTAATCAGAGTGCTACCTCATTAATTAAATCAAAGGCGGCAGCATGCTCGATAAGTGTATAATGTGATAGGTTGTCGATATTTGAAACGATGTTCCTATGTTTTCATCATGAAGATTCAGTCAAATATGTCCAGAACTAAGCCTGACTTGGACTTGGCTAGGACTTATCTCGCAATGTTATAAGTCTAATTAGTATAAAAGAAGCCTAATTAGTATAAAAAAATTCCCCCAGAAATAACTTAACTCCCTCAATAATTGTCGCAATGTCGTCCTATCACCTTTTTTTGAGAATCGAGAGCCTTGTTTTTTCACATGCAACAATGCCAGACAGCATTTGAAGGACTCAGTCTGCAGATCAACTTCTCTGGTTCTTGCACTTAAGCTTATAAATTACGGAGATTATCTCGTGCACGATAGATGGTTTGGAATTGCAATTCGTTCCATTCATGTCCTGGAATTGGATGGACCGTCGCAGTTAAATTTTGATTGGAAGAACTCTATCCATCAGAAGAGACGATTCTTGGTGATCTTGGCGGGTTTCGAATCACTTTACTGATTTCCTCACGAGTTCCGATTACTTTAAAGTGGACGGAATACTACGTCTATTCGAAATGTTGTTTCTAAATTCAAAGTCATCTCGTTTCAGTAACGTTTTGTTCCGTTTCGCCGCAACGCCTTACTAATCTATCGATAGTTAATATATTCTGACATAATACTCTAGCGCGATGGGACAACTGGACCATTCTATTTGAAATCCAGTTTACTCTCTTCCGAATCGTATGTTCTAGGACAGGTTAGCTGACTTCTAGAGGTGGGATTTTAGCTGGAATCAATACTTAGCAGAAATGCCAAGATTATTAAAGTCCTTTAGGACTATGACAAAAAAAATACCTGGTTTCTCACCCCTCATTTCTTTAGTCACTCCTACAAGCTCTCTAAGATTATTTCAGTGTCATGAAGTGTGACTGTTCGTGAAACTTAGAATAATAAATAATTTTGACACTGTGTTTTCCCGGTCGTTAATTTCGTTCAGATTTTGACTCTAGCCATGGCGTCATCCGACTCGATGCCAGTTCCAATCCGGTGACATGGTTACTATCATATGCAAAATTCTTAAATCTTCTATCTGTGGCTGACCAAAATATAGTCAGTCTAATTCGAGTATTGATTATCCGGCGAGTTCCATGTAATATGTCTTCTCCAATACTGATAATATGTATTGGTGGCAAAAAACCCATGCTCCTCAACAAAGAAATTCCCCGCTGGCACACTAGGTTTCCATATTTGCTGACTGTAGGAAATATTAAGATGTCCTTACGCCCTGCGCGCGCATTCCCACCTCCCGCATCTATACCACCCGTGCATAGCTTAAAGGCTTAAACGGATTAACAAGATATTGCATTTACTTTTAAAGTGGGGATATCAATCGGTCATTAATAGGCTCCTTACGAGCTGATAAATTAGAGCTGATTATTCCATCTCGGATCATGATAATCGAGATCCCATTTCTTCTAAGTTACTAGCTCGAGTACTCATAGTTTTTTAATATTGTTGTTACTATAGATCGGACATTGCAGGTAAAGGCTGAATTAATTTAAAAGGATGAATTCTTGAATACATGGCCAATTCATTTTGTTACACATTTGCGCAAAAATTAGAAAAGCGAATATCTAAAAATGGAAATTGGAAGACCACTCGTTTACACCTCAGCTCATTAATTTAAGTACGGTATGAAGAATTTTGATATCAATTGGCTATAACGGAAGTTTTTATTGCATTTTACAGTTTGTGTGTTATAATTTTTCTTTCGAAATAGTAGAAATAGAAATAATTGTCATAATAGAAATAATTGTTATCAAATCAATGATTCGAGAACCACAAGTAAATTACCTACTTTCAAGTATAGTTCCTTTCAAATGGGAATTACACTGAAGCATGCGATGCAAAAAAATTTGCGAATCTCCTTAAAAATTTTAATGCTTTACGTGAGATGAGATTTACTTTCGTTTTTTTTCTTTAAGAGAAAAGTCATAAGAAAATTTAAATTACCCCTAATTTTTTACCAATGCTTAATCAAAAAATTTTCAGTTTCAATAAAATTTCATTCTAAATACTTCATAATTTTTTCATGTGGGACAAGATGGTCAACAAGTTGCTGAATCAGATCACCTTATTGGCAGGCAAAGGTTCGACTGTATCCATCAGAAGTAAATTTAAAATTTGAAAGTCGGATGATGCTGGCGATCAATCTGCATTTATATAATAAAAATTGTTTGAAGAATTTGAAATTCTAGTTAGAGTTACAGCAATTATGGTATAGAAAACAATAACGATTGCTCTCACGATTGCTCCAGGCAGTTAGTGCTATTAAAAATCTGTTATTAAAATCTGTTAAAAAAATGAGTGATATTGTGGATTCTTGAGTACTTCCATCTCCAAGTGAATCTGAGAAAATTTTCTCATCCAATTAAAAGCAAACGAAGCAAACCGAATTTTGGCCAGTTAATTATTTGAAAATGCTTGAGAGCGAGAACGGATATAGAAAATTTTTCTTCAGCTAAATGAATGGCCGTAGTTTCTGCAATAAAGCTGAAATTTTTAATAATAATTTAATCTAGGATTTTATTAAAAGTAAATCACATCAAAAAGAAATATGTTGGCTTAATTAGATAAGAAATTGCACTAAAAATAAGATATAAATTATGAACATTTCTTACATGACGTATGCATATAAATCGAGAGGAAGGCCTTGGCACTTTAATGCATTGTAGACGACCGAAGCTCTTAAAAATGCCATAAATTTCCAAATAATCGTTACGAGTGTTCTATTAAGTATTTAAACGACCTGCTGCTAATTACTGGAAAATTTCCCTTAAGCCCATTATTCGCCTTTTAATCTCGTTTCTTTTTTTATTTTCTTTGAAGAGATTACCCAGGAAAACCTGCAATTTCACAATTTCTGCAATGCTTCCTTCTAAAATTATAATTTGCAAGGTACGATTGGTTGTGGACGATAGCTAATTCGATTCTTAAAACTTTTGGAAGAGTAAGCATAGTTCTCAGAAAAAAATGAATCTTTCAAAAAGCTGTGAAATAAAAACAAAACGATCCTCAAAAGCTGTGTTAAAGCCGAAAAAATGTAGAACCTTAGCTATATATATTGAAAATAAATATTAAAGACTAATAAGAAGAGCCGTCCTACGGATCCGACACAATTCTCTTCCTTAGCATATCCCTTGATACTTTCCCACTGCATTCTCTTAACATTCTCTGTTGTTTCGCACCAGCCAAACTATAATTTTCCTCACCACCTCCGAATTCATATTTCTATGCGCCATATACCTAATCATCTTTTGCAGTTTCATAACTTTTTCTTTGTTCGAAAGCTTTTTAAAAGCGTGAAATTTTTGAAAAAGCTTGGAATTGTTAAGAATTTCTGGTGAATAATCTCTTGCTGATGATCATAAAAGTTTTTATTTTGAAAAAACTTGAAATCTTTAGTAAACGTTTCGATTAAATTTTAAGTTGTTTTAAGTCAGTACAAAAAATTTTTTTAGAGATTGCCAAACAATTCTTTTTATTCCAATATATTATTAAAAAAAGATTTATGCTTGTTTTCCTTGAGATACGAATAAACTTTCCCTGATTTCCTTAAATATAAATATTTTCTTATTGACCGTTGCTAATAATATTTACACGGCGCTTTCATATTTTACATATTTTGAGATATGACATTAAGGTCGATTTCATTAGCGTCCAGTATGATAAACCACAGCTGCGTGGTACCACGAGACGCCAAAGCATGCACGACCGATGTTAACGAGGGAAATATCCATCTAATATTCTAAGAATCACAAGAAATTTATAGTATTTTCATGAGACAGAAATATCCATATATTAATATTTTTTTCGAAGTGAAGCATCTTATTATCTGATTGTCAATTTTTATTATTTTATTTACTCCTTGAAATGAATGAAGCAGTTCACGAGTAACACGACAAAGTGTACTATTAATCTTGTTAAAACTCTTATAATCTTATTAAAAGTTGTAATTTATGAATCCATTGCTTAACCATCTTTGATGTCAACATCCACTGCTTATCGCCAATTATGATGAAAATAACTTGAAATGAAAACAAAGCATCTGCGAAGCACAGTGTTAAAATTAACGCCTGAATGTTTTTCCGGCTTTTTCAAGCACACGGAATTATAAAAATTTAGAAATGAAGATTAGGGAAGTCTATGTTTAAAAAAGTCTCTAAAATGAAAAAAATCAAGAAATTACCGAAATATATTAAAAGCGAATACGAACATGTGAAAATCCAATAATATATCTAATAACCAATTTTTAAAATAATAAGTCAGTGATATTAATACTTTTCATGAATAAATTCATGGCAAAGTTTCATATTGCTAGAAAGAATGATAAAATTGGATTTTAAATAATTAAATAGGGAAATGTTGGAAATCTTAAAAGTCGGAAATTGGAAATTTGATTGAAAAATTACTTATTCCTCATCGCATCTTTATTACAACTTTCGCCCAAAGCAAATAAAATAGTTTTTCAGTTTCGATTTCTGGGAAGAAAAAATGCAAAATTGGACAACAAATGGTAAGCGCTCGCCAACCTTTTATCACGGTTAGTAGAAGCCATATCGTAGGATCCAAAGTACTCAAGTATTCCCATTAATTCTTCATAGGATAAAGATAAAATTCGAAAAAAAAACCATTATTGAATTTCTTCACACCATAATACGAAGGAACGATTACAACAAATAATAAAAACAATAACCAAATACCAAAATAATCCGTTCAAACTTCAGTGGAGCTTGTGCAAAGACTTAATAACACCTCAGAAATTAGAAATAAACAAGGAATAAATTTAGCCTATCGAAATTCAAGCCAAATTTCATGGAAAAGCCAAACAATATAAAAATGTAAGTGGCTGACCATTTTAACTTCTGCTCACTTACCAACTGTTAGTACGGTAAAAATTTTTGTTGGTGATTCATTTGCTAAGAGTAGATGTACAGGGTGGACCATCAGCACCTCCTGTGCTTCTTAATGACAAGCATACTCTCACCGGAGGCAGAACTCTCGAGACGGCTGCCTAAGCAACAATCGCTCGGCGATCATAGCTTATGAAAAATAATGACATTATAAAGTGACCATAAAGACAAAATATTTTTTAAGGATTCGCTTAGATCTACGAAGAATTTTCACCAACTTTATAAATAAAAATATCTCTCAATATTTGCATGATTTGGTTAGCGTGAATTTGACAAAAGATGGGCGAATGAAAAATGAAAAGTTTTGGATGTCTGAAATAAACTTTATGAAATGAACGATTAAAAAGCAAAATAGTTGTGGTGGAAAATAAAGAAAAGCCGCCGAGATAGGGAAAAATTAATCGTAATAGGTTTATAGGTTTCTGAAGAACCATAGAGATCGAGAATTTCCTCGATCAGCCTCGTAAATGGGCTTTTTAAAGTAGTAATTGGATGGTTCTCTGATAATACGCAATCACTTTCCACAATGCTCTGCGACTTGTGAATGCTGAATTATGAAAAGAAATTAAACCAAAATGTGGGATTTGAAAAATTTCTTTAAAAATATTTTCAAATTTTTCGCATCTTCCGCCCATTAAAAAATTGCAAAACATTTATTTTTAACAAAGGTGAAGCAAAAACTTTAGATTTTATCTTTCGATTTCATAATTTATTTCTTATAAATTGAATAAATTTTCGCAGATTTTCTTTTTATCATTTACCAATTTTTCAAACGATAAACGATAATATGATTTGAACTGAAAGGTTCTTTGATGAATGAAGAGATGATTGACGATTCGCCAACGAATATTGCTCGAGCAGTGATTAGATAGCGATTCACCTACACTTTTATTCTCAGATGACTCTTTGGCCAAAGCGTAGCGAACTAAATTGTTTCGACACCATACCATGAACGACGCACCGCAGGACCGCAGGACCGCGGGATTCCGCGGAATTGCTTTAATCATCCTGAAGATATTCGACGCTCAACTGATATTCGTATTCGTATTTCTAAATTTAAATTTAGTCCCAATTTAGTCCCTCTAACATTTCACATTATTCATTTGACAAGAGATGAAAGAGAATACGTTCTATGAAGGAAATGTCATAAAAATAACTACGATTATAGAGTTATTCATCGATTCAGCCAGCAATCAACTGTACGCGAAAATTCTCCCCTTCCTTAATTTACGGTAATGAGCGCTTAAAAACATTTATTTTCAGCTCATTACGTTTCGGACAAATAAGGACGTTGATGAGGGAAAAATTTATCAACAGCCAATAAATCACCATCTGTCGAGAAATAAGAATGGTAGCTTCTATTTTCATCATAATTTCACAGCCAAATCAATCGCATTTATAGCGTGATAGGCACAATTAAAGAGATTAAAGCCAGATTAAGTAAGTAGTATCAGTCGTATGCAAAGCACAAGCAGCAAACAAACACTTAAGCAATCGTCTGCACTGAGCACTGAGAGAACAATAATAAATAAAACCAACAATTTTTCAGACTTATTCATAAATTTTTTATAAATTTCTCTAATTTTATCAGATATTAGAATTTTTAGTTTATTGAAGAATAATTTAAGTATAATGATTAGAATCAAACATGATTTATAGAAAAACAAGGGAAGCAACAAAAATATTTCAGAATACAGAAAAAGAAACAATTTTGTTCGACTCGACTTAATGAGTGAAATTTGGCAATTATCTTATGTTTCTATAATTTTTTTAAAGAGTCACCATTCACCATTGCTGATTAGGCTCGGATCCCTGACTTGCAATACTAGAAAAATTTGCCAGTTCCTCGGTGATAGAAACACGCGGAAAGCATCACCCCAACTTTTGGACAGGTTTAATTCAGCCGAAACTGGAACCTCAGCACCAGCGCTCCAAATTAAGCAACAACCCACTGAACCATTTTGGCACCAGTTACCGTCCTCAGTGTAAATAGAAAGGCAAATATGATTTGTATGTAATGCAAATAAGCGATTGCCATAGCAAATTAATTTCTTCTTATAAGCAGTTAGAAAGGAACCAACTACTAGTCGACTTGTCAACATTTATGACTGGTCATTATCTACTCACCACGATCAAGTTACGCCTATTATTTCGTTCTAAAAGTTGGCAGAAACTATAAAAAATTTAGTGTTTCTGAGATATTTTTGATTTGACTAATCATTCTAAAGCTGCTCACATTAATTTTTCATCAGAATTGTCTCCAGTTAAAAGTACCACAAGATTATCATTTCTCTTTTCATTCAATATAACGTTATTCATATTTCTATTATATAACACTCCACACTCCTGATATCAGTAAAGATCTGAAAAAAAAAGTGAAAAAAAGATCGGATGATGACCGATTTTTTTGAAAAGAATCTGATTTCAATAATAATAATAATAACGTGGCTGGATGAATTAAATTATCTAAATAAAAAGTGAGATTCTGTATGCATATTAATTTAAAACCTTGCGATCCTATTTCATTTTTATTTATTTTTATTGATAACAACATTAAAGCCACATGTGTCATTAACAGATCTTGGTCTAATTGTATTAATGGAATATTTGAAGATTAGGAAGAATCTTAATGATATTAATACATTATAGTAGAATTTTATTGAAAACGACGAGAATAGAGTGAAAGATAATGAAGCACACAGAGGGAAGGCAAAATCATAAAAATCGAGATAGTTGGATTGAAATTTATATCGAAATAAAATGGCCAAAACCAATGTTAAATTCTCAAATTCTTTGAGCGGATTTGAGAATTAATAATTTATAATTTTGCTGTCAACAGAAATGCATGTTATTGATCAACTTCTGATTGATCTAAAGAAACTATCGTCTTCGAAATCTAACCAAATTTTCATGATTGTTAATGGAGCCTCAAAAAACCGTCTAAGGACATTCTAGATATTCAACAAGGCTTATTAATATTGATTAACATTTTATTTATATAAGCTTAACATTTGCCTTGATTCGAATTTCATCGCCATCTTTTCTTGTAATAGATGTTCGACTGAATGTTATTTTTCAGGCATTTATTCGCCGACAAAAGATCTTCACCTGAACAATAATTAAATAAACTGAAAAATAATTATATCTCCTGACGCTAACCGTGAAAGCGAACCTGCAATAAATTCTTCCGATTCATCATCAATTTCCTGTTCATCCTCATCTTCATCGAATTCCGTCATTATATCATCAAAATTATCAAAATCAGTGATTTCAATATTATTTACATCCGTGATTTTATTTTCATCTATTTCTCTTCCAATTTTTTCAGCTACTGGTTCACCTTGATGAAGATCATTCCACTTTATTGCAGGAAAGGTTATGCGAACGTCTTCGGTGGATATTTCCCGCCGTAGCTGGAAAAGATTACGATGTGGGAATGAACAACAGTTGAAGATTTCATGAAACCGAAATATTAAAAATATTCATGAGAAGTGGCACTAGTGAATCTATTCCAAATCAAAAAATTTAAAGCAAAATAAGATAAACTTTTTCAATAATAGGAATAGCAGGTGGTTCTTCCCTGAGCTTTGCATCATTATATTCATTAACAACAATCCAACAAATACGAATAAATTCTTCTTTCTGATAACTTCCGATTAGCAGCAAAATAGTTGGTTCTAGTATATCCGATATAGGTATTTTAGATGCATCTGGACTATTTGCCTAAAAACAGCAAGTACAGCATGGAAAGGAATACGACAAACATGTTTAAAAAAATATAAAAAGACTAAGAAGAAAAAAATTTTGGCAAACTTCAAATGAATAAACATACCTCCAACATGAATTGATGACGGCCCTTAGCGACAGGCCCAATTACAATCGAGGCAAGTACTTGATCATATTTTTTTGATTCTGCACTTCCAACATAAACCAAGTCCCATTCCAAACCTGAAACCTGAATTTAATAGCTTAAAAACAAAAAATAAATATTATCTTAAGAAAACATATTTCAGAAAATAAAACATAATTCAATGTAGTTAATTGGCTACGTAAATTAATAATAAGCTTGTAAATAAGCAATAAGCAAATGTGGCAAAAAATACAAGGAAAATTCGAATTTTTATGAAAATATAAGAAATAAGAAATAAAGAAATCAAAAATCAAACCATCTTCTAGAAAAGCTGCCGATTCATATTTAACTTCTAATTTGAAACCGTCACAGAAACCTGCTGGATTATCATGAACTATAACATCAACTACTGTTATTGCAGAAGACATTAATTTAAGACTGAAACTGATAGATTTATTGCTATTTATTACAAAAAAAAAATTTGAAGATGTGTGAAATGACAATTATCTGATTATACAAATGATTAAAAAAATTAATCACATTGCAGAAAAATTTCCAATTTTTCAGAAGTATGATAAAAATTGTCAAAGATCAAAAAATGAAGCGCGTTTCCAGTTATCCGATCCAAAATGGCCCTCATATCTAGGAAGAAAAAAGATTGTAGATGCAAAATGGAGTGTCGTTAATTACTGGCGAAGAAAGCTAAAAATATAAGCTGAAGACAGTAGAATCATTTATTGGCAAAGAAATGGCTTGGTATATGGACCAAATGACCGAAAAGAACCAAAATTTGTATAGAAAAGCCATAAATTTCTAAAAAAAATTGTTTAATAAGAATTTAAAGAAAACATAAATATGACAATGACAAACCAAATCAAACAAAAAACTGATAAAAAGATTGAAAATAACTTTCAAAAAAACAATAAAATCAACAACAAAAAGAAAGTTAGAAAGAGAAAGATGTAGAATAGTCCAGTAGTATGTTAGATTCAAGTCACCATAGTTTCAATTCCTGCCTCTTGAAGAGGTTAAACCGGAATGTGGTGCTGCAGACCGAATTGCACTTCTATTCACAGGTACCTCTTTGGATGAATCTTACTCTAATAACCAATGCAGCCAGCTACATCACAGAGAAAAAACGTGCGATAATCCAGGAGACAATTGATAAAAAAAATAATGCGTCATAAAAATGGATATCTTTATACCTAATTTCACCATATGCGTGTAAGCATATATTTATTTTATATTTATATTATATCTATATTTAATAGACCTTTTCATCATCTTAACTCATTTTATGATGAATTTCAGCATTCGAATTCCAGTTGTAAGACAGCGACATATCAAAATATCTGCTACTTTACTGCATCATACTAAGTATCCTGGAAATTTCTATAGATAACCGTAATGCCTTTTTAATCTAGCAGCTCTCACCATTATTGATCCGGTTGGTTCCACTGGCAACTAGAGTTTTTAAGCTTTCCGAACCAAGGCCAATCTTGAAAGTAACTTCTTCAAGTCATTTTAACTTTAATTTCTTAACGAAAGAACGTGGTCAAACCAGTGCAGAATGAAAGCAAATGCAATCAATTGAAATTCTATCCACTTAAAAGGCGTGTAGGATATACCCCATGAATGAATAATCAAAGACGAAAAATGCATTCTTGATATCTTCCACTCTGATTTTAAGCGTATGGTATGGCACGACTATGTGTACTATAGCCAGATAAAAGCGAACTTTTATTTGATTTCGCCGCAACTTCGGAGAAGCTTCACCAGACAAAAAATGCACCTTTGGCTGCACTATCTATCTAAGCTGGGATTTCGCCTGATCATTAGGTTTGAGAAAGATTTTAAAAATTTGAGATCTTATCAACGTCTGGTGAAAAGAGAAAAGAACTATTTATATTCATTTATCTATTTAAATTAAATTGATTTATATTGACTTCAAGGACAATTTTTTCACTTCATGAATGTCAGCAAGTGGTGTCCATAAGCCTATCATATATCTGAAAATTATAAAGGAAGACCGCAACCTTACACACACCTATTGTTCAAAAGGCTGTGTCATTTCCGCATATAGACCCGAGCTGAAACTTATAATATGTTTTGATAAGTAATTATCTCTAAAACACCACCCTGTTAGATGACTTGTTAAAGCATCTTTCTAGAGATCGTCCTATCGAGCGAACCAAAAGCAAAATCGATGAAACACCTAAAGTAGATAGTCGATATTTGTTCTAGTCCTTCTTAGCATGAAAATTCGGTTAGAAAAACCATTGTTTGTCTAAATCCAGTTTGGTTAGAGCATATCTCATTGCTACGCACCGCCATGAGTCTAATCAGCAAAAACTTTCTCAAAAATATCTAACAGTCTGAATAGTTGTCGCAGTACTTCACCTCTCATGGAGGCAGAACTGTCTCGTTCCAATCATCTTCTCCAACAAAAGTGAGAATAACATTGGTTTCACTCTTTTTCAGATGAGGTAAATGATGCCGGGGAGCATTTGAAGAGTTCAGCTAGAAGGCCATCTTCTCCAGAGTTTTTATTGTACCTGAGCTTCCTAATTATAGAAATTATTCCATGCTTAATCATTTGCAGTTACAATCTTACAGCTCTTGCGTTCCAATTCCAGTCATGTCTGGGATGTTGGATGTTGTAGTTAAAATGAATCAAACTGAAAGAACTCTTTCCATCAGAAGAGACGATTCTTGATGGTCTTAGCGGGATTTCTACCTCGAATTATTTTAATGATCATCTCTCGCGTTTGTTGCTTGCTCTGTGAAGTGGGCGAAATAATTACCTATTCGAGCAGCAGTTTCCAAATTCAAAGCGACATCTTTGAACATCGGTTTTTGTTTCGCCGGGAGAATTGCGAATCTACGGAGCCGATGATAACTACAATATTATGCGATCGGATAGCTGGACAGCTGGCCGTTTCATTTGAGACCCAACTCGCCTTCTCCTGAATCGTATATTCTAGGAGGATTTAACTAACTAACTAACTCTCGGAAGAAGGACCTCAGATGGGACCGGCATTCTCCAACAGAGGTGCTAAAGCCCTTAAAATTTAACTTAAGATGGTCAAAAGATTTTGACGGGTTGTCAATGCCACTGAGATATCAGCTAATCATAGCATGCTCTGAGGTCGCCTGTTTCCACTCCGCAATATGTACGACTAACTCACACAGAACTTTTTCGGTGATTGACGGTGATTGACCAAAATAAACTGTTAACTGTCTGGCGAAATCCATGTAGGTCTGCAATGCTAAAAAGCAAATATTGGTGCTAAAAAATCCATGCTCCAGCAAAGTGGAAAATAAGTTCTCTGCTGGTGCAACAGATCCCAACGCCATATTTGCCAACCATCCTCACAACTGGTCATTAATAAAGTTTATTAATAGCTTAGAGTTGATCGTGCCATTTCGGATTTAACAACAGCAATACCATTTCTCTTTGAATTATCGGAAATTCCGACGCAGCCAGTAGTTCCTGTTCGATCCAGGTACAGCCACTCCTATGGGCCACCACATTCCACGCAATTATGGCTGTCCCCGACATGCACACAGTCACCTGGGGATAACAGATGGGTCCCCAGCAACCACAGCCCCAGCACGACAATTTAGAATGGCGTAACAATCACGAACCACCAAATTGCCGACGGGATAATCTCATTCAGGTATAAAAAGAGAAAAAGAAATTTGAACCAATAATTTACCAATTCATGTAATTTTCGAAGTAAGATAAGATAAATATTTCGCAGCACAATATTCATTCAATGCCACCCTATCATCCTTCGCTTGTCTCTCATTTGTTTATGTCACTTGTAGAAATATTTGAAGCTGACCTTGGTTTGGAGTTGGGTATGGCCAAAGAGTTGGAGCTAGCTTGCGAGTCCGATGTGGCCTAGGAATTGGGCACGGCCTGAGTTGGATATGGCCTAAGAGACACAAGTTTCGTTAAACGATTGTTTTGTAGTTGCTTCAATCGCACCACTGTCAGCAAACGACAAATGAGCTCCTAGCTTAACCTTTAAGAAAGAAGCAAAGGCATAAAAATGTGTTGTTAACAGCTTCAAATACAGCAAATCAATATTCCCGACCGTCTTTAGAACGAGTTTTCCCACCAATCTTTGCGACGAAATGAATTGATGGATAGGCAATGAGGTCCAGCAAAACAGAAATAACGGTGATACACAAGCAAATAAGGAAGTGGCATTTTTTAACCCATTGTTTCGAACATCACGATTCAGCTTCTCTACATGCAAGTACGAACTTGTAATAGAATAGAATAGAAATACTAATAGAAAATTCTGAGATGCATCCATCCAATGACTCCGTGGACGTCGCTTGCTTATTATTATGCCAATTATATAATCTGCAAAAGAAATGGTAACAACCCGGTCAAAAATCTGGATGAGATTACCCCTTAATTGCCATCGTCCTGCTGTTTTATCCATTGTTGTCATGTACTTTTTACGCATTGCATATAAGTTTTATGCATACAATAGAGAATTGTTTCCTAATCGTTTCCAAAAGTTTCTCATTCAACTATTGTTGAACCATTCGATTTAGTGACTTAATTATTCAAAATCTGGATATTTTTAAACAAGCCCCAGCCTTCACGCCTGCTTTGAAAAGATCCCCACAATCACTTATACTTTTATGCTTTTTAATTTATTATAAAAACGAAAAACAAATTAAAAACAAAATTACGAAATTACCAACTCACAGACTCTCATGTAATTTCTTAACATTTACGGATCAATTCGCGAGATTCACAAAGTTGTTTTCGCAATACTTTGAAGCTTTGAAGTCTTGAAGCTTATACATGCATAATAAACAAATAAACACCTTACATCACGTAACAAGTAAAATATATGAACAAAACACTGCTTATATTCTAGTATATATTCATTTATTGTTATTGAAAGAATACGGATGCATATTACTAGATGTTCCTTAAATTTCCCGCAGTAAAATGATGCTACGATACGCATATACAAACAGGAATATGTTTTTTTTTTTTATTTACATTATGATTTTCACATATAAACACACACTAGTTGCATATATATGCTGCAGAACGAAAAAGTTCCAAAGCATCGTTAAAAAAAAAGGGTTTCTCGTAATATTTCCATTCCAAATATACGGAAGTTATATGGGAAAATGGCAAATATATAGGTAAAAATATATAGGTAAATAACATAAGGAAATGATAACTGTAAATGTTACGAAATTACTTGACAGAACCCCTATAAATAAACTTATAAAATCATATTGCAAAATATTAAACCGGCAAATTTTGTAATGTAAAAAAATTTCATTTTGGCCACCAATAAATTTTTCTTTTAAAAATCAACAAAACTCACTTAAGAAAATGAAATAAAAGCATTCTATTAAAGCGATTTGCTTCGATGTTTATTGTAAATCTGGAAAATTGAACGCAAATCTCAGGAATAAAGAGTTCTTAAAAAATATATCTAATTACAAGAATAAAAAAGTGTAAATAAAAGTAAAAAGAATAAAAACGTTTTGAACGTCTTAGAAATTCAGAATTCGCCTGACCATACAAATATCTCTCACCATCAATGTAATTCGCTTAGCGTGAAGCGATAAAAGATATGAATTTTCGAATAATTGAACGAGAAAAGCTTCGGATGCCTAAAAATTTTGCATTAATTTAGTCAATAATCTAATTACAATAAAAAGACAATAACAGCAATTTTTACTTCTTTTCTCCTGCAAAATAAATCTTATGAATAGAAGAACGAAAAAAATTCAAAAGCACAAAAATAGCGATTTTAAAGTTGCGAATGAAAAAAAACTTCTTGAAGAGCAGAAATCGCATCAGGCGTGATATTATACATTTGTGAAGACCATTCAGGATTAAGGATTTCCTTGATTAATCTGGTGAATGGGCTTTTACTAATCAGTAAATGTGTGGTCCTCTGGTAATGCTTTACTTCTTGCAACGCTCTGCAACCTTTTCTAAAACTGATATTCATAGAAAAACGCCGCAAACAAAAAATAGTACTAAGCAAAAATGTGTAAATAATATTTACTTCGCCCGCTTTGATGAAATCCGCACTTCCTTCTGAGGACTTTTGGTAGATTTTTTCTTCGATGCAGGTGGACCTGAAGTTTAAGTTTAAATTATCCATTTAAAAATTTTTAGGACATAAAATCCAATTCACTTTAATAGGTTTTTGACATGCAGTCTTTGCTTTTAAATAAACTGTGACAACGTATGGAAAAAAAAATTTTCCAAATACACTCAAAGATTTTAAATTTTAAGTTTCCTCAAGTTATTAAACAATTTAAGCAGAAATCTATGAGAAAAAAGGGAAGCAAAAATTTACAATTTAATTATTTTATAAGGAATCCATGAGA
The DNA here is from genome assembly GCA_900625125.1 of Dracunculus medinensis. Classification (NCBI taxonomy): domain Eukaryota; kingdom Metazoa; phylum Nematoda; class Chromadorea; order Rhabditida; family Dracunculidae; genus Dracunculus; species Dracunculus medinensis. Next base: position 2,415 of record UYYG01000007.1, on the reverse strand, counting down.
AAAAATAGCCATATGGCATAATTTTCATCAACGAAAATACCGCAAAAATTACCACCTTGATATTTCTTTGGTGACTGGTGAGATGAGGGAAGCAACAAATCACGTCTTATAGGCAGATGCTTGGTTCGAGTCATTCCAAAAGCTGAGGCACTCCTGAAATTCATTAAAACGTTGCCAAAAAACAGAAAACTCATCTATTCGCTTATTAATAGCGTCGAAATTTATGATAAACCGCGACTGAAAAAAAATTTCTGCAGAGCGCGAATCAATTAGAATCAGTTAGCAATGAAATTTATAGAAAAGGAAAATAATAAAGAAAATGAAAAGCGATAAAACATAATGAAAAGCGACGAAAACGACGAAAAACAAATAAATAAAATAAAACCAAAATTAAATCATTAAAAATAAAGCAAAATTAAGTAAAACAAATTAAAGAATGACGAAAATCTTTTTATTTACATTCGACTAAATAAATTGGCCTCATTGAGCATAAAATTATCGAAATTGCGCAACTATTTATCGCTTAGAGCTTAGATTTATCACTCCATAATCACCGCCCGTAATCACTCTCAAAACCTAGCAAAAAGACTAGGAACCACGATAAACCACTACCGTCCACTGCATTGACAGTTTAAATTTGAATGTGGCGCCATATTTTACCTCCAAATTTTAAAATTTAAAAATAAAAAACTTTACAGCACAATATTACGAATTTTAGCGCAAAGCTATCCCAGATTGCACGAGATAGATTGATTACGTGAATATATTTCAATAGTTTTTTAAGGAAAGTTCGCAATATGTTGATAAGAAAAGATTGACGTTGACCGAACTGAATCACTGATAATAAAAGTATAAATGGATTGCCCGTGCACTCATCGAAACTATTTTCAGTTGCTGGTTACAGACATTTGAATATTGAAAGATGCAAAATATCGATCTAATTTGCATACCTTACTTGCACATCTTATTTGCACACTCTACTTGCACACTCTACTTGCACACCTTACGTGCACACTGAAGAAAGGACACAATTTATGCTGGCAATGGAAGAAAGCGACACTTATGGTCTCCGATGACATTTTATCGCATTCTCTCGAATTCGGATTATTCATGTTCGTTCAGCCATCGAATTTTTAAAAGGCATTCGTGCTCGTCTCAACTGACTCACTCTTTTCACGTTTTTTCACGCATAGTGCCGTTGAGCATTTAATTTGGTCCGATCCCTTTTACTTTCGCTTATTTCCTCCCTAATAATCCTTACAGCGATCGCGGCTTGTAATGGCGCAGGCAAATGAGATCCGAGTCGTGGTACACGGCTATCGCCACAATTTATTTTTTAATTTCTGCTAACTGATAACTGATAATTTGTTATTGATAATAACAAGTTTTCTTGCATTATTCGCATTCGTTATTCACCACTTTAATACTACTAAATCATTTTGCTTTATAATTTATCATTTAATAACCCAAGTGTGGGATGAAATAAATCATATATTATCCGCTGACTGTATTGCTAACCGGTGTTCTATGCGACCGCTGCAACTCTATTCTTTGCCGAAGTACCAAGCAGGACATATAGCCATGTGCTTGGATAATAACTCCGATAAGTAAAAGTGGGAGTGGGAATAGCAAAATACAGCATGAGAACGAAAAACAGGTTAATACTAATATTGAACATGTGCATTACCAGGTAATATTCATCAAACTTGTAATTAGCTTGTAAAGAATTCGATATCACTAATATTTTGTCTAATTCTATTCTCTTTATATTCTCGATGGCCGCTAGGTTTATTGTATACTCGTAGGTAAGGGAATCCGTTGTTAGGCTTTATGAAATTAAACTGCCTCCAGGTAAAACATAGATTGGGACAGTAGTTGCATGGAAAATAGCAGCAAATTTGAAGAGGGTTTACTAAAGCTTTGCGCTTATATAGGCTTAGAGCAACGTGTTATGTTCGCCACTAGGTATAACACCATATTGGATGTTGTGCTGGTGCTTCTTCTCTTTTCAATGTCCTAGAACCTTTTGTAATAATGACCACATTCATGCTGCTTCATTAAAATTGGACCGCTATGCATCTCCTTCGAGATTTCTAAAAATTACTGTCATTTTGATAACGAAATTATTGATTTTATCCTTTCGGAAGTAATCTGCGATTTCTTATTTTATTTGCCTCACTCTACTGACGAAAAAATTAATTTTCTTAATAGCACTATTTTATACCTTATAGAGCAATATATCCCTCTGAGGAAAAACAACGTCAGGGCGATTCCATTTTTCTCTTCAATAAACTGCCAAGAAGCTTTATAATAAGTACAAATCAACCAATTGCCAAGCATATATAAAGAATGAATGCTTAAAAATTTAGCGCTGTTCATAAGTGCTTTCCGAATAAGAAAAGCAATTTTCGCAGT